>JALIGW010000005.1:76605718-76920718 GCA_023053685.1 Diadophis punctatus similis | reverse complement strand
GCGAAGGTGGATTTGAATCTGGGTCTGTTGCAATGGTGGGTTCCTACCGGTGCGGCCCACTCTATAGCACCGGTAGCGGCCCGCTGGTGACATCACAATACCGGTGCGGTCGGTTGCCGGTGCCTGGGCGTCGCCATTTTTTTTAAAAAAAATTCTTCTGCACATGCCTAGAATCCTGACAATTAAGTCTTTCCCCGTCCCTTCACTTGAAAATAATAAGAAGCTAGCATTTGACACTTTTCCTTTGCTTTTGCCTAAAGCTTAACCTTTTATACTGTTAATTTTATACAGTTTTGTACTGTTATTCTTTAGACGAAAACATTGAGGACTGTTAAAAGATACTGTTCTTTTAACAGTCCTCAATATTTTCGTCTAAGGAATCCATGACTGAAACCAAAAATGCTGTATGAGACTTGCTTGTCTTTTAACTATAACATTTTCTGCATATAAAGGTTGCTGTGTTGCCATGGTGTAACACACACTTTGTGTGCAAAGCTTTTCATGTAAGGTATAAAATAGCAAAAATAGTAGTAACATCTCTCTGAAATAACTAATATATGACCGGCAAGCCACGCAAGTCACATGGCTGGCAAGCCACACCCACAAAATAAGCCACACCCACAGAGTGGTAGTAAAAAAATTAGGAACCTGCCCCTGGTCTGTTGGGTCCTATACCATATGCCAACTTTTGTTGCTACATGATGCCAAAACCTGAATTTCTCAGGCTAATCTTTCTCAAATGGATAGTAGCACAGCTCCCAATATTCCAAGCCAATATGTCTATGGAAAATCATTGACAGCCCATCTGAAAGGCAGGAAATGTTATATTGAAAAGACCTTTCGAGACAGGTTGAGGAGATGCTGCCTAGGAAATTGGTCAAATAAGAGAGGGCATAGCCTGCACCTGGATAGTGGGTGGAGCAAGAAACTCAGAAGGCACCCTCTCTAGTTTCTCAGGTTGTAAAGGTGGCGGCAGAAGACCCGAGACTTCAACCTTGCAAGATTCTACCAATGTAGCTTTACAATCAAATTAGAATTTGAATGACTCATGTTAGGAACCTTATGGATAGGAAGGGAGAGTTTCCTATCCAGATAGAATAGAATAACAGAGTTGGAAGGGACCTTGGAGGTCTTCTAGTCCAACCCCCTGCTTAGGCAGAAAACCCTATACCATTTCAAATTGTTGTCCAATCTCTTCTTAAAAACTTCCTGTGTTGAAGCATTCACAACTTCTGGAAGCAAGTTATTCCACTGATTAATTGTTCTAACTGTCAGGGAATTTCTTCTTAGTTCAAGGTTGCTTCTCTCCTTGATTAGTTTCCATCCTCAGGTGTTTTGGAGAATAGCTTGACTCCCTCTTCTTTGTGGCAATCCCTGAGATATCGGAACACTGCTATCAGTGGTGGGTTCCTACCAGTGCGGTCCACTCTATAGCACCGGTAGCGGCCCGCTGGTGACGTCACAGTACCAGTGCGGTCAGTTGCCGTTGCCTGGGTGCCGCCATTTTTTAAAAAAGAAATTTGATTTTTTAAAAAAAAAATTCTTCTGCGCATGCCCGGAAGCCAAGCTTTTGGCACTGCCCATGCGCTGCCTTCCTACCCCACAGTGAGTCCAAGCAGGGGAGGATGGCTGAGGGAGCCTGTGAGATGCTGAAAGAACGGGCGGCAGGAGCTATCTCCATTCCCCTCCCTTCAGCAGTCCGAGAAGCCACGAACGTGCGGTGATGATCCCAGGCATTTTCGCATGTTCGAGGCTTCTCGAGCTGCTGAGGGGAGGGGGAATGGGCGGCAGGAGCCTAGGATCATCGAATGGGGAGAAGCATTCAGGCCAGACGGAGTCTTCTAGAACTGCTGCTGTGGTCTTGCTGCTCCCGCTGCGGGGGGTTGCGCTGCGGGGGGTTGCGTTGCAGGTGGGCAATGCCCCCCCACTTCTCCGGCCGCTGCCAAGCTCCCGAGGCCCATGCCCACCCGGTCACATGGCTGGCAAGCCACACCTACAAAATAAGCCACGCCCACAGAGTGGTAGTAAAAAAATTAGGAACCCGCCCCTGCAACAAACCTATGATGGTTGGACTGAAAGAACGTCACAGAGCAATGTCAGTGAAGGTGGATTTGAACCTGGGTCTGTTGGGTCCTATACCATATGCCAACTTTTGTTGCTACATGATGCCAAAACCTGAATTTCTTAGGCTAATCATTCTCAGATGGATAGTAGCACAGCTCCCAATATTCCAAGCCAATATGTCTATGGAAAATCATTGACAGACCATCTGAAAGGCAGGATAATGTTATATTGAAAAGACCTTTCGAGACAGGTTGAGGAGATGCTGCCTAGGAAATTGGTCAAATAAGAGAGGGCATAGCCTGCACCTGGATAGTGGGTGGAGCAAGAAACTCAGAAGGCACCCTCTCTAGTTTCTCAGGTTGTAAAGGTGGCGGCAGAAGACCCGAGACTTCAACCTTGCAAGATTCTACCAATGTAGCTTTACAATCAAATTAGAATTTGAATGACTCATGTAGAAACCCTATACCATTTCAGACAAATTGTTGTCCAATCTCTTCTTTAAAACTTCCTGTGTTGAAGCATTCACAACTTCTGGAAGCAAATTATTCCACTGATTAATTGTTCTAACTGTCAGGGAATTTCTCCTTAGTTCTAGATTGCTTCTCTCCTTGATTAGTTTCCATCCTCAGGTGTTCTAGAGAATAGCTTGACTCCCTCTTCTTTGTGGCAATCCCTGAGATATCGGAACACTACCATCATGTCACCCCTGGTCCTTCTTTTCATTAAACTAGACATACCCAATTCCAGCAACTGTTCTTTATATGTTTCAGCCTCCAGTCCCCAAATCATCTTTGTTGCTCTTCTCTGCACTCTTTCTAGAGTCTCAATATCTTTTTTACATCGTGGTGACCAAAACTGGATGCAGTATTCGAAGTCTGGCCTTACCAAGGCCTTATAAAGTTGAATTAGTTTATCTGGTTATGTTTCCAGTCTGATAAGGCTGACTGGTCCAACTGATAAGGCTGACAGGCAGTCTGAGACATCCCATCAAGTTCTTGGTTTATAAATCTTGTATTTATAAAAGATGTGGCTACTTACATAGGTAACTTTCCAAAGTTAGTTGATATTAACCTGGGTAATGTCAGGCGTGAACAACAGGTGAAGGGTTCAATTAAGGCTGTTTTGCCCAAGGACCTTCTCAAACTAACAGTTTGCTCCTGGGTAAAACTCTAATAAGGGTCAACAGCATTCAAGGGGGGTTGGACTTTACCCTATATAGAGATTCTAAGCTAATTCTCTATTTGACTCTTCCCCCCTGATTCTACCACTGCTCTCTCCGACAGGTTAGTGGCTTCAGTTTGCTCTTAATCTAGTATGTGAATCCAATCCAATAAGCTAAGGTGGAGCTGGCTGTATTATTCAAACCCAGAAAAAGAAATTAACTTAGTGTGTGGTGTGAAAGAAACCGTGGGCTCCCATTCTGTGGAGCTACAAGTATCTCAGAAGAAAAATGAGACCAGAAGGAATTATTAACGTCAATCAAATGTTCTCCCATCAAATAAACTCTCCCAAAAGTTGGTAAAGAATTTCTGTTCTTATAAGAGGTGAGTGAAAATGACAACACTTTAAGGTGGCGGGGAATTATGTACAAGGAGATAGCCAAAACTATATTTACTATTTGTTCTGCTCATTAAACAAAACAAAAAAAATTAGATGTTAGGAAAGAAGAAAGATGAAAGAAAGAAAGAAAGAAAGAAAGAAAGAAAGAAAGAAAGAAAGAAAGAAAAGAAAGAAAGAAAGGAAGGAAGGAAGGAAGGAAGGAAGGAAGGAAGGAAGGAAGGAAGGAAGGAAGGAAGAAGAAAGAAGACAGACAAAAAGAAGAGAGAGAGAGAGAGAGAGAGAGAGAGAGAGAGAGAGAGAGAGAGAGAGAGAGAGAGAGAGAGAGAGAGAGAAAGGTGTTAGGAAAGAAGAAAGATGAAAGGAAGGAAGGAAGGAAGGAAGGAAGGAAGGAAGGAAGAAAGAAAGAAAGAAAGAAAGAAAGAAAGAAAGAAAGAAAGAAAGAAAGAAAGAAAGAAAGAAAGAAAGAAAGAAAGAAAAGTTAGGAAGGAAGGAAGAAAAAGAAAGAAAGAAAGAAAGAAAGAAAGAAAGAAAGAAAGAAAGAAAGAAAGAAAGAAAGAAAGAAAGAAAGAAAGAAAGAAAGAAAGAAAGAAAGAAAGTTGTATGGCCGCCCTGAGTCCTACGGGAGTGGGGCGGCATACAAAAATGACCAAAATAAATAAATAAATAATTTTTAATCAGGAACCCACCCATCCCGGTCAATGGTGTCCCTCTTTACCAATGTTAAAATCTGGTCACCTTATTTTAGGAAATGTTTGAAGACTTGGCTCTGCCAAATTATTTGGGCCTATTGAGGTACATGCAGCCATGGGTGTTGACTAATGCCTTGAAAAATTAGCTAAACCATTCCTCCAAGTTGCAGCTTGTCTGTGCCTAATACTCATTTTACTCAGGTTTATTTTGTAAAATCGCTCCAGGAACGACTCTTCAGAAGCTACCAGAGCAATCATGTTCTCATCAAATACCACTCCTCCCTCCAAGAATGCTGCTGGGAGCAATTATACATTTCCACTCACTGCAACTTCCTGAGAGGTTTAGGCTGCCAAGCCCAGCTCAAGCGCTATTTAGAGCAAACAGTTTCCTTCTTAATTATTATTTTCTTTTTAAGAGGGAGAGATTTTGCCAGCGTTTGGGTGCTGTGTTCAAATGAAATCCCTCCCCTCTGATCTACCTGGGATCAGTAACAATCTTCTTCCCGTGGTCTACCCCTCTCTCACCTTGAACATCTGGATGAGACGCCATCAACAGCAGTGCCCACTGGAGGGTGATTGCAGTTAATTCTGCAGCCGAGATAAGGAAGTTGAAAATGCATTCAGCCAGGTTCTCTTCATTGTAGGCAGAATTCTGGCCACCTTTGTTCTGTTTGGGGCAAAAGAAAAGAAAATGTCATTTAAAAGTTATCGCCTGGTCTTCCAAACCTTATTTATTTTATTTATTTTTATTTATTTATTCTTGTCAAGTACATGTTGGTAATATACATAGATATAACATTGTTTATATACATAAGATGGGTACTGATAAGAGGGAACATTAGGACAGGGACGGTAGGCACGCTGGTGCGCTTATGCACGCCCCTTACTGACCTCTTAGGAATCGGGTGAGGTCAACAGTGGACAGTCTAAGGGTAAAGTTTTGAGGGTTTGGGGACGAAACCACAGAGTCAGGTAGTGAGTTCCAGGCATTTACCACTCTGTTGCTGAAGTCGTATTTTCTACAGTCAAGTTTGGAGCGGTTCACTTTGAGTTTGTATCTGTTATGTGCTCGTGTATTGTTGTGGTTGAAGCTGAAGTAGTCATTGACAGGAAGGACGTTGTAGCGGATAATTTTATGAGCTATGCTTAGGTCGCGCCGAAGGCGACGTTGCTGTAAACCTTGCTGTATTGTCTGTGCTGCTCCCTGTTTTACAACATGATACGTTCACTAAAAATGTACTATGATCTTTGCTCTCTGAGCTTGGTTGTTTGTTTGTTGTTGTTGTTTTGCAGACATTTCATTACCCAACTAGGCAACGTCACAAAATATCAGCAAGCCAACAACCAAACTCAAAGACTCCACAGTTCAACCCTGAGCTATAGAGGTTTGCTCTTCTGTTGGAACTGGATGGACCTTTGCAAACATTTTGTGAGTTTAGAAAAATATTTCTCAGATCCTGTTTTAAGAACTCTTCCCATCTTATACCTCCCCGACAACCTCCCATTTATGCCCTGTTTTTGTGAATGCCTTTAAAACTGCACTGGTGTTCAAGAAGGGTCTTCTCTCCCCCGCCCCCTCCTTGTTCCAGCACACTTTTTGCTCTGGGCTTCAACACCCATTGTGATAGTAATACAGCGAGGTGAACCAAAATGAGAGAATTGGCCACATTTTTATTGGCATCTTTACTAGTACTAATGAGGGGCAGGTTCCTAATTTTTTTACTACCACTCTGTGGGCATGGCTTATTTTGTGGGTGTGGCTTGCCAACCATGTGACCGGGTGGGCGTGGGCCTCAGGAGCTTGGCAGCGGCCGGAGAAGCAGGGGGGGCATTGCCCACCCGCAATGCAGCACCCCGCAGCGGGAGCAGCAAGACCGCGGCAGCGGTTCTTCTAGGAGGCTCCGTCGGCCTGAATGCTTCTCCCCATTCAATGATCCTAGGCTCCTGCCGCCCGTTCCCCCTCCCCTCAGCAGCTCGAGAAGCCTCAAACGTGCGAAAATGCCTGGGATCATCACCGTGTGTTCGTGGCTTCTCGGATTGCTGAAGGGAGGGGAACTGAGATAGGTCCTGCCGCCCATTCTTTCAGCGTCTCACACGCTCCCTCAGCCATCCTCCCCTGCTTGGACTCACTGTGGGGTAGGAAGGCAGTGCATGCGCAGTGCCGGAAGCTCGGCTTCTGGACATGCGCAGAAGAAAAAAAAATGTAAGTTAAAAAATTTTTTTAATGGCGGCGCCCAGGCACCGGCAACCGACCGCACCGGTACTGTGACATCACCAGTGGGCCGCTACCAGTGCTATAGAGTGGACCGGACTGGTAGGAACCCACCACTGGTACTAATACGATTCCTAGCTTTTCTTCCCTGTCCTTCAAGTCCATATTGCTTTGGCTACAGGGCAGATTAGACATCTGGCTCAGTGGTTGGTTTCAAAAAAAAATATTTTTTTGCTGCCGGTTCTGTGGGTGTGGCTTGGTGGGCGTGGCATAGCTTGGTGGGTGTGGCTTGGTGGGCGTGGCAGGGGAAGGATACTGTAAAAGCTCCATTCCCTCCCCACTCCAAGGGAAGGTTACTGCAAAATCCCCATTTCCTCCCGATCACCTGGGACTCGGGAGGCAGAGAATAGATGGGGGAGAATAGTCAGAGGTGGTATTTACCGGTTCTCCGAACTACTCAAAATTTCCACTACTGGTTCTCCGAACTACTCAAAATTTCCACTACCGGTTCTCCAGAACTGGTCAGAACCTGCTGAAACCCACCTCTGATCTGGCTTTGGCAGATGTGTCAGCCTGCCTAAGGGTTAACTGGTCTGATGGAAGAGCATGGTTCTTTTCATTTGTTGATTATCAGTTTTTTCTTGACTCTCTTCTTTTCAAATCTAGGGCAGTGTGGATCTAGTTATTCATACTTGCCCAATGTGATTTAACTATCTTTGGCTAGCGACCCTTCAGTTCCTAGGTTATTTCATAGAGGAGGACAGGAGCATTATATCTAGATTCTTCCATTCTTCTGTTTTCTGTTGACCAGCTTTGTTCTTCTCCTCTAGGTGGTTCTTCGCATCTTACAAAATGGATCCTGGGCTGTAACATTAAATCCTTATTTATCTTGTCATAGTTACAACGTAGCCCAGTAGCCAATTAGTGGCAGAAACCTTGGATGAAGCACCTATAATTTAGATATCCTATGATTACAGTTCCCCTGAACTTGACAGAGAGCACTGCAATGGTATGTGAGAATGACCTTGGGAGACAGGGGAAAGAGTCACAATCAGGGAACAATCAGATAAGAGGCAGCTGAGCCCAGAGAAGAAATGGGGGCATGACAAACATCTCAGAAGAGACCTTCCCTAGTTTCCTGGACTTTAAAGGCAAGGGAGGAAAAATGTACTTTCAACTTTTCAGGGTTCTGTTAAAGCCATCTTACAATAAAATAGAACTAGTTCTTCCAGGTGTGTTTCCTGTCTGAGCTACCTTACAGAGGTTAACAAGCCACTAATATGGTAGTGGCAAGCAAGGGGAAAAACACTTTCTGCAAGTGTGTGATGTTAAAAAGTGTGATGCTAAAAAGTGTGATGTTAAAAAGTGTGATGTTAAAAAGTGTGATGTTAAAAAGTGTGATGCTAAAAAGTGTGATGTTAAAAAGTGTGATGTTAAAAAGGTGTGTGATGTTAAAAAATAGGACGTGTCTACCGTCCCTTCCCTAATGTCCCCATTTATTCGTATCCATTTCCTGTATTCATAATCATGTTTATACTGATATCTGTTAAGCTTGACAAATAATAAATAAATAAATAAATAAATAAATAAATAAATAAATAAATAAATAAATAAATAAATAAATAAATAAATAAATAAATAAATAAATAAATAAATAAATAAATAAATAATCATAATAAGCCTTGCTTATGAATAAATGCAAAGTTGTTCAAGGTAGCAGACTTATGGAGACTCTGAACTTACTTCTCAGTTCTTTCTCTTCGTGGTTCCATTCAGAAATCTATTGATCCTGTGTTTATGTCCTTGTGGGGCAATATCTGAATGCCCCTTCAAAAACTTTTAAGTAGGAGCAATAACATATTGAGATTCTACTAGGAGTAGAAACCAGCAGTGGAGTAGAATTTCATTTGCTCTTCATCTATGGGTGGTGCCCGGCAGAGGTGGGTTCCTACCGTTCAGACCGGTTCTATAGAACCGTTAGTAACTTGGCGGCCTAGGTCACTGGAACTGGCAGCGACCCAGGCCTGACACGCCCCCAAGCTGGTTCTCTCGGCAGCGCCATAGGCGGCGCCATCTTGTTTTTTGCTTCTGTGCATGCTCAGAAGCTTTTCTTTAGTACTGCGCATGCGCATGCACGCACACACGAAGCATGCACGGTGCATCCCTGAGTGAACTGGCAGTAACAGAATCCGGAACCCACCCGTGGTGCCCAGGTGACAATTTATCTTTCTGTCACCCCAAAAGATAAAGTTGGAATAAGCTCTGTTCCCCTATAGCTACAAGAGCAAATACAATTTTTGCAATAGCAATAGCAATAGCAATAGCATTTAAACTTATATACTACTTCATAGTGCTTTTACAGCCCTCTCTAAGCAGTTTACAGAGTCAGCATATTGCCCCCAACAATCTGGGTCCTCATTTTACCCACCTTGGAAGGATGGAAGGCTGAGTCAACCTTGAGCCTGGTGAGATTTGAACTGCCAAACTGCAGCTAGCAGTCAACTGAAGTAGCCTGCAATACTGCACTCTAACCACTGTGCCACGTCGGCTCAGACTTGACCAATTACAATGATTTAGGATCAGACTTGACCAATTACAATGATTTAGGATCTTTGTTCTTATTCATATTCATCCATATTCCATTTTTGTTTCACTAATTACGAGCTGCTTTATCCCTACTCAAATCTATACCTATGGCAAATCACTAGTTGTATAGTAGAGTTTGATGAAAAGAGTGTATCATTTTAATGGACAAAAGCATTGTTCTTCAAAGCCTTTTTCAACCCAGAATCTTCGCTGACATTCAGTCTCAAATCTTCACTTATAAATACTCCAGAACCAAATGAACTTGAGAAATGGCCACCTCCTATTGTAAGTTAATTATTCTATGATTTATCATCAAGACATCTGGACAGCCATCTGTTACAGATGCTCTGATATGGATTCTCATACTGAGGAAGGATTGTAAATCAACAGACCCTTCCAACTCTTTGATTCCACACAAATAAAATCCTTAAAGACCAACCAGCTATTATTTAAGCTTCCTGGTCATTCATTGGCATTCACAACTCATGTTCTTCAAAGCCCTTCAGAGCTATCCACAACTTTTGATGCTTTTCCGAAGTATTTCCAATCCATGTTTATTTTTGAATAATCTTCCATTCTAATGGCAAAGAGACATGTGGGAAAATGCAACAAGCAAGAGTTTCAAAAATAAACGTAATACGGAGAAGCTCAGATGGCCTCTTGGCATTTAAAGAAACTCAAATGTATTGATTCCTTTGAGTAGCCCCTTTTGCAAAATACAGAGTAGTAAGAAAATAAGAATAACAGAATAACAGAGTTGGAAGAGACCTTGGAGGCCTTCTAAGCCAACCCCATACTCAAGCAAGAGACCCCTTACTATTTCAGACAAATGATTGTCCAATCTCTTCTTAAAAACCTCCAGTGATGGAGCACCAGTGGTGGGTTCCTGCCGGTACGCTCTTACCTGTCAGTCGCCGCAGAGCCGATGAAGCTGGTGGCGTTCGCGGTGCGGGGCTTCCCCCACCCGCTTCCCCCGCCCGCCTGGACACCGCCATTTGCGTTCTTTTGCCCTCTGTGCATGTGCACACGCGAACCCCCAAAATGCAATGCAATTGCCCCCTGCATGCGCCCCATCCCCTGTGCATGCGCATGCACATCCCCCACATGTGCCCCGCCCCCTGCGCATGCACGGCAGAGACCTAAAGACCAGCTGGCTGGCAGGAGGCACGCACACACACATGCACGGTGGAGCTGGGCTGGGATGACGGCTGGCGTGCCTGCAGAGAGGGCTCTGCATGCCACCTGTGGCACATATGCCATAGGTTCGCCATCTATGCCATTTCAGAAAAATGGTTGTCCAATCTCTATTTAAAAGCATCCAATGATGGAGCACCCACAACTTCTGAAGGCAAGCCGTTCCACTGATTAATTGTTCTCACCATCAGGAAATTTCTCCTTAGTTCTAGGTTGTTTCTCTCCTTGATTAGTTTCCGTCCATTGCTTCTTGTATTGCTTTCTGGGGTTTTGAAAAATAGGTTGACCCCCTCTTCTTTGTGGCAACCCCTCAGATATTGGAACACTGCTATCATGCCATATATAAGTAACTGGTACTTACTTTCTCCATTTGTGACAAGTAGAAATCAATAAAATCTTGTGGCTCCTTCATTGCCTTTGCTTCTTTATGTTTCTGCATCGCCTTCTTTGTAAAGGAAAGTATCAGCTCCTTGCTAGACAGGGCATTTTTCTGTGGCCCTGGCAAATATTTCATGAGCCATGAGAACTGTTTATGTAACTACAGAGAAAACATAAAGTAATGTCACTATCGAGGGTCCCATGCCTGGGACCAACGCACCCTAGGCCAGTGATGGCGAACCTTTTTTTCCTGTGGTGCTGAAAGTACGTGCGCACTTGCTATCGTGCATGCGCGAGTGCCCACACCCATAATTCAATCCCTGGGGAGGGCGAAAATGGCCTCCCCCACCACCCTGGAGGCCCTCTGGAGGCCAGAAACGGCCCATTTCCCAACTTCTGGTGGGCCTAGTAGGCCCATTTTTCATCCTCCCCAGGCTCCAGAGGCTTCCCTGGAGCTTGGGGAGGGTGAAAATGCCCTCCCCCACCCACCGGAGGCCCTCCAGAAGCCGAAAACACCCTCCCAGAGCCTCTGTGCAAGCCAAAAATCAGATGGCTGGAGTGCACATGCACGCTGGAGCTGAGCTAGGGCAACGGCTCGCGTGCCGGCAGATATGGCTCTGCGTGCCACCTGTGGCACGCATGCCATAGGTTCGCCATCACTGCCCTAGGCCATGAAATTCTTAATAAGACCCACTTCATTTCCTGAAGTTGCAGATGCAATCTCTGGGGACCGTCTATGGAGAGTCTCAATCCTGCTTGAAGATGTTTTGGTTGTCATCTAAGAAGTTTCTTCGGTTCTGAACTGAAGCTTCTTGGATGAGAAGCGAAACACCTTCAAGCCAAAACCAAGGAAGTGCAGTTGCCTTTTGAAAAAACACCTCTGGGATTCTCTGATGAAGATTAAATGAAGGAGACCAAATGATAATCATGAACTGGGAAAAGTCCTTTTCTCTTCCTCTCGGTCCTTCTGCTGTCTTATTTCCTCCTTCTCTCTCCTTTTCTCCCTTTTATTCCAGGGGTGAAATCCTCCCGGTTTGCTCTTACCTGTCGGTCGCCACAGAGCCGAAGAAGCTGGTGGTGTTCGCGGCGTGGGGCTGCCCCTACCCACTTCCCCCGCCCACCTGGATGCCACCATTTGCATTTTTTGCCCTCTGCGCATGCGCAAAGCGTTCGGCATGCGCAGCGGGCAAACGAATGCAAATGGCGGCATCCAGGCGGGCGGGGGAAGCGGGCGGGGGCAGGCCTGCACCGCAAACACCACCAGCTTCTTCGGCTCTGCGGCAACCGACAGTTAAGAGCGAACCGGGAGGATTTCACCCCTATTTTATTCTCTCTTATACACATTTCTATCCATTGATCTATATCTACCCTTACATCTGGGCCCATGTCTAGACTGAGCTCTGTCACTCCACATCTTTTATCTGCCTATCTTTATGAATTTGATTACACCAATGAATACAGGTAGTCCTTGACATACAACTCATATTTTTAACAGTTGCGGTGTCCCGGGGTCATGTGATCACCCTTTGGGACCTTCTGAAAAACAAAATTGTACATTTTATACATTCTCTTCTACAAAATCAATGGGGTGGAAGCCAGATTTACTGTATTTTTCGGAGGATAAGACACACTTCCCCCGCCCCTAAAAGTGGGTGAAAATTTCGGTGTGTCTTATAGACCGAATACGGACCTGTTTTTGGCCTCCTGAACTCTTTGCGCATCATGTTTTCGCCCTCCCTGGCCCCCAGAAGAATTCTGCACTGCTCTGCATGTCCCATTTTTGCCAAAAACATGCCTGTTTTTGGTCTCCTGAACCCTCCGGGCATCGCATTTTCGCCCTCCCTGATTCCCAGTAGCACTCTGCAGGCCAAAAATGGGCACACTTTTGGCGAAAATTGACCCATTTTTTGTGAAAACGGGCCCATTTTTGGCAAAAACAGGACATGCGGAGCACTGCAGAGTGCTTCTGGGGACCGGGGAGGGCAAAAACGCAACACGCGGAGGCCAAAACCCATTTTTTTCTTGGTTTCCTCCTGTAAATCTAGGTGCGTCTTATAGTCCAAAAAATACGGTACTTAACAGTCGTGTTACTGACTTAACAACCGCAGAGATTCACTTCACAATTGTGGCAAGAAAGGTCGTAAGATGGGGCAAAAGTCACTGAACCAATGTCTCGCTTAGCAACATAAATGTTGGTCTCAATTCTGGTCATAAGTCGAGGACTATCTGTAATGCCATAGGAGTGAGCAAAAGGAGAAGGGAGGGGAAAATACAGGCAACTGTATATTTTAATGTCGGAGTTGTAAAGAAGTAAAACTGTAGAATGAAAGTTTCTCCATCAGCTAAACTGAATAGTTAATCTTGTCTCGGTCTACTCCAATCACAAACTCTACTTGGGACAAGATGAGATTTCAATTCTTTTCACCTTCGCCTAAGATCATCGCAATGGCTCTCCGAAAGCTTTGGGGAGAATTGTCTGTTACAGTAATAAAGCAAAGAATGACTTACAGCATAAACAAAACTCCCTCCAGATTTTACAGCAGATTCAATGGCATCCGTCAATTGTTGGCTGTCCTTGTCTTCAAGAGGCGAACGGTCGCCGAAACTCACAGTCCATACCATTTTGGAAAGGGAAGCAATGATGGCATTCAAAGGGTCAAAAGGCTGCCCTACAAATGAAATGATTGATAAATATTTTCCACTTTCTTCTTAATACAGGTAGTACCCCAATTTCGACCACAATTGAGGCCCAAAGTTTCTATTGTTAACTGAGACATTTGTTAAGTGAGTCTTGCCTCAGTTGTTAAGTGAATCACTGAAGTTGATAAGTTAGTAACCTGACTGTGAAGTGAATCTGGCTTCCCCATTGATTCTGCTTGTCAAAAAGTCACAAAAGGGGATCACATGACCCCGGGACACAGCAACCGTCATAAGTATGGACCAGTTATCAAGCATCTAAATTTTGATCATGTGATCATGGGGATGCTGGAAAGGTCGTAACTGTGAAAAATAGTCATAAGTCACTTTTTTTCAGTGCAGTTGTAACTTTGAATGGCCACTAAGTGAACTGTTGTAAGTTGAGGACTACCTATATAGGTAATCCTCAAATTACCACCATTTGTTTGGTGGCCATTCGAAGTTACAACGGCACTGAAAAAAGTGATTTCCAACTGTTTTTCACACTTAAGACCTTTGCAGCATCCCTATGGAAATGTGATCAAAAAATCGCTTTGCAACCGATTCATATTTATGACAGTCGCAATGTCCTGAGGTCATGTGAACACCTTTTGCGACCTCCTGACAAGCAAAGTCAATGGGGAAGCCAGATTACTTAACCACCGTATTAGTAACTTAGCTGTAAAGATTCACTTAACAATTGGGGCAAGAAAGATCATAAAATGGAGAAAAACTCACTTAACAACTCTCTTGTTTAGCAATTGAATCTTGGGACTTGATTGTGGTGTTAAGTTGAGACTATCTGTATCTGTTTGGAATTTATGGTGGAACAAACTTAAAGACAGAAAGAGAGAGGGGGGAGACAGAGACAGAGAGACAGAGAGACAGAGAGAGAGAGAGAGAGAGACAAAGAGAGAGAGACAGAGAGAGACAGAGAGAGACAGAGAAAGAGACAGACAGACAGAGAGACAGAGAGACACAGAGAGAGAGAGAGAGAGAGAGACAGACACACACAGAGAGACAGACAGACAGACAGACAGAGACAGAGACAGAGTCAGAGAGACAGAGACAGACAGAGAGAGAGAGAAACAGAGAGAGACAGAGAGAGAGAGAGAGACAGAGAGAGACAGAGAGAGACAGAGAGACAGAGAGAGACAGAGAGACAGAGAGACAGAGAGACAGAGACAGAGAGAGACACAGAGAGAGAGACACAGAGAGACAGAGAGACAAAAAGACAGAGACAGAGAGACAGAGAGAGAGAGAGAGACAAAGACAGAGACACACAGAGAGAGAGACACAGAGAGACACAGAGAGAGAGAGACAAACAGACAGAGACAGAGACAGAGACAGATAGAGATAGAGATAGTTAGAGATAGTTAGAGATCAGGGGCGGGTTCCTAATATTTTTACTACCACTCCGTGGGCGTGGCTTATTTTGTGGGTGTGGTTTGCCAGCCATGTGACTCGGTGGGCGTGGCTTCTCAGACTGCTGAAGGGAGGGGAACCGAGATAGGTCCTGCTGCCCATTCCCCCTCCCCTCAGCAGCTCGAGAAGCCTCGAACGTGCAAAAATGCCTAGGATCATCACCGCGCATTCGTGGCTTCTCAGACTGCTGAAGGGAGGGGAACTGAGATAGGTCCTGCTGCACATTCCCCCTCTCCTCAGCAGCTCGAGAAGCCTCGAACGTGTGAAAATGCCTGGGATCATCACCACACGTTCGTGGCTTCTTGGACTGCTGAAGGGAGGGAAATGGAGATAGTTCCTGCCGCCCGTTCTTTCAGCATCTCACACGCTCCCTCAGCCATCCTCCCCTGCTTGGACTCACTGTGGGGTAGGAAGGCAGCGCATGAGCAGTGCCGGAAACTCGGCTTCTGGGCAAGTGCAGAAGAAAATTTTTTTAAAAAATTATTTTTAAAAAAAAAAATGGCGGCGCCCAGGCACCGGCAACCGACCGCACCGGTACTGTGACGTCACCAGCGGGCCGCTACCGGTGCTATAGAGTGGACCGTACTGGTAGGAACCCATCACTGTTAGAGATAGAGATAGATAGATAGATGATAGATAGAAAGGTAGGTAGGTAGATATTAGAATATAACTGAAAAGGTGCCAAATTGTATTTCAAAGTATGCAGAGACTCTATGAACACTTGAGTAGAGCAAAATAAGAGCCGATGTAACCTCCTAGTTCTACCTACCATTTACACGCGCAAAAATCTCTGCCAGCCGAGGTGCCTCCTGTTCCACCAGGCTCTCCACTCCTTTCTTTTCTCTCTCACACTTTGACAAAATAAGCTGTCCAATTTCTTTTTGCTGCTTCCATATTTCTCCACCTAAAAATACCAGATTAGAAGAAGTAAAAGAAGTAAAGACATGACTGACAGAGAAAATCAATCAATTGATAAAATAATGCAATATATTTTGCCCCCAAAAGCTAGTTCATATCCAGGACAAAAGTCTGTCAGTTAAATTTTCTCACAAATGTTCCATCTTAAATTCATTCTTTTTCTTTGTGTTTTGCATTAGCAAAACAAATGAGCCCTGTGAGACCCATCTCCAGTATGGAGTGGAGCTGTTCAGCCTAGTCAGTACTCCGAGGAAAAGAGGTGGCAATATAGAGTGTCTGAAAAATAAGATTCTTCATTATAGAACTCAGTGGTAGAGTCCCTAGTACAGACTGGCTGCCAACACACAAATTACATCCAATATGTCTTCCTTTTCCTTATTAATTTGAAGCACTTGAATGTTACAAATAGAAGGAACTGATGTCTGTAGGAAGGTCTAATTCATAGGTTTATTTGTATCCCATAGAAGTGATTCCTATATTAATAATAATAATAACAACAGAGTTGGAAGGGACCTTGGAGGTCTTCTAGTCCAATCCCCTGCCTAGGCAGGAAACCCTACACTACTTCAGACAAATGGTTATCCAACATCTTCTTAAAAACTTCCAGTGTTGGAGCATTCATATTCAGTTAGCTCATTCTGTTGGTTCTAGTTCAGTGTGTTTCTTAGCCTTACCAACTTGAAGATGGGTGGACTTCAACTCCCAGAATTCCTCAAACAGCAGCATTTCTCAACCTTGGCCACTGGGACATGGGTGGACTTCAAATCCCAGAATGTCCGAGGCAGCATCATGCTGGCTGTGGAATTCTGGGAGTTGAAGTCCACACATCATTGGCCCCCTCATTCACGATCTTATTGTTGAGGGGGGAATGGACCTGGCGGGTATCACGGAGACCTGGTTGGGGCCGGAGGGAGGTGTCCCTCTGGTGGAGATTTGCCCACCAGGTTTCAGAGCATTCCATCAGCCGAGGGCTCAGGGGAGGGGAGGGGGGTGGCGGTTGTTATTAATGAGGGTCTTGGGCCAAGGGAGACCACTGTGCCACAGATAGCTGGTTGTGAGTCCCTCCTTGTGAAATGGGGCCATGGGGTTCAGAAGGGCTTGCTGCTTACGTACCTGGCTCCCTGCCGCGTAGCAGCTGCCCTGCCTGAGCTACTCGACACAAAAGCCACAGTGGCGGTTGACACACCCAGGCTTTTGGTCATGGGAGATTTCAACCTGCCATCCGTTGGTGAAACATCTGAGTTGGCTCGGGAGTTCTTGGCTTCCATGATGGCCATGGACCTAACCCAGTTAGTTCATGGCCCCACACATGAGGGAGGACACACTCTAGACTTGATTTTTGTCTCTGGCCAGTGGTTGAGTGGTCTTGATATAGGGGATGTAGTCATTAAACCCTTGTCATGGTCAGATCACTCACTCCTTCACCTAGACCTCCATACCGCTTCCCCACGCCGCAGGGAGGCAGAACCAGTTAGATGGGTCCGCCCCAGGCGCCTGATGGACCTGGATAGGTTCCAGATGGAGCTTGGGCCACTTCCTGATGATCTAGCCCTCAACTCGGCCGAGGACCTGGTTGCCGCCTGGGACAGGGCGGCCGGTGGGGCCTTGGACCGAGTTGTGCCTTTGCAGCCTCTGACTCGGCTCCAATCCCGATCGGCTCCCTGGTTTACTGAGGAGCTGAGGGAGATGAAGCGCCGGAAAAGACGCCTAGAGAGCGGTTGGAGGGCCAGTCTCTCTGAATCTGATCAAACACTGGTAAGGTCGCATATTAAGACCTACCTAGTGGCGATAAAAGCGGAGAAATCAAAGTATTTTTCCACTCTTATCGCATCATCAGAGAATCGTCCAACAGCCCTGTTCAGGGTGACCCGTTCCTTACTCCATCAAGAAGCGTGGGAGGATCCCCTGGAAGGCAGGGCTGAGGACTTTGGACGATATCTGCATGACAAAATCGCTCAGATTCAGGGGGAACTGGACTCCAACTGGGTGGATACGGACGTGGTGACAGGGAATAGTCTTGAGAACGTTATCTGGGAAGAGTTTGACTCGGTGACCCCTGAGGATGTGGACAAGATTCTGGGGAGGCTCAGTGCAGCCACATGTTTATTGGACCCGTGTCCCTCCTGGTTAATGCTGGCTACCCGGGAGGTTACACGAGGCTGGCTCCAGGGAATTATTAACGCTTCTTTGGGGGAGGGTTACTTCCCCACGGCTTTGAAAGAAGCGGTGGTGAGGCCTCTCCCCAAGAAGCCCTCCCTGGACCCAGCAATTTTAGCTAACTATCGCCCTGTCTCCAACCTTCACTTCGTGGTGAAGGTTGTTGAGAGTGTGGTTGCACGACAGTTTCCCCAGTACTTGGAGGAATCATCATACCTAGATCCGTTCCAGTCGGGTTTCAGGGCCGGGCACAGCACGGAAACGGCATTGGTCGCATTGGCTGATGATCTCTGGAGGGCTCGGGACAGGGGTTGTTCCTCTGTCCTGGTCCTATTAGACCTCTCAGTGGCTATTGATACCATCGACCATGGTATCATGCTGCACCGGCTGGAAGAGTTAGGGATAGGGGGCACCATTTTTCGTTGGTTCTCCTCCTTTCTCTCCAACCGGTCGCAGTTTGTATTGGCAGGGGGCAGAGGTCGTCCTCGAGGCCTCTTACATATGGAGTGCCCCAGGGGTTGATTCTCTCACCCCTTCTGTTCAACATCTATGTGAAGCCGCTGGGTGAGATCATCCGTGGCTTTGGGGTGAAGTACCATCAGTACACCGATGATACACAGCTGTACATTTCCACCCCAGGCCACCCCAATGATGCCCTTGAAGTGATGTCCCAGTGCCTGGAAGCTGTGCGGATCTGGATGGGGAGAAACCGACTCAGGCTCAACCCTTCCAAGACGGAGTGGCTGTGGTTCCCAGCGTCTCGATATAGTCAGATGATTCCATCTCTGACTATCGGGGGCGAGTCTCTAGCCCCCGCCGAAAGGGCTCGCAATCTGGGTGTCCTCCTGGATCCACAGCTGTCCTTAGAGGACCATCTGACAGCTGTGACCAGGGCGGCCTTTTATCAGGTCCGCCTGATACGCCAGTTGCGGCCCTTTCTGGATCGGGATTCCCTGTGCACAGTCACCCATGCCCTGGTCACGTCGCGTCTGGACTACTATAATGCTCTCTACATGGGGCTCCCCATGAAGAGCACCCGGAGGCTCCAACTGATCCAGAATGCAGCCGCGCAGGTGGTTTCGGGGGCTAATTGGCGCTCCCATATAACACCCCTCCTGCACGAGCTGCACTGGCTTCCGGTGGTCTACCGGGTGCGCTTCAAGGTGCTTGTTACTACCTTTAAAGCGCTCCATGGCATTGGACCTAGGTATCTCCGAGACTGCCTGCTGCCACAAACTGCCTCCCATCGACCAGTGCGCTCCCACAGAGAGGGCCTCCTCGGGGTGCCATCAGCCAAGCAGTGTAGGCTGGTGATGCCCAGGGGGAGGGCCTTCTCTGTGGGAGCACCCACCCTCTGGAATCAGCTCCCTCCAGACTTAAGAACCATTCACAACCTGTCCACTTTCCGCTGTGCCCTCAAGACGTATTATTTTTATCAAGCCGGGCTGGCGTGAAAAAGTTTTTGGGGTTTTTTAAAATTTTAAGATTTTACTAAATTTTAATTGTATTAAATTAGGGCCACATAGAATATTTTCTTTTAAATGTATTTTAATGTTTATATTGTATTTTTTACTTGGCTGTTCACCGCCCTGAGTCCCCTGGAGAAGGGCGGTATATAAATTTAATTAAACTAAACTAAACTAAACTAAACATCTTCCAGATGCCAAGGTTGGGAAACACTGATGTAAAGTTTTCAAAGAGAAGTCCAGCACAAATACTAAAATATAGCACAAATCCAGCACAAAAAAAAGCAACAGGGAGAAAGCAGAGCTACTTAACTCATTTTTTTGCATCTGCCTTTACACAAAGGGAAAAAACAGTCCAACCTATCAAAAACAGCACCACAAAAAACAGATTAGGAACACAACTTAAAATAGAGAAGAAAATGGTAAGTGAACACCTGTCTACCCTAGACGAGTTCAAATCACCAGGACCGGATGGATTACACCCCAAGGTTCTGAAGGAATTGGCAGACGAGATCTCAGAACCACTGAACTATATCTTTCAAAGATCCTGGAGCACCGGGGAACTGCCAAAGAGCTGATGTAGTTCCCATCTTCAAAAAAGGGAAAAAAATAGATCCAGGAAATTACAGACCTATCAGCCTCACCTCAATACCAGGGAAGATTCTGGAAAAGATAATCAAGCTACAAATCAACGAACACCTAGAAGCAAACAAAGTAATAACCAAAAGCCAACATGGGTTTGTCAAAAACAGATCATGCCAGACTAATCTTATTGCATTCTTTGACAAAGTGACAAAATTAGTGGACCAGAGGAATGCTGTCGATGTGGTTTACTTGGACTTCAGTAAGGCATTTGATAAAGTAGACCATAACCTACTACTAGATAAAGTAGAAAAATGTGGGATGGACAGCAACACCACCAGATGGATTCAAAACTGGCTGACCAACCACACTCAACGTGTAGTGCTCAATGGAACTGCATCTACATGGAGGGAAGTATGCAGTGGAGTACCTCAAGGCTCTGTTTTAGGCCCAGTACTCTTCAACATCTTCATCAATGACTTGGATGAGGGGATAGATGGGGAACTCATCAAATTTGCAGATGACACCAAACTGGCAGGAAAAGCCAACTCTCCAGAAGACAGGCTCAAGATACAGAAGGATCTTGACAGACATGAACATTGGGAGCTATCAAACAAAATGAAATTCAATGGTGAAAAAAATAAGGTTCTTCATTTAGGCAAGAAAAACAAAATGCACAGGTACAGTATATGTGGTACCTTGCTCAACAGTAGTAACTGTGAGAGGGATCTTTGAATCCTAATGGACAATTATCTAAATATGAGCCAGCAGTGTGCAGCAGTTGCCAAAAAAGCCAACACAGTTCTAGGCTGCATTAACAGAGGGATAGAATCAAGATCACGCAAAGTGTTAATACCACTTTATAATGCCTTGGTAAGACCACACTTGGAATACTGCCTTCAGTTTTGGTTGCCACGATGTAAAAAGGATGTTGAGACTCTAGAAAGAGTGCAGAGAAGAGCAACAAAGATGATTAGGGGACTGGAGGCTAAAACATATGAAGAACGGTTGCAGGAACAGGGTATGTGTAGTTTAATGAAAAGAAGGACCAGGGGAGACATGATAGCAGTGTTCCAATATCTCAGGGGTTGCCACAAAGAAGAGGGAGTCAAACTATTCTCCAAAGCACCGGAGGGTAGAACAAGAAGCAATGGGTGGAAACTAAACAAGGAGAGAAGCAACTTAGAACTAAGGAGAATTTCCTGACAGTTAGAACAATTAATCAGTGGAACAGCTTGCCTCCAGAAGTTGTGAATGCTCCAACACTGGAAGTTTTTAAGAAGATGTTGGATAACCATCTGTCTGAAGTGGTGTAGGGTTTCCTGCCTAAGCAGGGGGTTGGACTAGAAGACCTCCAAGGTCCCTCCCAACTCTGTTATTCTATTCTATTCTATTCTATTCTATTCTATTCTATTCTATTCTATTCTATTCTATTCTATACTTCTATATTTTATAAACACTTACCATTGTCGTTGAATATGCTACCGTAAGGAGTCGGAGAGATCTTAGAGGTGTCATTTTGTTCTTTCATCTGCTGTTTTGGATCAAGATAAAAAGAAAGTTTTATTCTTGGGTGTGAGTGGGGGGGTTCCAAGTAAAAAATTGAATTTTCAGCTTCTCCTGTTGGGAAACTTTCGGTCCTGCTCACCCCTACCTCTCTGTACATGGCCCCAAAAAAAGTTATAAAGGAATGAGAATATTCTTTCCTAGTTTTAATTTTAGATAACAAATGTATTGATTCCTTTGAGTAGCCCCTTTTGCAAAATACACAGTAGTAGGAAAAAAAGAATAACAGAATAAGAGTTGGAAGGGACCTTGGAGGTCTTCTAGTCCAGCCCCCTGCTCAAGCAGGAGACTTATTACCACTTCAAGTGGTTTTCCAATCTCTTCTTAAAAACCTCCAGTGATGGAGCACCCACAATTTCTTCAGAATGGGGCAACTCGCCGCAGTCAACTCACCACAGCCAACTTGCATTGGGACAGCTCACCACGGCAAAGCAGTAGTGGCGGCGGTGGGAGGCTCCGCCCACCCACCCGGGACCAGCGGTGAAATGTTCCCGGTTCGCTATTACCTGTCGGTCGTCGGAGAGCCGATCACGAAGGTAGCGTGACGCTCCGCCCACCCACCGGGACACCGCCATTTGAGTTCTTTTACCCTCTGCACATGCACAGCGAGTTCTGTGCATGCGCAGAGGGTACAAGAACTCAAATGGCTGTATCCCGGCGGGTGGGCGGAGCGTCACGCTACCTTCGCGATCGGCTCTCCGACGATCAACAAGTAAAAGCAAACCGGGAGCATTTCACCCCTGCCCGGGACGCTTCTCCGCATGCACAGAAGCATCACGTGTGCATGCAAACGCGGACGTGAACCGGTAGCAACGGGTTTTAGAACCCACTACTGCAGCAGGGGTGTCAAATTCAAGGCACAGGGGCCGGATCCGGCCTGGGGGGTGCTTAGATGCAGCCCACGGGGCCGCCCTGGAAACAGGTGCCTCTGCCAGTGAAAACAGAGCTTGGGAGGGCCGCACACTGGCAGAGGGTTGCAGGAGGCTGTCAAAGCTGAAAACGGAGCTTGGAAGCCCGTTTTCACTGGCAGAGCGCTCGGGCCTCCACAGGCGCCCCCAACACGAGTGATGTCGAGCTGGCCATGCCCACCCTGGCCACGCACACCCCTCCCCCTGCCCCCAAGATCATACACAGCCCTGATGCGGCCCTCAGTGAAATTGAGTTTGACACCCCTGATCTAAGGAGCCGAGGTGGCACAGTGGTTAAAAGCAGCACTGCAACTTCTTCAGTGACTGCTAGTTCAGCAGTTCAGCTGTTCAAATCTCACCAGGCTCAAGGTTGACTCAGACTTCCATCCTTCCGAGGTCGGTAAAATGAGGACCCAGATTGTTGGGGGCAATATGCTGAACTCTGTAAACCGCTTAGAGAGGGCTGTAAAGCACTATGAAGCGGTATATAAGTCTAAGTGCTATTGCTATTGCTATTGCTACAGTCTCTCCAGATAGTACAATATAAGCCACGATTGTTCCTGAACTCATGTTCTATCAAGAAATAGCTGAGCTGGACCCTTCTTGAAGTATACCTGATAAAATATTTGTCCAAAAGTCCTCTGCTTCCCAGACTCTATCCAGTTCCAAATGTCTTTCAATCAGAAAACCTTCTGTATCCCAGCTGACATAAAATGTTTTCATTTAACACCTAATAACATCTGAGCCACAAACATCTGGAGGACCAAGAGAGTTTTATGTATCTCTTGGCTGCCATCTAGTGGGGATCTGGAGTATCCGACATGGAAATGAGCTAGCACTAGAATGTCAGACTAGATTAGGAGCGAGGAGACCCCAGACTCAAATTTCGATTCTCCCTTGAAACTCAAAGGCTAACCCTGGTTGTGTCCGTCTTTTGCAACTAAGCCTCTGTTACCGCATTGGTGTGAAAACAGGGCTGTGTTTGTCCAGGATAACCTTAGCAATTAAAAAACATAATGGCCGAGTAAATATTATAAATGTGCAATACACGTCGTCCTCATTTTGCAACCACAATTGGGTTTGGCAACTTCCGCTGATTGCCGGCTGCCAGCAATTTGGCAGTTCGAATTTCACCAGGCTCAAGCCTTGACTCAGCCTTCCATCCTTCCAAGGTCGGTAACATGAAGATCCAGATTGTTGGGGGCAATATGCTGACTCTGTAAATGGCTTAGAGAGGGCTTTAAATCACTGTGAACCGGTATATAAGTCTAAGTGCTATTGCTATTGCTATTATCTCCCACTCATTTCCCTTAATGGCCAGTTGGTCAGATTCTTGTAGAGAGCTTAAGCTTGCAGTGTGTCTTTATACTAATTTGAGCTGCCTGAATCTCCTGATTTTCCCGTCGCTCCCACCAGTTTTTCTCCTGAGGAGCCTTGCTACAGAGTCCGTGTTCCCAGGGATCTTCCTGTAAAGATAATTATACCTTACACATCACCTCTTCCCCTGCCCACGTGCATTTGCTGCAGTATCTCCTTCTCCTCCATCATTACTCCATAGCACTCGTGCATCCTCTTGGTCTGCTTGGGAATCACTTAGGACTTGCAACTTCCTGCTGGCTTCCTCATTGACTTTGCTTTTGGGAAACCGCCGGGAAGTCATACGTTATGGTCATGTGACATCCCCACTTAATGAGCCATGATCTCAGCTTAACACTAGCACTAGCACTTAGACCTATATACCGCTTCATAGTGCTTTACAGCCCTCTCTAAGCGGTTTTACAGAGTCAGCATATTGCCCCCAACAATCTGGGTCCTCATTTTAGCGACCTCAGAAGGATGGAAGGCTGAGTCAACCTTGAGCCGATGAGATTTGAACAGCTGAACTGCTGAACTAGCAGTCAGCTGAAGTAGCCTGCAGTGCTGCACTCTAACCACTGCGCCACCTCGACCCCAAAAGCAATGGGGTCATGTGAGGTCCTCACTTAATGACCCAATGATCTTGGCTTAACAATAGCAATGGGGACTGTCAGGATTGTTGTCACTAAGCGATGCGGCCACACGGCATCATGCTTTACAACTCCATCGTTTAGGGATGGAAATTCTCTGCAGGAGGAAGTTAATTTATGTCAGATCCATATCTTCTCCTCATTGTCCCTGCCCCAGCACCATTCTCCCTGCCTCCTTAATAGTAGAGAAGCAGGATCAGAAAATGTCTACTCAAAGATTCCCATTGACAATGTCAAATTTAGACATGGTGGGTTCCTAAGCTCTGAGCAGTTGTAGAGGCTTTTTTTTTGCCAGATGCTAACAGAGAATAAACCCGGGTAAGAACGGATCTTGACAAGAATGCCATCAAAATGCCTAAGAGCTCTGTGAGTGGATGGAGAAAAACCCTCCTTAAACAGAAGGTGTAAATGGATATTGTAATTAAGGAGGGTCAAATGAGTGACACAGGAGGCTTCATTTCTGAAGACGCCCATATATAAAATTAGAGTAAAGCTGTAACAGATTTGAATTTTGAGAGACCCCTCTAAGAGGCTCTAAACCAGGGATGTCAAACTCAAGGCCCATGGGCCGGATCTGACCCACGGGGTACTTCAATCTGGCCTGCGGGCAGCCCTCTTGAGCTCCATTTTCACTGGCAGAGGGTTGCAGGAGGCCATCACAGCTGAAAACGGCGCTCAGGAGTCACTGGCAGAGGCACTCGGGCCACCACAGGCGCCCCCAACATGAGTGATGTTGAGCTGGCCATGCCCACCCTGGCCACACTCCCTCTGGCCTCCCTAAGGTCAAACACAACCCTGAGGCGGCGCTCAATGAAATCGATTTTGACACCCCTGCTCTAAACTGTAGCTTGTTTAGCCTACGCCTACATCTGGCTTTGCCAGTACAACTGAAAGAACAATTCTGAATTAGAATAAAGCTGTCTCTCTCTGCCTGTCTCTCTTTCTTCTTTGAAGATTGAGCTCCAAGAAGTCTTTATGGAATTCCTTCCCGGGGTTTACATCAATATGCCCAAGGATCAGCGGTGGGTTGCTCCAGGTTCGGCCCGGTTCTGCAAACCGGTAGCAGCGGCGGCGGGAGGCTCCGCCCATCCTCCTGGAACACTTCTGTGCATGCGCAGAAGCATCGAGCGCGAGCGCAAAATGGTATCAAACTAATTTAGGACCTACTACTGCCAAGGATGGCCCAGATCATTTTAACCAACATTACCTTTCAATGGAAAACAATTCACGGTTCTCTCGCCAAGTCCTTTAACTCACCGAACGCAACCAATTTAATTTAGTAATTAATTCAGAAGGTTTACCTTAGACAGAGTCTCTTGATAGAGCCTGATGCCCGCTTGCCATAAGCTTCCGGTGGCAGGCAATGGAAGCCATCCCGAAGGATAATGACTGCGAAACCAGAATTGTCTTAGGAGGTAGAACATCAAAAGACTCAGAAGAATGGTGACTGACAAGAGCTCTGTTATAGACATTCTCCTTTTTCCTCTTTTTCTTTGTCCAGACTTGTCAACTTTACATGGAGATGTGCTGAACCTTCTCTCTCCAGCCTCACAAACTTTTCCAGTTCTTTCAGTCGACCCACGACTCCCTTTTAAATGAAAGTGCAAAGTCACTCACATCATTAGACTAATAAGCAAGCCTGCAAGGTCAGCTGCCAGGTATTAAAACCATTAAGGTTCAAACAATTTAATTTTAACCACACCACCCATGTGTACCTAGCGAGATATGGTTAATTCAAGCATGCATTGCTCACATAATTATTATGAGCCGAGGTGGCGCAGTGGTTAAAATGCAGCACTGCAGTTCAGCAGTTCAGCTGTTCAAATCTCACCGGCTCAAGGTTGACTCAGCCTTCCATCCTTCTGAGGTGGGTAAAATGAGGACCCAGATTGTTGGGGGCAATATGCTGAACTCTGTAAACCGCTTAGAGAGGGCTGTAAAGCACTATGAAGCAGTATATAAGTCTAAGTGCTATTGCTATTGCTATAATTGAAGGGACTGGAAGGGAGGTCTAATAAGGAAGGCAAGTAAAATCCGCAGGTCCAGTTTGGTATATATGATCTAAAACAAGGGTGTCAAACTGGATTTCTTCGAGGGCCGGATCAGCATTGTGGTTCTCCTTTGAGGGCTGGCTGGAGGCCGGAGACGGATGCCTCCTGTAGCGCCCTGCTGGCTGAAAATGGGCTGTGGGTGGGGCTTGTGCTGCCCCCACCCGTGGCCCATTTTCAGCCTCCATGGCCTCCCGCAGCACTCTTGTTGGCCAAAAACAGGCTGCAGGGTGGCCTCGCACGACCCCCCATGGCCCGTTTTGGCCAGCAGAAGCACCATGGTCCAGTCCTTTGATATTTCCAGGCTGGTCCTGCGGGCCAGATCTAAACACCCTGCAGGCCTGATCGGGCCCGCGGGCCTTGAGTTTGACAACCCCTGATCTAAAATATCTACTCATGGGTTGCATTTAACAAGATTACTGATCCAGTTTCTGTGTTTGTAGATTCCTTGTATGTATTTGTGTGATTAGAGGATTTGGGAATTAAAAATGAGATAAAGAGCTTTTGGAAATGTTTAAGAACAATAATTCAATAGAAAGGAGGGGGAAGACAAAAATCATATTTTTCTCTCTTTTTTTAATTTATTTTTTGTTTCTTTATTCCTTATGTCTTTGTTCTTATTTGTATATAAAAACTTTTTGAATCTTCATTCCGTTTCAGCTCAGTTCTCCTTACTACCATAGTGTAAGTAAGGATGGTTGTTTGAGATTCAGAAAGTTGAATCATTTTTGCATGGGCGGACTTTGGTGGTTTCAACTTCCTGAAAATAGTTTTTGTGACTGCTAAAAGTAGCGACTTTATGCCAGAGGAATTGTAATGAGAGTAGTAACTTCATTCACTTTTTTAATTCATGGGATAATAATGCCTAGTCCATATGCTATATTTGGAATATTGGAATTAGAATATTGGAATATTCTTCATTGGCCAAGTGTGATTGGATACACAATAAATTTGTCTCTAGTGCATAAGCTCTCAATGTACATACAAACAACAAAGTGTAAATCATAAATCATAAGATACAATCATAAATCATAAGATACAAACAACATGATTAGTCATAAGATACAAATAAGGTAAGGTGGTAAGAAAGATGAGAAGGATAATAGCAGTACAGCCTACTACATGGGTAAATATAGTTAGGCATAAGACAGTGCTGTGGGAATTAGGTGTTTAACAGAGTTATGGCAGGGGGGATTGTCTTTGGATCTAGTTGTTTTAACATTTGTAAATATAAATACTATATATGTGCTGTATTTGGCAGATGCCAGAAGTGGCCTTTCCCCTTCCCCTTCCCTCCCTCCCTCCCTCCCTTCCTTCCTTCTTTCCTTCTTTCCAATGTTTTGCTATCCATAAAGCAAGTAGAGAATCAATGTGATTCATACAACTACGTACGTTTCCAGTTCATTCTCTAACAATTACCGCATTTTTCAGACTATATGACGCTCCAAACTATAAGACACACGTTAGCTTTAGAGGAGGAAAACAAGAAAAAAAATCTGCCCATTCGCCACAGCCCATTCGCCGCAGCCCGTTCACCACCACCCATTCGCCACCGCGGCCCATTCACTGCCACCCGTTCGCCATCATGGCCCATTTGCCGCTGCCATGGCTCATTTGCCATGGCCCGTTCACTGCTGCTGCGGCCCATTTGCCGCAGCCCGTTCGCTGCAGCCCGTTTGCCACCGCAGCCCATTCGCCATCGCGGCCCATTTGCCACTGCCATGGCTCATTTGCCATGGCCCGTTCGCCGCTGCTGCAACCCATTTGCCGCAGCCCGTTCGCTGCAGCCCGTTCGCCGCCAATTGATGCAATCGGAGGCAAATGGGCCGTGACGATAGGCACCAATAGGCAGCAATAGGCGGCGATCCCCACCACCTAGAACAGCTGATTGGTGCCACATCAACCCCCCTCTCCTCCCACTGCAAAATTCGCTCTATAAGACGCACAGACATTTCCACCCACTTTTGGGGGGGGGCGCCTTATAATCTGAAAAATATGGTAATTCCTTTGAAAACACTTTGAGAGCAGTAAAATGAAAGAGAATTCAGCAGTCCCTGCATTTGTGCATGAACAGGTGTGACATAAATGCACGCTGCATTTTGTTAGGTAACCCAACTGTAAACAAGTTAAAGGGGATGCACAGAAAAGCATCTCAAAGACTGAGCTGCATTTGCAATAGATATTCTAATTAGAGTGTTACTGGGAAAGAAAACTCAAGCTTTCTTGTTGGAATCAACAGATTTGCATATCTAAGACCTTCCAGGCAAACACCCCATGCTGTGTTCCCTTGAAAAATGCAACAGGCCAGCAAAGCCTGCCTGCCTGCCAGGTCAGACAGACAGACAGACAGACAGACAGACAGACAGGCCAGACAGGCCAGACAGGCCAGACAGACAGACAGACAGACAGTCATCCTTCAAAGAATGGTGCTTGCACAATTCTGAGACCCCTTAGAACAGGGGTGTCACGGTGTGAATATTGTCAGTTGTATGTCTATGCACCCCTATTCTAATATTATGGTATATTCCAATACAAGCAGAACACGTGATATGATCTTGTACGCATGTCCACATTCCTGATCCACCATTAATCACTTTTGACTTAGCTCTTGACCGGAACGGTCGCATTTTCTTAGCAAAGATGTAATTATTCAGGATTTATTGTTTTTGTACCGAAATAAATATTTCTATTAGACTTTTAATCTCGGCTTTATTTCTAACTGCCCGAATTCCAAGTAAAGATCCAAATCGCCTCTATGAGATTTATTCTCATCTCTCAACAAGGGGTCCCCAACCCCCGGTCCATGGACCGACACCAGTCCACAGCATGCCAGAAACTGGGCCATGCAAACAAGTGAAGTCCCATCCACGGGATGCAGGCAGCGTGCAAAACCACCACGCCCCCTCCGGACCACGAAAAAAACTCTCTCCACAGAACCGGTCCCTGATGCCCAAAAAGGTTGGGGGCCACTGCCTTAGAAGAAGGCCTAATTATCAGAGGAGCAGGTAGACGTTTGTCTCTATTCTGTTTGGGAATGGAGGAGCAGGTTGCCTCCCTGTTGGACAATATAATCCTGATCAGTAGTGGGTTTCACTTACCTTCGCTACCGGTTTGGAACTGTGAACTGTTGCCTGCGGTGCTTCTGCGCATGCACAGAACCTTCTGTGCATGCGCAGATCGTCTGTCATGACGTCCGGGCAGCAGGACGAACCGGTAGCAACCCACCACTGATCCTGATGTACCAAGATAAGCAACTTGGAATATATAGTCCAGTGATGGCGAACCTTTTTTGGTTCGCGTGCCAAAAAGGGAGGGGGATGCGTGGGATCACGTGTGTGCGTGCCCACACCCATAATTCCATGCAGCCCCACGCATGCACATATGACCCCCCACTCCCAGCATGCAATGGCACGCCCATTTTTTGCTCTCTCCAGGCTTCTAGGAGCCTGGGGAGGGCAAAAACGGCCTTCCCCACCCCCTCTGGAGGCTGGAAACAGCCTGTTTCCTGACTCCCAGTGGGCCCAGAAGGCCCGAAAATCAGCCGGCTGGTGCGCACATGCACGCCGGACCTGAGCTCGCGTGCCCACTGATATGGCTCCGCGTGCCACTTGTGGCACCCGTGCCATAGGTTCGCCATCACGGATATAGTCCCTCCCACAAACCAAAGGATGGAGAGTAGAAGACACAAAAGTCCAGGTCATTGCTTTCCCCTCTTCCCACCGTCTCTGAATGAAGTGCTGTGGGCAAATGCCAGTCAGATTGCCAAAGGAAATTCACTTCTCCACCCCACTGGCACTTGTTCAATGTTATTTTTCACCCCTCCATGCCACCCTTTGGCCTTACCTTGAGGCCCAGTGTGACCGGAAGTATTTTGCTAAACAATATCTTGACTAGGTCATTGTGACTCAAGAGCAGTGGGGTTCATTTGGGCCTTAGTGATCATTCATATGGATCGCCAATAAGATCCTCTTGATTATGCATTGGAAAAGAGTGGGTGGTAATTGCCCTGCTGACTCCTCAAAGTATTATCTTGTGTGTAGTGATGATCACCTGAACACCTAAATTAGGCTTGATAGCTAGTTTATAGTTTATAGTTAAACAAAGGCAGCATAACCTGCACCTCATTTCCTGTAAAGATAATTATTATATAATTAAATATACAATCTTCAGTTGTCCCTTGGGAGACCATAGATAAGCTCCATATTGAGATACAGGTAGTCCTCGACTTACAACGGTTCATTTACTTTTCCATATTTGGCTCGTTATTATTGAATTATTATTGAAGTAGTTCACTGCTCATCATCGCTACTCATAGACTATGGTTGCGAGTTCCTGTTCTTCAAGGAAGAACTGATCTGAACAAAAGACTAAGTCCAGCATCTGTGAAACCAACCATAGGGGGAGAGCCTTCTCTGTATATATATATGTGTGTGTGTAGGATTTTTTGCTGATAAATGAAAATAAAGGGAGACTATTATAGATCTATTTCGAGCTTATTTTGCTCTCGTCAGATAGCCATACCCCTTACTGGGATTTGAACCCGGGCCGGCTGCCTTGCAGTGCAGCAATTTATCCATTAGGCCATAGGCTCTGTTCCCAATCAGCTCTTTCACCAGGAAAGGGTTATATATGTTTTTCTGTCGTGTTATCCTGGTGTACCCAAATATGGGAGAGAAAGCATCACAGCTTCCTTTTTATATATATATATATATATAAACTGTTTTTAAGTTCTCTTTTAATGATTTGTTTGGAGTTTTTATAAAATGTTGTACGCCGCCCTGAGTCCTGAGGGAGGCATAGAAAAACTGCCAAACAAACAAACAAACAAATAAATAAATAAATAAATAAATAAATAATAAATAAATAAATAAATAAATAAATAAATAAATAAATCCTGACTTAACTCTAATTAGGGTAGGGCCATTATTTATTTATTTGTTTGTTTGTTTGTTTAAGTGTTCTTATATGCTGCCCTACTCCCTAGGGACTCAGGGTGGCGTACAATATGTAAAGAACAACTATAAAAACAATATTAATAATTTAATAAACAGTTTAAAAAGAATTTTAAAAACATACAAACCATACATACATGGGGGAGACCTAAGGTATTAACGGTCTCAAATCACCCCGCCTGCAGGAAGAGCCATGTCTTAATTGGCTTTTCGGAAGGCCAGCAAGGTGGGGATAATTCGGATCTCTGGGGGGAGTTGGTTCCAGAGAACAGGGGCCCCCACAGAGAAGGCCCTCCCCCTAGGCCCCGCCAGCTGGCATTGTTTGGTTGACGGGACCTGGAGGAGATCCACTCTGTGGGACCTGACCAGTCGAATTGTTACAGCCAAAATTAGCTCCATGAAATATAGGACAATAGGAGCTTAAATGACAAGGGAGGCAATTAGAAGGCTATTAGAGGAGAATCATTGTGAAATGGATGACTTGCCCCAAGCTATTTTAAGGCCTAGGGCAGTGGTAATACATGCGGCCTTTTGATGCCCTTAATGCTCTCTTGAGTTTGGTTGTTTTCCTGTAGATGTTTCATTACCCAACTAGGCAACATCAACAGTGGCTGTGCTCCCTGTTTATATAATTAGGCTTGCCCTGTCAGTTTGGTAGTTCTTTGATTAGGGAATTGTTTTCTGTGTGATTGTTTGTCTGGTGGTAATACCTGCTTATCTGGGTATTGGTTGCTTTCTTTTTGTTTCCTTATTAGCTTTTTAATTGTCTCTTTTAAATAGTGTATAAATGTAGCCTCCACCTGTTTATTGGACCCGTGCCCCTCCTGGCTGGTTTCGGCCAGCAGGGAGGTGACACGCGGCTGGATCCGGGCGGTGGTCATCACTTCTTTGGAGGAGGGATCCGTACCGCAGTCATTAAAAGCTGCGGTGGTGAGACCCCTCCTGAAGAAGCCTTCCCTGGATCCAGCTGACTTGAAGAACTATCGTCCGGTCTCCAACTTGCCTTTTTTAGGGAAAGTTGTGGAGAAGGTGGTGGCCACTCAGCTTCTGCGGCTTCTGGATGAAACAGATCATTTAGATTCCTATCAGTCGGGTTTCAGGCGCGGCTACAGTACAGAAACTGCCTTGGTCGCTCTGATGGATGATCTCTGGCGGGCCCGGGATGGGGGAAATTCCTCCATCCTGGTGCTATTTGACCTCTCAGCGGCTTTCGATACCATCGACCATGGTATCCTTCTGCATCGTCTTGGCGAGTTGGGAGTGGGAGGCACTGTTTTACGGTGGTTCTCCTCTTATCTCGCCGATAGGATGCAGTCGGTGTTGGCAGGAGGGCAGAGATCCACCCCTAGGCCCCTGTTATGTGGGGTGCCTCAGGGGTCGGTTCTCTCGCCCATCCTGTTTAACATTTACATGAAACCGCTGGGGGAGATCATCCGCAGACATGGGGTGTGTTTCCACCAGTACGCTGACGACACCCAGCTGTACATCATCACCCCGTCTTACTTCAGTGTGGCAGCCGATGTAATGTGCCGATGCCTGGACGACGTTAGGATCTGGATGGGGAGGAACAGACTCAGACTCAACCCCGACAAGACTGAGTGGCTTTGGATATTGCCTCCTAAGGATTATGACAACTATCCCTCCTTGGTTCTCGAGGGAGCGAAACTGACTCCCTCGGATCAGGTCCGCAACCTGGGGGTCCTCCTAGACCCACAGCTAAAATTGGAACACCATCTCACTGCTGTGGCTAGGGGGGCCTTTGCACAGGTCCGCCTGGTGCACCAGTTGCGGGCATACTTGGAGAAGGAGGCTCTACTCACGGTCACTCATGCCCTTGTCACCTCCCGTTTGGACTACTGCAACGCGCTCTACATGGGGCTACCCTTGAAGAGTATCCGGAGACTCCAGTTGGTGCAAAATGCGGCTGCGCGTGCTGTGGTGGGTGTGCCAAGGTACACCCACATGACACCTATACTCCGCCAGCTGCATTGGTTGCCCATTAGTCTCCGGGTCCAATTCAAGGTGTTGATTATCATCTTTAAAGCCCTTCATGGCTTAGGACCAGGTTATCTCCGGGACCGCATTCTGCCGCATACTTCCCTCCGACCGGTTAGGGCCCACAGAGTTGGCCTCCTCCAGCTCCCATCAGCCAAGCAATGCCGGCTGGCGGGTCCTAGGGGGAGAGCCTTCTCTGTGGCCGGCCCCACGCTCTGGAACCAACTCCCTCCAGAGACCCGAACCATCCCCACCCTGCTGGCCTTCCGAAAAGCCATTAAGACATGGCTCTTCCTGCAGGCAGGGGGTAGAGCTTAACTCCATCTGCACTCTCCCCCGGGTATGTCTGGTGGTTGAATGGTTCTTTTATATTGCAATTTTTTAATTTTTATATTTTGATTTTAATTGAATTTATTGGTTTTCTTGTATTTTCCTGTGTTGTAAGCCGCCCTGAGTCCCTCGGGAGTGGGGCGGCATATAAGAAACCATAAATAAATAAATAAATAAATAAATAAATAAATAAATAAATAAATAAATAAATAAATAAATAAATAAATAAATAAATAAATAAATAGTGTATGTTTATGTGCCTGTTGGTGGGTGATTTGCCTGAGTGCCAAGGGTTCAGGAATTCCCTAGCATTTTTTTGTTTTAGCTTGGTCTATGATGCTCATAGTTTCATAGTTGAAACTGTGGTTGAGTTTGTCCAATTGTTGTGAGATTAAGGACTTTTCAACATGTCTTTTGCCTGCTAGTTGGTGTTCATAGATGCGCTCTGCTAGTCTTCTGCCTGCTGCCTCACATAGTGGTTGTTACAATACTTACACTTTATGTTGAAGATGACTCTTTTTTCCCCCTTGGGCTATTGGGACTTTTGGTTGATTCCATATATTTTGTGATTTATTCCATGTGCCCTTTGGTTTATTCCATCTTTATTGCCCTGGCAAGCTAACATCTAGAAGATATTTCCCAAATTAATTAATTTGTGCCCACTCAGTCATGACCATCTGTCACAATGTGAATAATTGCCAGTTGTGCAACTCTACTGTTTTCTAGGTTTACTGTAATTTCTAATCAAGCAGACATGTGATATGTTTTACTACGCATGCGTGCATTCCAGGAGTTTTGTCTACACCCACTTCCCTTCTTCTTCGATGCCTGGCCGAAGGCAGACGTGAATCCATTAGCTGAGAAGATGTAGCTTATTAAGGGTTTATTTTTGTTACTTTTGTACCGAAATAAATATTTTGTTAATTAGATTTGAATCTCGGTTTTATTTTCTAAGTACGAATGACTTCAAGGAAGCAAGATCCTAAGATCGCCTCTTGGTAGGAAAACTCCTATCTGACACCATCAAACCACACCCACAAAATAAGCCTCGCCCACAGAACCGGTAGTAAAAATATTTAAAACCCACCCCTGATGTGCTGGCATGTTTCATCCACTTCAGAGGTGGGTTCCTACCGGTTCGGATCAGTTCTATAGAACCGGTAGTAATGTGGTGGCTTGGGTTGCTAGAACTAGTAGCAACCGAGGCCTGCCACGCCCCCAAGCTGGTTTTCTCAGTGGCGCCATAGGTGCTGCCATCTTGTTATTTGCTTCTGTGCATGTGTAGAAGCTTTGTTTTATTACTGCGCATGCACGCGCACACGAGGCACGTACCTGAGCAAACCGGCAGTAAAGAAAACTGGAACCCACCCCTGATCCACTTCTTAAAAATCCCTAGCAGCTGCAGAATGTGTTGTGACCTAGCACCGCAACACACAGAAACACACACACACAACCGTTTGTTATTCAAACAAAAAGGGTCCTTTTACTAATGAGGTTTCTTAGTAAAAGTGCAGGGGTTTTTAAAAGTTCATAAACAGGAATAAAGTTCCTTTGGTTCTTTAGGGGTTAATAACCAAACGTTCAAATGTTCAAAACAAATACTCATTAAGTTTCTTCTTATCTCACAAGTTGGCTGGCTTCCCGGAATAAGCCTTTCAGAAGCTGCTATCTCCAAATACAAGATTTCCAAGCCGGACTCTGATGCAAACAAAACTCTGAATGTGCTTGCAGATCACTGACGTTGTTCTCAGCACTGAACGCTGACTGCGCCGGACTAATATAGGCACTGAAGGGCGTGGCTCAATTAGCCCTCAGTGCTACCTCCGAGTGGACCTATGCTTGCTAAGCCAGTCCTGTCTGCTGGCTGCTCTATGAGCCCTAGCATCCAGCAGAGGCTCTTCATCCCCTGATGATTCACTCTGCTGCGCAGGTGCAGAAGGTCCTGGCTGATCGTCCTGCTCTGGCACCGAGTCTTCATCACTAGCCGTCTCCGGTGCCAGGCACATGGGCTGGTACTGCTGCACCATGAGCGGCTCCACGTCCTCCGAGTCCTCCATCCTCTGCGCTGGATGCGGGCAAGGCACAACAGAATGAGTCAACCTCCCCACTGAGCTGATGACCCAAGACCTTATGCTTAATTACAGACAACTCAGATCCGATCCTATCAGTGTATTGCCAAGATTTCCATAGTTAAAGTAGAGAACATTAGATCTATGGGTCAATTCATCTATCTTTACTAAACGGTTGGCTATATTTTTGGAAGATCTGTGTGAAACCATCGGAGGGGGTTGTCAGGCAGTGATTTTATATTGCCTGTTACATGTATATGCAGGGAGATGCATCCCTATCAAATATAATGGTTTATTCCTGAGCACGTGATTAATATGTTCCTAGTATGCATGTGTACATTCCTTTCTTTGATCCGCCCTTCTTCTTCTGCTTCTGTAAGGAGCAAGATGTGTTTTTATAGCCAAGATGTGATTTATTGTTTGTACCGAAATAAATATTTTCTACTTTAGTATTTAAACTGCTGTTTTCTTTCTATAATGTCAGAGTTTCAGGAAAAGATCTATTTCGCCTCTGATGAGAGTAATTCTTATCTAACAGGGGTGCTCCTCAGAGGCTTTCCTTCCATAACATTTGAATGGGGAGAAGCTGTGATGTGTCAGCCCTTCAACGTAGGCAAGGTCAGGAAACAAGATCAACAGGTGTTTCAGGAATGCTCTTGATTGTGGTTGGGTATAATAACTGAGTCTTGCAATCTTCTCAGACGTTCTCTCCACCACATCTTGTACCAAACGGAATCAAGGTGGGATTATTTTAAGTGTCCTTATTTCTCCAAATTGAGTTACATTTTCTGAACCTTTTCTCCCATTTAAAAGTTCATTCATCCCTCACCCATTCCATCATATCATGGTCTGAATTTATGTTTGGACACTGTCAGACTGGCCACAGCCTGCTCCCTAGGAAGGAACGACTCTTGGCTGTATAGGTGTTAGAGAAAAGGTACCTTTACTAAAGGTGCTGAGTGCAGCGTAAGCGAGGCAAGCTCTGAAGAAAAACCGCGCGAAAATCATATATGGAAAGCAATCCCCAATGTCCAAAATCCTACCCACCCACCCCTGATGAGAGTAGTCCAATCAGGTTCTGAATATACGATGGACGGTTGCAGGAACTGGGCATGGCTAGTCCAGTGAAGAGAAGGACCAGGGGAGACATGATAGCAGTCTTCCAATATTTGAGGGGCTGCCACAGAGAGGAGCGGGTCAAGCTATTTTCCAAAGCATCTGAAGGCCAGGCAAGGAATAATGGATTGAAACTGAACAAAGAGAGATTCAACCTGGAAACAAGGAGAAATTTTCTGACAGTGAGAGCAATCAACCAGTGGAACAGAAGTTGCCTTCAGAAGTTGTGGGAGCTTCATCACTGGGAGCTTTCAAGAAGAGACTGGACTGCCATCTGTCAGAAATGGTGTAGGGTCTTCTGCTTGGGTGGGGGGTGTTAGACTATATGACCTAACAGATTTAATAGATTAACTGGACTTTCTTTGGTTTTCCTTGAAGACATTTCGCTTCTCATCCAAGAAGCTTCTTCAGATCTGACTCATCCAAGGAGCTTCTTCAATCAAAACTGCAGTGAAGTGAACCATCTTCAAGGAAAAACAAAGGAAGTCCAGTTGCCTTTTGAAAAAGCACCTTTGGGATTAACTTTGCTTGCTTGCTTGCTTGATTTCTGACAAGAAGAATTGAAAGACCCAGGAGGAACTAAACTTTCTTGTTTTTTCTTTTGAAGACGTTTCGCTTCTCATCCTAAAAGCTTCTTCAGCTCTGACTGGATGGTGGGGAATGGAAGGATTTATACTCCTTGCAGACAGCTGGTCATTTGCATCCTTTTAGAGGGTCATTGAGGCACTTGGAGGTTTATCTGTGTCCTCGGGGTCACCTGAGTGGAAATGTTCCTGTAGTCTGCAATTTTTCTCTGAATTGAAAGATTCAGAAAAAAATCTCAAGAATTAAAACACTGAACTCTGATAAGATAAAGATCTTGAAAGCAGGTGATTACTTACTATGAGAATTGGAGAATTTGGCTATTTTAAATAAGATTAAAATCCTCCAAGAAGAATAGGTACATAGCTTGGGAACGTTCTTAAGATTATCATTGTCCAAGTGACTCCTTTGGCTAGACGTGCTTATTCATGTTTTAGAATACACTGCACCTCTAGAATTTGGAAAATATTAACATATTCTAGTGTACTAATGTTAGTTATAACCCCATTCTCAGTAGAGTACTGTTGGAAGAAATTTCCTGAGTTCGCTCCCAGCTGGGAAAAACCACGGATGCTGAAAAGAAATGAATTCCTAAGCAGCTGCCAGAAAAGTGGGATTCTTTAATGAAGGCAGGCAAGAAGCAGAAGTTACTCAGCTCAAGCGTTCCTGGGTTGCAAGCTGACTTGGAAGTGTGACTTTGAGCCTTTTTTGCTTAATTCCTCTTTGAAGCTCCTGCAGCTTGATGGGTTTATTTGTGTGCCTCTAGTTAAAAGTGATTGCCCTGGATCCTGTCTTCCTGCCTTAATGGGTTAATCCTGTTCCTGGGGCTTTGTCTTTCCTAACCTGGGGTTAATTCTGCCAGGAAAGAGGAAAAGGGGAGTTCCAGGTGACTTATTTTTAGCCTGATTCCCCTTATCTTAATGGCTCTACTTAAGTATTCCTTTTGTAACAGCCTTTCTGAGTTTTTCATTTCAGCTGGTGCTTCTTGGTTTTCTTAAGTCTCTTGGCACTGTTTTCTGAGGTTTCTGGTGTTATGAGGTTTCTGGCACTGACCTCCTGGGGTGCACTTTAGTGGTTGGTTCTGACCAGTTCCGACCAGTTCGCCCAAACTGGTAGCAACCCATTGGTGACGTCACTGAACTGGATCAGTCGGTGCCAGTCCGTGGGTGCCACCATTTTTTTTTAATGTGAATTTTTTACTTTTTGGGAGGTTTTTTCTGTTCTGCCACTTGAAAGAGGGCCCTCTGTTCCGCCCCTGGGTTTATACTGACCTTTATTCCTTCTTCCGAAGCCTAGCTGATCAGCTCCTCAGCTGTGTTTTGGGCTGATTTCAAGCTACTAAGCAATGCTCGGAAGCAAAATTGCATATGGGGACGTGCACTTCCATCGTGATGCAAACCGGTGGTTAAGGTAAGTAGAACTCACCCCTGGTACACTTCCCACAGTACCATAAGTGGACCAGTCAGCCACCGGATGAAATAGGAAAAAACAGAATTTTCTGTTATCTCTTCATTGCCATCTACTGGACTTCCAGCTAGATTTGACTGGACCTGAAGGAGGAATAAAACTGGTGGATCATGAGCCTGGATAAGCAACCAGTTTTACCTCTTGAGATATAACTTGCAAATCTAAATCACTTAAACATGAGCCAGAAGTATGTGGCAACAGCCAAAAAAAGGCTAATACAATTCTTGCTTCTATAAACAGAGGCATAAAATCACGTGAAGTATTAGAACCGCTTTATAAATCTTTAGTAAGACCACATCTGTAATAATTCATCCAGTTTTGCTCACCACATTACAAAAAAGATGTTGAGATTTTGGAGAAAGTGCAGAGAAGATCAACTAAGACAGGGGTAGGCAAAGTTGGCTCTTCTATGACTCGTGGACTTCAACTCCCAGAATTCCTAAGCTAGCATGATTGGCTCAGAAATTCTGGGAGTTGAAGTCCACAAGTCATAGAAGAGCCAACTTTGCCTACCCCTGAACTAAGATGATTAAAGGCCTGGAGACAAAAACATATGAAGAAAAGTTGCAGGAATTGGGTATGGTTAATCTAGAGAAAAGAAAGGGGTGACATGATAGCAGTATTCCAGTATTTGAGGGGCTGCCTCAAAGAAGAGGGGGTCAACTTATTTTCCAAAGGACCAGAAGGCAAGACAAGAAACAAGAGATGGAAAGTAATCAAGGAGAGAAGCAACCTGGAATTAAGGAGAAACTTCCTAACAGTGAAAATTAACCAGTGGAACAGCTTGCCTTCAGTCGTTGTGAGTGCTTCATCACTGGAGGTCTTTAAGAAGAGACTGGACAGTCTTCTGTCTGAAATGGTATAGGTCTCCTGCTTGAGCAGGGGGCTGGACTAGAAGATCTCCAAGGTCCCTTTCAGCTCTATTCTGATTGACTGATTTTGAGGTTTATTCTCATTTCACCTAAAGGATTTTCGCCATTTGTACCTCACAAGGACACAAATGTGTCTTGCTGACTTTTTTTTTTTTTGCTGGTCCTCAGGACATTGTCCTTGTCACTTCTGCAGCCTATGAGTAGACAATCTTCAGTCATAACACTGTGGTTTACCCAGTCGGGCAACCATTCTATTCCTACTTAGATATAAGGACAGGGGGTGGGTGGGAATAAGCAATTCTATGTGGTTTCAACTTCTCCTTTTTCCTTTGCACTGGGACTAGTTCAGCTAGTTGCTCAGGATTATTATATGTCATAAGATAATGTTATATAATAAATGGATTGGCTGGGAAAATAGCTGCTTCTTTAAATAAATGTAAGGAGTAACACTGCCCTCTAGCAGCAGATATCATCCATGCAGGGATCCAAGAACAGAAAGTGAAACTATCTTGCCTCAAGAGTGGAATGTACAATGAAATCTACAAGGAAAGTAATAATCTTCTTAAAACATTAACCAGCAACACTTACTCAACAAATAATGTTTGGTATACAGAAGGGATTTGTTCTGAAACTGAAGCCAGGAGCTAGCTTTGGCTTAAGGTTTCCCATCATTGACAGAAGGATTTCCAAGACATATTCAGTGAAAAGAAAAACTAGCTCCACATGTGTTACAATTACACCATTGGATTAATACGAGGGTGATTCAAAACGTAATGCCATTTTCTTTAGGACAGGTATAATTACCAACACAGGAACATGTAGCATACATCAAAATGAAGCTGGTCCTCTGTGGATCACATTCCTACTTCTCAACATAGTCACCGTTTCTCTCAATAGCAATGTCCCACCTTCGAATGAGAGCATGTATCCCTGCCTCGTAAAATTCTGTTGACTGTTCTTTGAGCCACTTCTTCACTGCAGTTTTCACTTCCTCGTCACTGGAATAATGTTTGCCTCTCAAACCCTCTTTCAATGGGGCCGAAGAGATAATAGTCTGAAGGCGCTAAATCTGGTGAGTATGGAGGATTATTATTCCAGCGACGAGGAAGTGACGAGATATAATAAGGAATATAATACTACTTTAAAACACACGTCTTAACAATGCCCTTTACTTACTTTAGGAGAAAGTTAAAGGTCAAGTTAAAGGTTCCCCTCGCATACGTGCTAGTCGTTCCCGACTCTAGGAGAAAGTTAGTAGACTCTTTCTAGGAGAAAGTTAGTAGACTATTAAATGTGACTTTGCATTCAAAAACTAAAATTTTCAGATGATAACATCCGTTTGAAATATATACTTAGCATTTGGAATTTGACAACTCAGCAACATAGCATTGAAAAAGAAATGAAAAAATTGCACAAAAGTAAAAATCCATAAAAATCAAAGAAAAAAAAACCTTGAAAAGTACATTTTTAAGTGAAGTCAAAAATAACAAAGGGGGAAATGTACAATATATTTTAATGGCAAATAGTTACAGTTCTATGTAATTGTCTAATATAATTATCATTCATATATATATATATATATATATATATATATATATATATATATATATATATATATATATATATATATATATATATATATATATATATATATATATATATGAATATATATATATATATGAATATATATATATATATGAATATATATATATGATTATGAATATATATATGAATATATATATATGAATATATGAATATATATATAAATATATATATATGAATATATGAATATATATATGAATATATATATATGAATATATGAATATATATATGAATATATGAATATATATATGATACATTTATATGAGACATGGTAAACATAGAAAAAGTCTAAGTGTTGTGTTGCAAAACATAAGCAGCTTCGAAATGTTAACTGTTGTCCGTTGAGTTGTAAAGATGTTAAACACCGAGAAAGTTTCAGAATTAAAACCTGAAGGCTAACCAAAGAAATTAGATTATGAATATAAATGTAGGAGTTGTTTTAAGAGCCGAGGTGGCGCAGTGGTTAGAGTGCAGCACTGCAGGCTACTCCAGCTGACTGCTAGTTCAGCAGTTCAGCTGTTCAAATCTCACCAGGCTCAAGGTTGACTCAGCCTTCAATCCTTCTGAGGTGGGTAAAATGAGGACCCAGATTGTTGGGGGCAATATGCTGAACTCTGTAAACCGCTTAGAGAGGGCTGTAAAGCACTATGAAGCGGTATATAAGTCTAAGTGCTATTGCTCTTGCTATTTAAAAGTATTACAGTCTTCAATATGGGTAGTCCTCAATTTACAACCAGTTGTTTAGTGACTGTTCAAAGTTACAACGGCAATTGGGGGGGGGAATCCCCATGGTCACGTGATCAAAATTCGGACTCTTGGCAACTGACTCACATATATGACGGTTGCAGTGTCAAGGGGTCACGTGATCACCTTTTGCAACCTTCTGACAAAGTCAAGAGGAAGCCAAACTCACATAAAAAACATGTTACTAACTGAACAATTGCAGTGCGTAACAACTGTGGGAAGAAAGGTTGTAAAATGGGGCAAAACTCACTTAACGTCTGTTGGTTCTCCTCTTCTCTCCTGGGCAGAACCAGAACTAATGGCATAAGGAAGAAGGTGTAAGCTGGACATCTGGAAGAACTTGTAGCACCTGCCTTCTGGAAACTTCTCCCACCATAGATTAGGTTGACCCAGACTCTGTTCCTTTTCCCAAGGCCCCAAAGACTCGTTTCTGTGCCCAGATCTGGGGTCCCAAGTGTGTGCTGGCTCCCATCTCCTGGTTGTATTTCTTAATGATAGACCTACTGACCACACAAAGCCTTTATAAGCAGAAGAACACCAACACTGCCATTCCCTAAACTCCGCTGAAGATGTTACCTAGCCTGGTAACGAAACGTTCGGAAACCAACCCACAAGTTCGGAGAACGAACGTCCACCCTCATGAGTGACAGTTATTTAACTTTTAACTTTTGTATTTTCTGTATTTTTAATTATTGTATTTTGTATGGTTATACATTTTAATTATTGCTTTTTATTTTGTAATGGATCTAACATGTTGTGAGCCGCCCTGAGTCCCCAGAGATTGGGCGGCATAGAAATCCATTAAATTAAATTAAATTAAATTTCTCAGCTTTTCCCTCAGGCTTTAATTTTAGTTATTGTTTGTCATGTAGTGAATATTGTCAGTTGTATGTCTATGCAGGGTGATGCACCCCTATCTAATATTATGGTACATTCCAATACAAGCAGAACACGTGATATGCTTTCTACGCATGTCTACATTCCTATCCACCATTATTTCTCTTCTGCCTTGGCTCTTGACCTGAACGGTCATGTTTTCTTAGCAAAGATGTAATTATTCAGGATTTATTGTTTTTGTACTGAAATAAATATTTTCTATTAGACTTTTGATCTTAGTTTTATTTCTAACTGTCTGAATTCCAAGTAAAGATCCAACATCGCCTCTATGAGATTTTATTCTCACCTCAACATTGTTATTGTTTTATTCATTAATGTTGTTCACTGCCCAGAGTCACTTGTTGAGCTGGGCAGCCATATACATTGATTAAATTAATACACCAGTGACAAATTTACGGATTGTTTGAGATGCCAGCCAGTGGGAGAGGCTGCCACACGAAGTGGCAAATTCTCCTTCACTAGATGTTCTCCCAATAGAGGCTGGATATCTTCTCTCAGAGATGGTCCAGTCCAACCTGCCTTGAGAAGAGGCTTGTAGCAAATGTCCTCTAAGGTTTCCTCCAACTTTATGAGACAGAGGAATGTTGCTGGATGAGCTTTTCTGCATAATGCCTCACCCGTGTTTGGTGGATCACATGTCCCTGATTTTAATCTTCCACCTTTATCAGAATACAAGGCTTTATTACTGTATCGGGCACCAATTGTGTGTTAAATATCTGCCTCTCCAGTTCCACCAACTCATGTACTAAGAACAACCAAGGAAGTCCATGTTCATGGTCCATCAATAGGTGTCCTTTGCAACATAGTGGTTGAGCTGAAGTGGTGCAGTGGTTAAATGCAGCCATTGCAGGCTGATTGTTAGTTCAACAGTTCAGCTGTTCAAATCTCACTAGGCTCAAGGTTGACTCAGCCTTCCATCCTTCCGAGGTCGGTAAAATGAGGACCCAGATTGTTGGGGGCAATATGCTGAACTCTGTAAACCGCTTAGAGAGGGCTGTAAAGCACTATGAAGCGGTATATAAGAAAAGTGCTATTGCTATTGCTATATTGACATTGTGGTTTCGTCACCAAACCCCCAAAACTTTACCCTTAGACTGTCCACTGTTGACCTCACCCGATTCCTAAGAGGTCAGTAAGGGGCGTGCATAAGTGCACCAGCGTGCCTACCGTCCCTGTCCTAATGTTCCCTCTTATCAGTACCCATCTTATGTATATAAACAATGTTATATCTATGTATATTACCAACACATACTTGACAAAAATAAATAAATAAAATAGAATAAATAAAATAAAATAAATAGGGCCAAGAGAAGGTCTTTTGTTAATCACCAAGCCATAGTTATGGATTTCTCTTGTGGGTGAAGGCAAGTCTCCAGGAATACAGCTAATCTTCGACTTGCAACCGTTCATTTAATGACCATTTGAAGTCGCAACGGCCCTGGAAAAAAGTGATGGGTGTCCGTTTTTCACGCTTACAACCGTTGCAGCATCCTCATGGTCACCTGATCAAAATTTGGACGCTTGGCAACGGGTTCCTAATTTATGACGTTTGCAGTGTCTCCTGTGGTCATGTGATCACCTTTCGCAACCTTCTGACAAGCAAAGTCAACAGGGAAGCCAGGTGCACAACCATGTTACTGACTTAACAACTGCAGAAATTCACTTAACAACTGTGGCAAGAAAGGTCGAAAAAGGAGACAAAACTCACAAATGTCTACCAGTGTCTTGTTTTAAACATTGTCAAAAACATCGTTTTCACCTGTGCGCTAGCAGAGCAACAATGGCCCCAGTAGGACCAATGGCCCTTTTACTAAATCGCAGAATTTCCATTGTTCTAGTCCTTGTTTTGTTTGTCCTGTACAATTTCGCATTAATATATTTACAGTTTAACTGTGATGGTTTTACAGCAGATTGTACAGCCATGTTTTGTATGCCACTCTCATCTCTTTCGGGAGAAAGAACAGCATGAAAATAACAACAAATGGTAAGGAATAGCAATATTTCTTAATGTTCTAAGAAACCTCTAGGACGAGCAAATCCAAGCAATGTGCTCAGGGTAGAATTTCAGTCTAAAGGTTAAAAACCAACAAGCAAATTCTGCAGCCATCGTCTCGGTTTTACGGGGTCCTACAATGAGGAACAGCACAAAGTTTGTAAGGACGAGGGTGCAGCGATAATCCCACAATGGGTTCTAGACTGAGTTCTTTGACTCCTTCCGGCAGCTGAAATTTAAAGGATCTCAACAGGATGGTCATGAAAAGGAAGAGCTCCATCCTGGCCATTTGCTCACCCAGGCACACTCGAGGCCCTGCAGTGCAAAGATAAGGAAAGGAGAAGGGGGTTAGAAGTGATTGACAGCTATTCGCCAATGCTTCTAGGTCAGGGGTCTGCAACATGCAGCTCTGGAGCCGCATGTGGCTCTTTCATCCTTCTGCTGCGGCTCCCTGTTGCTCAAAATATGTGTCACAACCGCCAATGTGTCACACGGCACGTGATTTATTGAGCTTTTCGACCCATATTTTTTTCCGGAGTTTAAAATGTTTTTGTTGCGTGCAGAAATAAAAATGTGTTTTCTCTGTAGCAGGTCATTGATTTCATAAATGCAACACACTGTAGGTTTTTTTTATACATAGCATAAAGATTTAAAAAAACAATATATGCAGTGTTATCCTCATTTTAGATGTCAAAAGGGTTTTGTGGCTCCCGGTGTTTTCTTTTCTGTGGGAAATGGATCCAAATGGCTCTTTGAGTGTTTAAGGTTGCCGACCCCTGTTCTAGGTCAGTGATGGCGAACCTATGGCACACGTGCCACAGGTGGCACGCTGAGCCATATCTGCCGGCACGCGAGCCGTTGCCCTAGCTCAGCTCCAGCGTGCATATGCACTCTGGCCATCTGATTTTCGGCTCGCACAGAGGCTCTGGGAGGGTGTTTTCGGCTTCCGGGGGGCCTCTGGCGGGTGGGGGAGGGCGTTTTCACCCTCTCCAAGCTCCAGGGAAGCCTCTGGAGCCTGGGAAGGATGGAAAATGGGCCTATTAGGCCCACCAGAAGTTGGAAAATGGGCTGTTTCTGGCCTCCAGAGGGCCTCCAGGTAGTGGGGGAGGCCATTTTCGCCCTCCCCAGGGATTGAATTATGGGTGTGGGCACCCGCGCATCCGCGATAGCACTCGAGCACACGCTTTCGGCACCCAAGGAAAAAAAGGTTCACCATCACTGTTCTAGGTAGTTTCAGTCCTAACTGAGGAATGTGATTGGTAGGCTGGTTCTCATCACTTAAAGGGATCTGATCTAAAATTCTACTGATGGAAATCACTATCTTCTATATTTGCCTTTAACCTCTTGGTCACCAATAGTTGTGCCCATACCTTAAAGTTTCAAAAAGAAAAGTCTTTTCACAGGTCAGAGACTGGCAAATGTAATAGAATAACAGAGTTGGAAGGGACCTTGGAGGTCTTCTAGTCCAACAACCTGCTCAAGCAGCTAGCCGAGCTGCTGTGGCCTAGAGGTGGAGCTCTTGCCTCACAATCAGGAGGTTGTGAGTTCAATCCTAGGTAGAGGCAGATGTAGGGTCTCCTGCTTGGGCAGGGGGTTGGACTAGATGACCTGCAAGGTCCCTTCCAACTCTGTTAAATATCAAAGGAGATCCTATACTGTTTAGATAAATGGCAGTCCAATTTCTTCTTAAAAACATCCAATGACGGAACACCCACTTCTGGAGGCAACTGTTCAACTGTTCTCACTGTTAGAAAATTTCTCCTTCTTTCTAGATTGCTTCTCTCCTTGATTAGTTTCCACCCATTGCTTCTTGTCCTGCCTTCAGGTGCTTTGGAGAATAGCTTGACTCCCTCTTCTTTATGGCAACCCCTCAAGTATTGGGAGACTGCTATCATGTCACCAAGGGGCGGGTTCCTAATTTTTTTACTACCACTCTGTGGGCATGGCTTATTTCATGGGTGTGGCTTGCCAGCCATGTGACCGGGTGGGCGTGGCTTGCCGGCCATGTGACCGGTGGGCGTGGCTTGCCGGTCATATATTAGTTATTTCAGAGAGATGTTACTACTATTTTTGCTATTTTATACCTTACATGAAAAGCTTTGCATACAAAGTGTGTGTTACAACATGGCAACACAGCAACCTTTATATGCAGAAAATGCTATAGTTAAAAGACAAGCAAGTCTCATACAGCATTTTTGGTTTCAGTCATGGATTCCTTAGACGAAAGTATTGAGGACTGTTAAAAGTATTGAGGACTGTCTTTTAACAGTCCTCAATGTTTTCGTCTAAAGAATAACAGTATAAAACTGTATAAAATTAACAGTATAAAAGGTTAAGCTTTCGGAAAACGCCCACTTTGGGAAGCTTTAGGCAAAAGTGAAGGAAAAGTGTCAAATGCGAGCTTCTTATTATTTTCAAGCGAACGGATGGGGAAAGACTTAATTGTCAGGTTTCTGGGCATGCGCAGAAGAAAAAAAAATTTTAATGTACAATTTTTTTAAAAAAAATGGCAGCGCCCAGGCACGGCAACCGACCGCACTGGTACTGTGATGTCACCAGTGGGCCGCTACCGGTGCTATAGAGTGGACCGCACCGGTAGGAACCCACCACTGATGTCACTCCCTAGTCCTTCTTTTCGTTAAACCAGACGTTTAAATTAAACAAGTAAAGCACATCACTCCTGTGGTTTACCTTTGCTTATTAATCAAATCCTTTTGGGAAAAATATCTATCATAATCAGAAAAGCACAGAAGACAAGAAGAATCAGTGATGGGCAACCTCAGAATGTCCCTCCACTAATAGAGTTTCAACATCATGTTTCCAATTACAGATATCATTTCTTTAGTTCTATTTATCTTTATACTGCATTTATAGCCCACACCTCTCTTTTCATAAATGCACAGCCCTGCTTACAAGGCAGTCCTTGACTTATAACCATTCATTTTAGTGACTGTTCAAAGTTACAACACTGGAAAAAGTGACTTATAGACATGTCTCATACTTACAACTGTGGCAGCAACCCTGTGTTCATGTGATCAAATTTCAGACACTTGGCAACTGGCATGTACTTATGACGGTTGCAGTGTCCCGAGGTCACGTGATCCCCTTTTGCAACTTTCTGACTTGCAAAATCAGTGGGGAAGCCAGATTCACTTAACAACCTTGTTACTAACTTACCGTATTTTTCGGAGTATAAGACGCACCAGAGTATAAGACGCACCTTAGTTTTTGGGGAGGAAAATAGGGGGGAAAAATCTGCCTACCAGGTATTCATCTGGCTAGTGTCCTTAGTCTGGTCACATTATTTTATCCCCTGGTTAAGGCTTAAAAAAACCTCCTTCGGAGGGAGTAGCAATGAAAACAAACCTGCAAAGACTTAGGGCTGGAAAAAAACCTCCTTCGGAGAGAGTAGCAATGAAAAAACCTGCAAGCCAGTAAGAGCCGGGAAGATCGTTAGCTCCTCGTTAAGGCTGAAAAAAAAGCTTCGAAAAAGCTACATTCAGAGTATAAGGCGCACACAAATTTTCAGCCTCTTTAAGGGGGGAAAAAGGTGCGTCTTATACTCCGAAAAATACGGTAACAACTGCATTGATTTACTTAACAATTGTGGCAAGAGAGGTCGTAAAATGGGGCATAACTTGCCTAACAATTGTCTTGCTTTGCAATGGGAAACTGGAGCTCTTATGTAGTCATAAGTCTAGGACTACCTGTACAATATTTAAAATTATGGATAAAACTGGAGAAATCAAACAGGTTGGTCTGAAGACCAGGAGGAAAGCATATCAATAGGGACTTGGGTGAAGGAGTGTCACCACCCATGGTTAAGGGCTTATGCAGCCTCTCCTTAGTACTATTATCTCAGCACAACATTTGGTGGATGAATCACAAGAAAATGGCCGTTCACCCATACATTCCCAGAGGAATTTATTTTAAATATTTCAGGAAACGTGTGTTTCAGATTTACCTGCTCCAAATGCCAAAAATTCTTCCCTTGGTATAAAATGCCCGTCCTTGTCCAAAAAATGGTGTGGGTTGAATTTTTCAGGAGTCTCCCATCTCTTGGGATCATAAAGGACTGAGTTCAGATCTGTAACAACCAAAGTCCCCTGAAGGAGGAAGAAATGCATTTCAATATACTGCTGATGAAGTTTCTAGAGCCTATTTATTTATTTATTTATTTATTTGTTTGTTTGTTTATTTATTTATTTATTTGTTTATTTATTTATTTATTTATTTATTTATTTATTTATTTATTTATTTTTTATTATTATTTTTTTATTTTTTTTTATTTTTTTATTTTTTTTATTTTTTTATTTTTTTATTTATTATTTTTATTTTTTGTTTTTTTGTTTTTTATTTATTTATTTTTTGTTTTTTGTTTATTTATTTATTTATTTATTTTCATCCCATCTTTATGTTTTATATATATATAAGTAACTCGAGGGTGTGAACATATATAAGACTCCTTCTTCCTCCTATTTTTCCTGTGAGTCGGGTTGAGTTGAGAAAGAGTGAAAGCCTCAAAGTTACCTAGCTGACTTTGATGCCTAAGGTGGGACTAGATAGAACTCCCAGTCACCTGGTGATTGGCCCAAAGTCATCATCCAGCTTTCGTGCCTAAGGTGGGAGTAGAATTCACAGTCTCCTGGTGATTGGCCCAAAGTTACCTAGGCAGCTTTCATGCCCAAGGTGGCAGTAGAACTCAGTTTCCAAATTTCTAACTGAGTGCCTTCACCACTAGATCAAACTGGATCTCTTCCCAGCAAATTTCCCCCAATTGCATAAAAAATAATAATTACCTCCTATTGCCAACTGGACTAAAATGAAAGCTAAACCAGTTCCTGCATTCCCATTCATATTTGAAGGTGTTATTTATTTATTTATTTATTTATTTATTTATTTATTTATTTATTTATTTATTTATTTATTTATAATTAAATTTATATACTGCCCTTCTCTAGGGGACTCAGGGCGGTGAACAGCCAAGTAAAAACACAATATAAACATTAAACATTAATAAAACACAATATAAACATTAATATATATATACATTTATATACATTGTTCCTTGAAAGTCAGCTGAAAATCCATTATCCACCATTTTACAAGGAAAAAATAATAATAATAACAACAGAGTTGGAAGGGACCTTGGAGGTCTTCTAGTCCAACCCCCTGCTTAGGCAGGAAACCCTACACCACTTCAGACAAATGGTTATCCAACATCATCTTAAAAACGTCCAGTGTTGGAGCATTCACAACTTCTGGAGGCAAGCCATTCCACTGATTAATTGTTCTAACTGTCAGGAAATTTCTCCTTAGTTCTAAGTTGCTTCTCTCCTTGTTTAGTTTCCATCCATTACTTCTTGTCCTGCCCTCAGGTGCTTTGGAGAATAGTTTGACTCCCTCTTCTTTGTGGCAACCCCTGAGATATTGGGACACTGCTATCAAATGAATGTGTTTGTGCAAAAGAGGAACACAGGGATAGCAACCTGCCAAGAACTGGAATTCTCCTATGAAGAGCGTCATTATTGACCACAACATCTCATAAACTGTGTACATACAAGGCATTTAACCAGATCAGCTACAGGCTTAGTGGCTGCATTCACACAACATGCAATACCTAGCCTGTCTTAACTGTGGTTAGATTTGAGGATTCTTAGAGAGGTGTGGAAACCTAGCCTGTTTTGTCACTTGTGGTGAAAGGAATTATACAAACACAGAAACTGGATTAAGTCAATGACCAAGTTAAATGAATCCAATGCAGCTCTCATCAAATATAGAAGCAGATTTCAGTTAATGTTGATAAATAAAATGTCAGAATATATTATTGAAAAATTGTGCTAGTTAATCTGCAGTAAACTTTTTTCAAGTTACTAAAAAAAGAGGCCAAATTTTTGTCTAATATTTCCCAGCAATTGAATCATTACTTGCATTCAATACATTAATTTCTTGACTTTCAGGGGTTTTTTTTAAAAAAATAAGGGTTTCAACATGTCCATTGCACTAAATTCCTTACTAAAGGAAGCGTCTTCTGGTATGTTAATTGTTCTTGTATCAACTTCTGTACCTTTGGAATGTGATATCCATAGAGGTTGACATCTCTGGCACTTTGCCTGGGGACGCCAACAATTAAGACATATTTCAAACGGAGAACCTCATGAATTACAGCATAAGTATATGGGAGTTTCACCCGATCTTGATAGCAGATTGAATGGGTGGGATCCAACGTATCTTCTATTTCCTTGCGGACTTTCTCTGAAGACCATGATAGAAAAGGAAAATTATAACAGAATAATAGAGGAACAGAGTTGAAAAGAACCTTGGAGGGCTTCCAGTCCAACCACCTGCCCAAGCAAGAGACCCTATACCGTTTCAGACAAATGGTGGTCCAATTTCTTCTTAAATTATCTCAGATACTCCACTACAATTGACGCAGTCAGTGATGAACATGGGACATAATTGACAAAGAACCTGAGTAAGAATTGAGTTATGAAGACAAAGCGAAAGGTGGTGGATCTCCCCCTGGGGAATGTCTATGGAGATTCTCATCATCATCCAGATAGTTGACCCAAAGCAACTGGACTTTTTCAAAAGCAACTGGACTTTCTTTGTTTTTCCTTGAAGATGTTTTGCTTCTCATCCAAGAGAATAGAATAGAATAGAATAGAATAGAATAGAATAGAATAGAATAGAATAGAATAGAATAGAATAGAATAGAATAGAATAGAATAGAATAGAATAGAATAGATATTAGAGTAGAGTAGAGTAGAGTAGAGTAGAGTAGAGTAGAGTAGAGTGGAGTGGAGTGGAGTGGAGTGGAATGGAATGGAATGGAATGGAATGGAATGGAATGGAATGGAATGGAATGGAATGGAATGGAATGGAATAGATATTAGAATAGATATTAGAGTAGAGTAGAGTAGAGTAGAGTAGAGTAGAGTAGAGTAGAGTAGAGTAGAATAGAATAGAATAGAATAGAATAGAATAGAATAGAATAGAATAGAATAGAATAGAATAGAATGGAATGGAATGGAATGGAATGGAATGGAATGGAATGGAATGGAATGGAATGGAATGGAATGGAATATATATTTAGAAGAGAAGAGAAGAGAAGAGAAGAGAAGAGAAGAGAAGAGAAGAGAAGAGAAGAGAAGAGAAGAGAAGAGAAGAGAAGAGAAGAGAAGAGAAGAGAAGAGAAGAGAAGAGTTGGAAGGGACCCAGGAGGTCATACAGTCCAACCCCCCGCCCAAACAGGGGACCCTACACCATTTCTGACAGATGGCAGTCAAGTCTCCCACAACTTTGGAAGACAAGCAGTTCCATTGGTTGGTTGCTCTCACTGTCAGAAATTTTCTCCTTATTTCTAGGTTGAATCTCTCCTTGACCAGTTTCCATCCATTATTCCTTGCCTGGCCTTCAGGTACATTTTTCAGGTGCTTCTTCAGTTCTGACTGAAGAAACTTTTGGGATGAATCGGAAGTGAAGAAGCTTCTTAGGTGAGAAGCAAAACATCTTCACGGAAAAACAAAGGAAGTCTAGTTGCCTTTTGAAAAAACACCTTTAAGACTACCCTGGGGGAGTTTCACGGCTGGACTACTGTAATGCGCTCTACATGGGGCTACCCTCAAAGAGCATCTGGAGACTGCAATTGGTACAGAATGCAGCTGCGCGAGCTGTGGTGGGTGTTTCGAGATACACCCACGTAATACCTATTCTCCGCCAGCTGCATTGGTTGCCTATTAGTCTCCGGTCACAATTTAAGGTGTTGGTTTTGACCTTTAAAGCCCTACATGGCTCAGGACCAGGCTACCTTTGGGACCACATGATACCTCATACATCCCTACGACCAGTGAGGTCCCACAGAGTTGGCCTCCTCCAGGTCCCATCAGCCAAACAATATCGGTTGGCGGGTCCAAGGGGGAGAGCCTTCTCTGTGGGAGCCCCATCTCTCTGGAACCAACTCCCACCAGAGATCCGAACTATCCCCACTCTACTGGCCTTCCGCAAAGCCGTAAAAACATGGCTCTTCCGGCAGGCGGGGTGAAGAAGATCGGATTCCCCCATGAATGAATGGTTTTAAAATTGTGTAATGCTTTAAAATTATATATTATTGTATTGTTCTTATTCCTGTTGTACGCCGCCCTGAGTCCTATGGGATTGGGTGGCCTATAAGGACTTTTAATTATTTTTTTTAAATTTCTTGACTTCAATTCCCAAATCCATTTCCCCCAAATGGGTGTTTTTTGCAAAAAGCGTTGGAAACCAGCAAAAAAAAAATCACAAAGCATGGTCACATGATTGCGTGACACATGAGCTGGCATGGACTTGCAATTCTAGGACCGATGTTCTATGTGTTTACTCTTACGAAGGGCTGCCATATTTGGTCCAGACAACCGACAGATGGCAGCAAAGAATACAGCGATGGCCATCCTGTAAGGATTTGGATTTTGACAGCTCAGAATCAATTTGGCCCAATTGTTACGAAAACAAGAGAGGAGGGAGGGGAAAAACCCAGGAGGAAATACATATTCACGTCAAACGTATATAAAAGACATTGAATTAAGTTTACTATCTTTAGACCAGTGGTTCCCAACCTTTTTTGGGGCCATGCCCCACCTAAGCATCTCTAAAATCCTGATGACCCCCCGTGACATATAATTCTTACTATTCAAAAAGTGAACTCCTACTCACACGGAAGAAGACTAAAAGGCCATTAACTTGGTTTAAACAAGGTTCCAATTGCCCCCATTAAAAAAATGAAATTGCCCCCCCCCCGTGGGGCGTGGGCCCCACGTTGGGAACCACTGCTTTAGACCCTCCCTTAAACTTTGCCTTCAGTTCCATGAAATAGCATTGCTTGAGGGTTTTGAATTTCCTCTAGCTTGTTAGAGATGAGCACATTATTCCTCATCCGTTCAAGGTAGGAAACCTTGGGATCTATCCAGTGTTTCCCAACCTTGGCAACTTGAAGATGTCTGGACTTCAACTCCCAGAATTCCCCAGCCAGCGAATGCTGGCTGGGGAATTCTGGGAGTTGAAGTCCAGACATCTTCAAGTTGCCAAGGTTGGGAAACACTGGATCTATCGCTAAAATAAAAGCAGGATCAAGAGAGGCATTTCGTGCCCGTGTAATATAGGAGTCTCACCTTGGATCTCCGGGTAAACCACCATGAGTAGCAGTGCCCATTGTAAGGTGGTGGCCGTGGTTTCTGTGCCTGCGATAAAAAAATCAACAATGCACTGAGCTAGGTTCTCTTCATCATAAGCAGACTCAGGATCACCTTTGGTCTGTTGTAGATAATAGAAAATATGAAATCAACTTCACAATCCCAATTCGTCATTTACCGCTGTGTTGGAGGAAGGTCCTCCTTGTGTAGAAGACCTCTTTTAACAGCCAGTCCTCAACTTACAACAACAATCGGGACCCGCATTTCGGCGGCTTTTAAAGTAAAGTCAAAACCCAACTTTAAAAACTTTTTTTTTGTCGCAGTCGCTACTCAAATGGCTGTTGTTAATTGTTAAGGGAATCCCGTACTCATTGAGTGAATCCGGATCCCCTTCATTGACTTTGCAGTTGTTAAAATGAGTAACACGGTTGTAAAGTGAATCCGGCTTCCCCATTGGCTTTTCTTTTTTTTATTATAAAAAGTTTTTTTTATTTTTTCACCAAACATAAACAAATATACATACATATACCATATCATCAAAACATCCATAGTGATATATTCCTATCCAAAATATCATAAACGTATCTCCTTAGTTGCTCCTTTTATACTTTTATCTCCAGTCTGCTTTCCTTCTATATTTCACACTACTCCCCTCCCTCTATCTCCCTCTATCCCCTCTGACTTCTTCTTCCCTCTCTCCCATTGGCTTTTTAATTAATTTAATTTAATTTAATTTAATTTAATTTAATTTAATTTAATTTAATTTAATTTAATTTAATTTAATTTAATTTAATTTAATTTAATTTAATTTAATTTAATTTAATTTAATTTAATTTAATTTAATTTAATTTAATTTAATTTAATTTAATTTAATGTTCTTATAGGCTGCCCAATCCCATAGGACTCAGGGCAGCGTACAACAACTTCTTGTCAGAAGTTCGTAAAAGGTGATCACATGACCCAGGGACACTGCAACCGTCATAAATATGAATCGGTTGTCAAGCATCTGAATTTTGATCACGTGACCATGGGGAGGCTGCCATGGTTGTATGTGTTTGGGGGAGGGGAAAGGTCATGTCACTTTTTTCAGTGCTGTTGTAACTGCGAACAGTCACCAGACAAATGGCTGTAAGCCGGGGACTATCTGTATTAGATCACACTTGTAACCTTGAGCAGAATACTTTAGACTGGGTCAACTGATGACCTCCATATTCTAGAAAATTCCCATCACATTTTTCAGGCATCAAGTTACGAAAAACTACCTAGACCTTTTCATTCTATTACACAGGGGAAAGTGATGGGGCACCGTCTAAATGCAAATATTATCGGATGCGTATAAAAACAAGCTTCAAAAAGAGCCCGAAGTCCAGGCTCTGCCAACTGGTCTGGGGTCCCAATAAGGCATGTCATTCTGAAGGTGGATAATGGACTAAAATAAGACACACACCCTCCTCCCTCCCTCTGTGTGTATCTTGCACCCTTCCTTCCCAGTATTTTTTTATTTTTTTTTTATTTTTTTTATTTTGTCAAGTACGTATTGGTAATATACATAGATATAACATTGTTTATATATATATAAGATGGGTACTAATAAGAGGAACAATAGGACAGGGATGGTAGGCACGCTGGTGCACTTATGCACGCCCCTTACTGACCTCTTAGGAATCGGGTGAGGTCAACAGTGGACAGTCTAAGGGTAAATTTTTGGGGGTCAAGTAGTGAGTTCCAGGCATTAACCACTCTGTTGCTAAAGTCGTATTTTCTACAGTCAAGTTTGGAGCGGTTCACTTTGAGTTTGTATCTGTTGTGTGCTCGTGTATTGTTGTGGTTGAAGCTGAAGTAGTCATTGACAGGAAGGCTGTTGTAACAGATAATTTTATGAGCTATGCTTAGGTCGTGCCTAAGGCGACATAGTTCTAAGTTTTCTAAGCCCAGGATTTCAAGTCCTGGGCTTAGAATTTAGCTTTGCTAGTACCGGTATTTATTGTTTTAATGTTTCATAGTAGTACTTCATAGCAATAGCAATAGCACTTAGACTTATATACCGCTTCATAGTGCTTTACAGCCCTCTCTAAGCGGTTTACAGAGTTCAGCATATTGCCCCCAACAATCTGGGTCCTCATTTTACCGACCTCAGAAGGATGGAAGGCTGAGTCAACCTTGAGCCGGTGAGATTTGAACAGCTGAACTGCTGAACTGCAGTGCTGCACTTTAACCTCTGCGCCACCTCGGCTCATCGGCTTCATGAATTGTAGGTCACCAGAGCCCCCTCTAGGCGAGATGGGTGGCATATAAATTGAATAAATAAATAAATAAAATTGCTTGCTGTCGCCGCAGATGCCCCTATTAAATTACCTCCCTTTCATCTGATTTCTCAGATAATTGATATTTGCAGACAAAATGTATACTTAATTAATCAACACAGGCCTGCAGGTTTCTGGCAATCTGCTTCAAGCAACAGGAGGTGTAGGAAGGTATAGTCCTCGACTTACAACCACAATTGAGCCCCAAATTTATGTTGCTAAGCGAGACAGTTGCTAAGTTAGTTTTGCCCTGTTGTAGGACCTTTCTTGCCACCGTTGTTAAGTGAATCACTAGCAGTTGTAAAGTTAGTGACATGAACTATGGTTTCCCCATTTACTTTGCTTATCAGAAGGTCGCAATATCACATGGCCCCAGGACACTGCAACCGTCATAAATACGAGTCAGTTGCCAAGCATCTGAATTTTGATCATGTGACCATGGGGATGTTGCAACAGTTGAAGGGTGGAAAAATCATCATAAGTCACTTTTTTTCAGTGTCGCTGTAACTTCGAACGGTCACTAAGCAAACTGTTGTAAGCCAAGGAGTACCTGCATATGTGAACAATGCAGCAAGACACTCACAGTCGCTCATGCCCTAGTCACTTCCCGTCTTGACTACTGCAATGCGCTCTACATGGGGCTGCCCTTGAAGAGCATCCGGAAGCTCCAGTTAGTGCAAAATGCAGAAGCCCGCATGGCTTTGTGCAGACCCCGGTGGGCACATGTATCACCTCTCCTGCGGGAGCTGCATTGGTTGCCGATTTACTTCCAGGTGCAATTCAAGGTGCTGGTTGTCACCTTTAAAGGTGACAACCATCTTTGAGCCGAGGTGGCGCAGTGGTTAAAAGCAGCACTGCAACCTTCAGCTGATTGCTAGTTCAGCAGTTCAGCTGTTCAAATCTCACCAGGCTCAAGGTTGACTCAGCCTTCCATCCTTCCGAGGTGGGTAAAATGAGGACCCAGATTGTTGGGGGCAATATGCTGAACTCTGTAAACCGCTTAGAGAGGGCTGTAAAGCACTATGAAACGGTATATAAGTCTAAGTGCTATTGCTATTGCTATAAAGCGCTACTATGAAACATTAAAACAATAAATACCGGTACTAGCAAAGCTAAATTCTAAGCCCAGGACTTGAAATATAAGTATATAAGTCTAAGTGCTATTGCTATTGCTATTGCTAAAGCCCTTCATGGCTTGGGACCAGGTTATCTGAAGGACCATCTCTTGCTGGTCCCATCTACCTGGGGAGATGTGACATCAGAGTGGGGAGGCAGGGAATACTGCGGGTCCCATCCCTGAGGAAGATGCACCTGGTGGGACCCAGAAGACGGGCCTTCTCCGAGGTGGCTCCCTCTCTCTGGAACATCATCCCCCCCCCAGAGATTAGAACGGCCCCCACTCTAACACTATTCCGGAAGGTGCTGAAGACCTGGTTCTGCCAGCGTGCCTGGGGAACCCAGAGCGGGATGGATCCCATTAAATGGCTCGTGTGATCTACCGGGGCGGGGGGGTGATTTTTATTATATTATACTATATTAATTTATTTGATTCTTTTTATTAGTTTTACTGTTTTAAACGTGGTTTTATATTCTGTAAGCCGCCTTGAGTCGCCATGGGCGAATAGGCGGCAATATAAATTCAACAAATAAATGAATAAGATGGCTCAGTATGTTGGCCTTAGCAAAGTATTCATGACTGGGAGAGCCAATGGTAACAAGGTCAGCCAATGAATAGGCATAGCAACTAAATCAGCCAATGAGAGCTAAACATATCTGAGTCTGTGCAGAGAATCGAAACTGAAGCTAGAAGGCTGGGTGTGGCTCAGTCCACTCTACTCTCAGTCCACTCTGAACTCTGAAAATGAAGCTGTTCTCTCCTGCCTGTGTGTTTGTCTGTAACTGCTACATTAATGAAGAATTCTGCTACTGGTATTGTAAATACTCATCTGTTATTCTTGTATATAAAGAAGTTTCTTATTTAAATGAATCCTGCTGCATCAGTCTGCCTGTGTGTGCTTTCTGGATTTAATTTTCTGCAACAAACTCTGATAAATCTCTATGATCAAAATGAGCAGCAAGATTCTTTTTATTAGTTTTACTGTTTTAAACGTGGTTTTATATTCTGTAAGCCGCCTTGAGTCGCCATGGGCGAATAGGCGGCAATATAAATTCAACAAATAAATGAATAAGATGGCTCAGTATGTTGGCCTTAGCAAAGTTGGGTGCCATTTTGAGTTCTGGAGACCCACAAAAATGTCTTTCCAGGAAGACACTTACTTTCTCCATCTGAAGAAGGTAGTAATCAATGAAGTCTTGTGGGTCGTGCAGGGATTGGAGTTCCCTGTGCTTCTCTACCTCTTCCTTGGCAAACGAGGTGACATCGTTTAAAGCACGGAACACCCTCTGATGATGTCCTGGAAGGTATTTCATCAGCCATGGAAACAACTCATACAGCTAAAGGAAAAGATGCAAAAAAATTAAAAATCCTATCACAATGACATCATCAGCCAATTACTCGAGTTTAGCGCTTTGATAATATTGTCTGAATGATTTATAATTCTCCGAGCTATGTACCGTATTTTTGGAGTATAAGACGCACCTTTTTACCCCCAAAAAGAGGGTGAAATCTTGGGTGCATCTTATACACCGAATGTAGCCCCACCCACCCAGTCACCCCTATCCTTTGGCCTCTGTCTTCCAGCAATTTATCTGTTTGCAGCAAACAGGGAAGAGCCTGTTAAGACAAGCAAGTTATTAGCAGCTTCCCGATGCCCAGCTGATTTGCCACGTGCTAAAATGAAAGTGAAACTGAAAATGCAAAGAGGCAAATAGCTGAGAGAGACACGCAGATTTTTATTTTCTGCTGAACTGGATGGAAGGGGGTAAGTAAATAACTATAAATGTCTGTAGAATGTTCAAATTATTAGACTTATTTTTTAAAGACTGCTTTATTATTGTTCTAGAACCAGGGGTCTCCAACCTTGGCAATTTTAAGACTTGTGGACTTCAACTCCCAGAATTCCACAGCCAGCTTTGTTAGCTTTGCTGGCTGTGGAATTCTGGGAGTTGAAGTCCACAAGTCTTAAAGTTGCCAAGGTTGGAGACCCCTGTAAATCTAGACAACTTAACAAAATAAAGAAGCTTTTTAAAATAAATGCTTGCTCTGAAGAGGCCCAGTGCTATTGCTATCTTCTTTTAAATAATAGAGAATAATGTATACTTCCAGAAATTTTAATTAATTTTAACAGGTCTGTACAAGTATAGTCTGAAATGTAACAGTGTCCTGTTTAGTATTAGAGTTTAGTTACCTTGGAGTAGATCTATTTAAATAATTGGGAGGAGTTAGTGTGACTACATTTAAGAAAACTTTCTGGCATAATGTACATTTCTCCAATTCTTTGCTATTTCTATGAGTCAAGCACACATGCACAGAAATACACAGCAAACAGTGTATATCATCTGTGCTGTTTGGTGTTTGGCAAATTGCTTGGAGGCAGAGGCCTTTTTTCCTTGTTTTCCTCCCCCAAAACTAAGGTGCGTCTTATACTCCGAAAAAATCGGTAGTTTGTATATATTTGGTAAACTGCTTCTGGAGGCCAGCAGGCAGAATCGAATGATAGAAGTGCTCCAAGATCTAAAGGGCTGCCACAAAGAAGAGGGAGTCAAGCTATTCTCCAAAGCACCAGAGGGCAGGACAAGAAGCAACGGATGGAAACTAATCAAGGAGAGAAGCAACCTAGAACTAAAGAGAAATTTCCTGACAGTGGGAACAATGAACCAGTGGAACAACTTGCCTCCAGAAGTTGTGGGTGCTCCAATACTGGAGGTTTCTAAGAAGAGACTGGACAATCATTTGTCTGGAATGGTATAGGGCAGTGATGGCGAACTTTTTAGACACTGAGTGCCCAAACTGCGCGTGCGCGCATGCCCAAACTGAAAGGTGCATACACGGGTGCGGGCATGTGCGGGCATGCACGAACAAGCACATGCGGGGACATGCGTGTGCATGTGCAGACATGCGAGAACGTGCACATGCACCGACATGCGCGCATGCAGAGCAGAAACCCGAAGACCAGCTGGCAGGTGGGAGGCGGGGCATCCCAACACTGGCAGCGCGGCAAGAGGTAAGATCTTTTTCTTTCGTGAGCTTCTGTTTCATTGTTTGCAGGGAAACAGAAGCTCACAAAAGAAATGCCATGGAGATCTGACCTGGGGCGATGGCGTGCCTGCCAGCAGAGAGGGCTCTGCGTGCCACCTCTGGCATGCGTGCCATAGGTTCGCCATCACGGGTATAGGGTCTTCTCCTCTTAAAACAGCTGTCTTCCTGATACCATGTAGTTTCCCTCCACTGCTAAAACTCTTTTTAAAATTCTTGTCTCTTTTGCTTACATTGATAAATGAATCTTGTTAGAATATTCATGACTGGGAGAGCCAATGGTAACAAGGTCAGCCAATGAATAGGCATAGCAACTAAGTCAGCCAATGAGAGCTAAACACATCTGAGTCTGTGCAGAGAATCGAAACTGAAGCTAGAAGGCTGAGCGTGGCTCAGCCCACTCTACTCTCAGCCCACTCTGAAAATGAAACTGTTCTCTCCTGCCTGTGTGTTTGTCTGTAACTGCTGCTACGTTAAAGAAGAACTCTGCTACTGGTATTGTAAATACTCACCTGTTATTCTTGTATATAAAGAAGTTTCTTATTTAAATGAATCCTGCTGCATCAGTCTGCCTGTGTGTGCTTTCTGGATTTAATTTTCTGCAACAAACTCTGATAAATCTCTATGATCAAAATGATCAGCAAGATGATGGAGGATGGGGTCAGGGTCTCTAGAAGAGTTGTCTGACTCAGTAAACCGAAAGAAGACAACTCACCAGGTAAACAAAGCTGCCTCCGAATTTCATATAGCAATTCAAGTTTATTAACATTTTTTGGAATTTTTCATCTTCGGCAGAAAATCTATATCCAAAAACCATAATGCATATCAAATTGGAGATTGCAGTAGTGACAGGCAACGAAGGATCTAGTGGCTGTTCTGGAAATAAATAAATAAAATCACCATCAGACTGCTATTATTGTACTTTAACTATTTATATTGTCAGTGGGGTTTCAGGACAAAAGGCAGGAAGTACAGATAGTGCATGTACACAACTGTACACAGTGGTGATCAGAATTCCCGTTGCTAAGCAAAGCAGTTGTTAAGTGACTCACGGCCGGTTTTGCCACCGTTGCTAAGGCAATCACTGCCGTTGTGAAGTGAACCATGCAGTCATTAAGTGAATCCAACCTTCGCCATTGACTTCGCTTGTCAGAAGTCAGCTGGGAAGGTCACAAAGGAAGATCACATGACGCTGGAACACTGCAACCGTCATAAGTGCATGCCAGCTGCCAAACACCCGAATTTTGATCAAGTGACCACGGGGAGGTTGTGACAGTTTTAAGTGTGAAGACTGGTTGTACATCACTTTTTCAGTGCCATTATAACTGAATATTTGCTTAACCAATGGTAAGTCATGGACTAACTGTAGTTGGGAATCCATCAAGCAACATTTATTTTTAACCATTCGGTCAGTAGTAGGCCGTGCAGAAGACTCCCTCACCGAAGGGGTAGAAGAAATGGGCATTGGGACAGAAACTCTTGGGCGGTTAGGCTATCAAAATAGGGACTGATACAGTGAATTTGTTGACTCTGTCTTGCTCTGATAGAATGTAAGAGATTCCCTGTTATAGCGCAGGGGTGGGATTCAACCGGTTCGCACCGGTTCGGGCGAACCGGATGCTAATTTTACATCTGGTTCATCGAACCGGTAGTTGCAAGGACTCAGTAGAATGGCTAGGAGTTTCTACGCGGCCCGTTTTGGATGCCAGGTAAGTGCAGGGCCCACGCGGAGGCTCTTGGGGGGTGAAAAATGGGCCTCCCGGAAGTTCCGGAAGTCTGGAAACAGGCCCATTTCTGGCCTCCAGAGGGCAACCGGGCAAAGAACTGGTTGCTAAAATTTTTGAATCCCACCCCTGGTTATAGGCCTTGAATTCAGCTGGGACACAGTTCATGTGGTCAGTAGGAACATGGAAAGGATTAACCTTGATATAAAAGCCTTGATATAAAATCTCAATATTTAAAAAAAAGATGTTGAGACTCTGGAAAGAATGCAAAGAAGAGCAACAAAGATGATTAGGGGACGAGGTTAATATATATGAAGAATAGTTGCAGGAATTGGTTATGTCAAGTCTAATGAAAAGAAGGACCAGGGGAGACATGATAGCAGTGTTCCAATATCTCAGGGGCTGCCACAAAGAAGAGGGCCTAACATTAACAAATTAACAGAGTTGGAAGAGACCTTGTAGGTCATCTAGTCCAACCCCCGCCCAAGCAGGAGACCCTACACCATTTCTGACAGATGGTAGTCCAGTATCTTCTTGAAAGCCTCCAGTGATGAAGCTCCCACAACTTCTGAAGGCAACTTTTGTCCTATTGGTTGATTGTTCTCACTGTCAGAAAATTTCTCCTTATTTCTAGGTTGAATCTCTTATTGATCAGTTTCCATCCGTTATTCCTTGTCTGGCCTTCAGGTGCTTTGGAAAATAGCTTGCCCCCCTTCTCTCTGTGGCAGCCCCTCAAATATTGGAACTCTGCTATCATGTCTCCCCTGGTCGTTCTCTTCACTAGATTAGCCATGCCGAGTACTTGCAACCGTTCATTGCAGGGGATCAACCTACCCTCCAAGGCACCTGAAGGCAGGACAAGAATAGCAATAGCAATAGCACTTAGACTTACATACTGCTTTACAGTGCTTTACAGCCCTCTCTAAGCAGTTTTACAGAGTCAGCATATTGCCCCCAACGATCTGGGTCCTCATTTTACCCACCTCGGAAGGATGGAAGTCTGAGTCAACCTTGAGCCTGGTGAGATTTGAATTGCCAAATTGCAGGCAGCTGGCAGTCAGCAGAAGTAGCCTGCAGTACTGCACTCTAACCACTTTGCCACTGTGGCAATGGATGAAAACTAACCTACAACTAAGGAGAAATTTCCTGACAGTGAGAACAACTAATCTGTGGAACAGCTTCCCTTCAAAAGTTGTGGGTGCTCCAAAACTGAAGGCTTTTAAGAAGAGACTGGACAGCCACTTGTCCAGAGTGGTACAGGTTCTCCTGTTTGAACAGGGGGTTGGACTAGAAGGCCTCTAAGGTCCCTTCCAATTCTGGTATTCTGTATTCTGTATTAATGAAACACTAGATATATCATTCTGAGACATATAGAGATTGCAGACCACATACCTTTTGCACGCGCAAAGATTTTAACCAACCGATGAGCCTCCTCTTCTATTCGATTCTCCATGCCTTTCTTCCCGAGTCCAAGTTTTCGCATAGTAATTAGACCAAACCGTCTTTGTTGCTTCCAGTTTTGACCATTTGAAAATATAATACCTGAAGCCATCAGAAATCAATGAGGAATTATGCTCATAAAAATTATCACTAAAATATCATTAAGTAGCTTAGATCATGGGTCTGCAATCTTGGCAACTTCAAGACTTGTGAACTTCAACTCCCAGAATCCCCCTGGCTTAGATGAAGTGTGTTCTCATGCAAATTCTACTTGGCCATCTTGAAGATCCCCTTTTTTCAGCAAAAAACAAAACAAAACCAGGACCAGTGATGCCCAATCAGCTTCTGCCTGTTCCAATGGTACAAGGGAGACTTCCAGAAAAAGACTGGATGTGTTCTGAAATCTCATGGATTCTATTGAATCACATCAGTGGTGGGTTCCTACCGGTGCAGTCCAGTGCGGCGTTACCGTAGGGACCCACCGATTACGCAATTTGCGCACGACGGCTCCGGTGCCATCTTTGCCGGTCCGTCATGCGGCACCATCTTTTTTTTGAATTTTTTTGGCTTTTTTTGCTTCCTGCACATGTGTGGAAGCAAAATTGTGTGACGGGACGTGCGCACATGCGAGATGTCGGCGATTTTTTGCTTCTTTGCATGCGCGGAAGAAAAAAAATGCCAAAATCTCTCTCTCGTGCACATCCCCTCGCACGATTTTGCTTCCGTGCATGCACAGAAGCAAAATTGTGCGAGGAAATACAGGCGCGTAGCGAGCGAGCGCGTGTGCGAAACAAGATGATGCGTGCAGTGCACCGGTAGGCAGGTAAGAGGAACCAGCCCCTGAATCTCATGCATTATATTGAACAGAGGTAGAGAAAACAGAGAAGGGAATACAATTCTCTATTTTACCAGAAAAATTGCCCCTTAACCTTCATGAAAACCTACCCTTGTTTTTAAAGGCCTCTTTAAAAAAAGGAGTCATTTGTCGCTCGGCAAAGTCTTCAGTTTGAATGAGGGCTTCTTTGACTGCCTGAAATCCAGAGAAGATCACTATCGCCATGTGTCCCGACCATATTGTGTAGATGTTTCCATATCGCTTAGCCAGCTGCCGTTTGAATCCAAACAGAAAATGAAAAGTTTACATTCAGTCTTGGTTGCTGATTACAAATTACAGTACAAATGAAGTCTTTTCCAGAGCTGCAGAATCTGATCAGAGGTGTGCAAAATGCCTACATAGCAGGGGCCTGTGTAACCGTGTTTTCTCCATTACAGATTAACAGAGTTGGAAGGGACCTTATAGGTCATCTAGTCCAACCCCCCGCTCAAGCAGGAGACCCTACACTATTTCTGACAAATGGAAGTCCAATCTCTTCTTGAAAGTCTCAAGTGATGAAGCTCCCACAACTTCCAAAGGCAAGCTGTTCCATTGGTTGATTGTTCTCACTGTCAGAAAATTTATCCTTATTTCCAGGTTCAGTTTCCAGGTTCACTTATTGTTCAGTTTCCATCCATTATTCCTTGTCTGGCCTTCGGGTGCTTTGGAAAATAGCTTGACCCCCTCCTCTCTGTGGCAGCCCCTCATCATGTCTCCCCTGGTCTTTCTCTTCACTAGACTAGCCATGCCCAGTTCCCGCAACCGTTCTTCATATGTTTTAGTCTCCAGTCCCCTAATCATCCTGGTTGCCCTCCTCTGCACTTTTTCTAGAGTCTCAATATCTTTTTTATAGTGTGGTGACCAAAACTGGATGCAGTACTCTAGGTGTGATCTTACTAAGGCTTTATAGAATGGTATTAGTACCTCACTTGATCTTGATTGTATTCCTCTGTTAATGCAACTTAGGATTGCATTGGCTTTTTTGGCTGCCACTGCACACTGCTGGCTCATATTTAGCTGGTTGTCCACTAAGACTCCAAGATCCCTCTCACAGTCACTGCTATTAAGCCTGGTTTCATCCAGTTTATATGTGTACTTTTGGTTTTCGTTACCTAAGTGTAGGACTTTATTTTTCTCTACATTGAATTTCATTTTGTTAGATAGGGCCCAGGGTTCAAGTCTATCAAGATCCATCTGGATCTTGAGCCTATCTTCTAGGGTGTTAGCTATTCCTGCCATCTTAGTATCATCTGCAAATTTGGTAAGTTCCTCTTCTAGTCCCTCACCTAAGTCATTTATGAAGATATTGAAGAGTACTGGACCTAAGATGGAACCTTGGTACCCCACTGCTTACTTCTCTCCATGTAGACTTAGACCCATTAAGAACTTCTCATTGAGTATGGTTTGTCAGCCAGTTGCGAATCCATCTGGTGATGAAGCTATCTATCCCACTTTTTTCTAGCTTACGATGAAGTAGGTTGTAGTCTACTTTGTCGAATGCCTTGCTGAGGTCTAAGTATATTATGTCCACGGTATTTCGCTGGTCTACTAATTTAGTCACTATGTTGAAGAATGAAATAAGATTGGTTTGGCATGATCTGTTTTTAACAAACCCATGCTGGCTGTTAGTTATTACTTTACTCATTTCTAGGTGTTGGCAGATCTGTTTTTTATTATCTTTTCCAGTATCTTCCCGGGTATTGATTACACTGGCCTGTCCTACCTGATCAGGGATTATAGGTTATGGACCCTGTCAGTTAAAGAATTCTGACTGGCGTGTCCAGTAAGAGGGTCTAGGACAATTAGGCATGGACCCTTGGCCCTGCCTCCTTCACCCCCAGGCACCCACCTCAGTCTATTTACAGCCAGCTTTCCTCCTCCGCTGGCCCTCCCCCGGCCATTCTTCATGGCCAATGGACCAGACCCTCGGCCTCTCGCCCTTCATCCCTGCCCATTCACCCAGACACTGTTTGACCCAGGCCTTTGGCTGCACAGGACAAATAGCCACCAGCCAATCTGCTATTGAACAATCACTAAATGAATGTAATCGAGACTACCTATAATGGCACCCTATTGTTTCCTTATGCCTGAATGTTTACTTGCAGTAAATAGCTCCAGATAAATCATCAGGGAAGAAACAATGCCCTAATCAAGAAATTATTAAAGAAGAAATCAAGATAGGCAGGACAAGCTGCCATAGATAAACAAACAGCAAATTATACCTTCCCTGCACTGTTGATGTTCCTAGCCTGATGATGCCATCCGATTGCAATCTGAAATGTTTTTTATTAAATTTTGCCAATAGGTTGAATTATCACTGCATATGTTAAAGTAAGCAAGGATTTTACATTCCTTTTATTGAAAAAGACCTCTGATTCCCTTTTTAGAAAAACAGCTATCCAAATTGAAAGTGTATGCCCCAATGTCTACATAACTTGATGGAAACTAACGAAGGAGAGAAGCAACCTACAACTAATGAGAAATTTCCTGACAGTTAGAACAATTAATCAGTGGAACAACTTGCCTCCAGAAGTTGTAAATGCTCCAACAATGGAAGTTTTTAAGATGAGATTGGACAACCATTTGTCTGAAATGGTGTAGCCTTTCTTGCCTGAGAAGAGGGTTGGACTAGAAGACCTCCAAGGTCCCTTCCAACTCTGTTATTCTATCAATTCTAACTTTAATTCAACAAGTAAATCCTACTCAGAATTTAAGTTTGGATGAAAACCTTCATAATATTAAGCATGGAATTGTGTCTTACCCCAAATTTGCTTTTAAAGCTTATATTTTAACACTGTATAATGAATAGAATTGGTAGAATTGTTTATTACTTCTGATTTTAAACATTTAAATAATGTTAACCAAATATAATTTTTGTTTAAAATCCAACAGGGATACTGCCTTTTATTCACTAGCAAAAGGGTGTAAAAATGCTATACACTTCTGATAAGGAATCTGGATATATTAGTATCATAAAGTTTCAGATTTGCTATTTATCCACTTGTATTTTGTATTCTCTATTTGATTTTTATCTACTTATTTCTTGTACATAATAAAGAACTAAAGAAAACTTCAAAAAAATCAGTTCCTTCAGAAAGAATCTTTGCATTGGTCCACAACTTAAGGATAATGCAAAATTTATTTCTGTAATTTCTGAGAGAAATAATGGAATACTGAGGGCCGAATGAAGAATTAAGTCACAAAAAAGCAAAACACCTTGGAGTGCTTTATAATCTCTTTTAATCTGAATGCAACATCATGTAATCCGTTCTAGTTATGGTTAAAGGATTAGTAAATAGTGTAAAAAGCACAACCTTAAATAGTGCTATCTTGCCTTTAATACTTTAATAGTATTTCATTCATTCATTCATTCATTCGTTCGTTCGTTTGTTCATTCATTGAGAGATGATAGATTATTAATCTTACTATTATTCTTCCGAACTTACTGTATATGGACACCAATCTTAATCAAATAAATCTGCCTAGCTAACCAACAGAAAAACAGAAAACCAACATGTGAAATTATTAAACTATAAAATCAAAATGGCAGGATAAAATTGAACAAGATAAGTTTACACATGTTTACTTCCATTTGAATATACATGTTAATCATAGCAAAATATACTGCCAGTCATTTTGTTGTTCTGTACAAAAATTAGTGATTATTGCTAGAGAGATAGAGTAGCAGAAGAGTCATTACATACCGGTGGGGAGATAATCATGATTAAATCATGTTGAAAAGATACAGAGCTATTTTGATCATATTGGCTCAGTATCTAGAGAATGAAATAGGAGGCATTTCTGCTAAGCCAACTTCCATCACTGCCTTCCAGAAAATGTTATTGGCCAGGCAGGAAAATAATATTCTCTTTGCTAAATAACATCATGATTTAAATCACAGGTTTGGAGAGACAGTACCTTGGTTAAGAGTGTCGGAGTTACTCGGATTCCCGTCTGCCACGCGACTCCAATGAGAGGAAGTGGAAAAGGGCCGGGAGGAAAATTTCTGCGGGACCACAGTTGTTTCAGGAAATACAACATTATCGCAGTCAGAAACAAAGCAAGCAACCATTTTCCAACTTCCTCCATATATATATATATATATATTGCCTTTTTTTTTTTAATCGCTCTTGGTCTACCTCAAGCTGGCTACGCTGGATCTCTTTTCCCCAGTAGATTTTGTCTCCGAGAGAGGAGGACTCTGTTTTTCAGCCTTTTATACTCTCTATGTTAAAAATGTAAACAACACTTCTTACACCATATTCAATTATGATAGGAATGGCTTATCTCCAAACCTGTTATAATAGAATAGGATCAACAACGAGCATGCTTGGATGACCTCTATTTGCATAATTGAAGGGAAGAGACTTTGGCAACATGATTCTACATGCCAGATACAGTTGGCAGAGTGATGTCATGCTACATTTACCCGGCCCAGAACAATCATGCCATCTGATCAGCAAATGGACCAAAAATGGCAGCTAGGTGGCCAACTCCTCTTGGTTAAAGACCACTGTGTGAGCAGTGGATTTGTGGTCTTCAAGTATGAAAGAACAGGATGAGTTGAGAACCATCAACCTCACTAGGGAGATGTCAAGCGTCAGGGAAATCAGGAGATTCAGGCAATTCAAATGAGTATAAAGATTTATTGCAAGCTTAAGTTCCCTATAAGAATCTGAACTACTAATGGTCAAAGGAAATTAGTGTGAGTTAAAAAAGGAATTCATGGTGGGCTAGACTTTATTTATTTATTTATTTGTGAGATTTATATACCGCCTCACAGTGCAAGCATTCTCTAAGCGGTTTACACCAGTAAGCAATGTATATTTATATCGCCCCCAACAATCTGGGTCCTCATTTTACCTACCTCAGAAGGATGGAAGGCTGAGTCAACCTTGAGCCGGTGAGATTTGAACCGCTGACCTGCAGATCACAGTCAGCTAAGATATCGACTTAGATCTCTTATGGGCACGCAGGGCTTTATAGCCCTTTCTAAGCGGTTCACAGAGTCAACATATTCTCCTGACTGACAGCAGGAAAGTCCAAGAATGAATAATGATGTTGTCCTTTCTGCCCAGAGACCGAGTAATAACTGAAGCCATACCCTGTTGCCTCTCTCTGTGGCTCCAGTTTTCGGCTCGGTCTCGCCCTAGAGAGACACTTTTTTCCAGACTGGACATCAAAAAACCTTTCTTGGACTCTGGTCAGGTTCTTTGTGATTGCGGCTAATTGGACAGCAGCGGAAGCAGCAGGAACTTTGCCCTGCATTCCCGCAGTCTGACTCTCCCTCCTAACGCTGTCTGGTCGTGCTGGCCAATCCAGATCATCTGGCAATGCCACCAACCTAAAATCCCCTCAGCCGGGAACCGTGGGAACGTGCTGGCTAATCCAGGCTCCTGGCACAGCCGCTGACCCACGCAGTGATAAATTCCACGCCCGAATGGACTGAGGCTTCGAAGGGACTCTGTGTGCCGAGCTGCTGTCAACGGCACCTAATTTGGCGTGACAGCCTGCCGAAACCTCGTTAGCTGCAGCAAACCTTTGGAGTGCCTTTTCCTAGCCGCCTAGCCAGAGGTGGGTTTCAGCAGGTTCTGACCAGTTCTGGAGAACCGGTAGTGGAAATTTTGAGTAGTTTGGAGAACCAATAAATACCACCTCTGACTGGCCCCGCCCCATCTATTCTCTGCCTCCCGAGTCCCAGCTGATCGGGAGGAAATGAGGATTTTGTAGTAATCATCCCCTGGAGTGGGGAAGGAGGGAAAGGAGATTTTACAGTATCCTTCCCCTGGAATGGGGAGGGAATGGAGATTTTACAGTATCCTTCCCCTGGAGTGGGGAGGGAATGGAGATTTTACAGTATCCTTCCCCTGCCATGCCCACCAAGCCATGCCATGCCCACCATGCCACACCCACAGAACCGGTAGTAAAAAAATTGAAACCCACCACTGCGCCTAGCGCGATAGCCGACCCAGTGCTGAAGATCTTGGCACTGTCAATTGTGCTGCTCAAAAGAGTCCCTACCTTCGTATTCAAGGTATATTCTTCTCCCCTGTCAGTTGAGCTCCAAAATGGCGGAGCATGACTCGGGTGACAGGAAAGACGCAGCCGGGCGTTCCCCAGCTTCGCTGGAGCCCATTTTCAAGGGAGCTGCTAAATCCAGGTCTGCTTCAAAGAGGGCAGCAGCCAAAATTAAATCCAAGGCTCTCAGACCCTCTAAGCATTCTAGTGCTGAGGAGAGGGATGCTTCCAGGCGCTTGAAAGTTCTGGAAAAACAATTCTTAAGAGTGGCAAAAGAACATGGCACGCAGCCAGCTTCTCCCCTGTCAGATATGAATCTTTCCAATCTAAGGCCCTGCCACTGCCTGGTCGGATAACGGCTCACTCTACTAGGAGTGCAGCCACGACTACAGCCTGGGCAACCCAAGTCTCCATTGAAGAGATCTGTAGGGCAGCAGTGTGGGCCTCCCCATCCCCATTGATTCAGCACTATAAGCTAGGCACCTTTGCATCAGCCGACTCATCCTTTAGGAGAAGGGTCTTACAGAAAGTGCATTCCTCAGGTGGGACTCAGGCCCAATTGGCTAATACCCCTAGTGTATTAGGCTTTGGTAAATCCCATTCTTGGACTTTCCTGCTGTCAGTCAGGAGAAGGGGCATTGGTCTTACCTGATACGCTCCTTCTATGACTGACAGCAGGAGAGTCCAAATCCTCCCTTGCAGCCATTTGGCCCAGAGTCCAGGGGTGACTAATGGCACGAGAAGACTTTTAATTACCGCTACACCATTATCGAAAACTGGAGCTACAGAGAGAGGCAACGAGGCATGGCTTCAATTATGACTCAGTCTCTGGGCAGAAAGGACAATGTCATTACCCATTCTTAAACTCTCCTGCTGTCAGTTATAGAAGGAGCATATCAGGTAAGACCAACGTCCCTTTCCCCCAACAATCTGGGTCCTCATTTTACCCACTTCAGAAGGATGGAAGGCTGAGACAACCTTGAGCCTGATGAGATTCGAACTGGCAAATTGCAGGCAGCTGGCAGGCAGCAGAAGTAGCCTGCAGTACTGCACTCTAACCACTGCACCACCGCGACTCTTTAGCTGAAGAAGCTGCCTACATTCTTCATAGTGTAGATTTCCTAAGTCACATAGACCTGAAAATATGCCATAAATAGATTCGGTCTACATCCACAGCCTCATTTTCCACAATGAAGGTTATCTAAAATTTTAAGCAGTGTTTAAAGACTTGGTCATACTTTCTTGTCTGTAAAAAAATCAGGTGTCAGGTAGCACCTTTTCTGACCAACAAATGCAATTAAAAGGTATAGACTTTCATAGCTGTCGCTGACTTTATCAGATATCTTGAGTAGCTAGTGCAGGATTTAAATTGAGGTGGAGCGGGAAAATGTGGGAAGGGATGATGGTTTGGTTATGAAGGTGCTGGTTACCCTTTTTAGGTTTTATGGAAAGTGTTATCTGCTGCTTGAGATGACAGAGAGCCCTAATACAAAAAACGTTCTGAGCACAACCACAATTATCTCTCCCAGATAAAATTATGTTCATTGTGAGTTCAAAATCCAGGCCAAAAATAATGCCATAAGCAGGTGTTGTGGTTGTCTGCTATTTTCATTCTTTTTTCCCTTTTTCCTGATAGTCTCACACTGATGCTGTAGGTTGGAGCTGCTTCATTAATTAGATGTAAAATAAAGAGAAAAGTAGGTTGCCAAAAGATCTGTGGCAATAATAGACTTGAAGTATTGTGTTACCTCATTGAAACTCTAGAGAAAGTGCAGAAGAGAGCAACCAGGATGATAAAGGGTCTGGAAAATAAAACATACGAAGAGCGGTTGCAGGAACTGAGCTTGGCAGGAACTGAGCATGATAGCAATGTTCCAATACTTGAGGGGATGCCACAGAGAGGAGGGGAGCAGGCTATTCTCTATGGCACCAGAAAGCCAAACAAGGAATAACGGATGGAAGCTGACCAAGGAGAGATTCAACCTGGAAGTGAGGAGAAACTTTCTGACGGTGAGAGCGATCAACCAGTGGAACAGCTTGCCAGCGGAGGTTGTGAGAGCCCCAACACTTGCGACCTTCAAGAGGAGACTGGACTGCCATCTGTCTCAAATGGTGTAGGAACTCCTGCTTGAGCAGGGGGTTGGACTAGATGACTTACAAGGTCCCTTCTAACTCTAATAATAAATCTAAATCATCAATCTATATCATCCAACAGTTCCAACATCCAACCGAAACTCACACATGCGACATGACACACAAATGCTCTCAGGTGAAAACATCATGAGAAGAAATTCAAGAATTGTAGATGGTATAATTTGGAAAAGACCTTTGAAGACTTCTTGTCCAACCGCCTGCTCCTAAATTTACTGAACTATCCCCCATAGGTAATAATCAAATTCCTTTTTGCAAATTTCAAGATGGTAGGGCTCCTCCACTGTTTTGGGTCAGCTACTCCACTGATCAACAAGTCTTACTATCAAGAAATTCCTCTTACTTTTGGTCCCGAATCTTCTGTCTTTCAACCTCCTATTTCTGTTCTTTGTTTCCACAGGACTATTTGTATACTATTTGTGTAGGTTTTGTGTGTGTGTGTGTGTGTGTGTGTTCCTTCCCTCCTCCCCCTTCCTTCCTTCCTTCCTTCCTTCCTTCCTTCCTTCCAACATATCTTATATCTACATGTGAGATCTGTATACATGTAAGGTACATATAAGGTATATATATGTACATACATACCTTACATATACATGTAAGTGTGTGTGTGTGTGTGTGTGTATATACTCTCTCTCTCTCTCTCTCTCTCTCTCACACACACACACACACACACACACACACACACAATCGAGAGAGTCCAGAAATATTTCACAAGAAGAAGAGTCCTTCACTCCTCCGCTCACAACAAAATACCTCATTCCACCAGACTTGAAATACTGGGATTAGATAATTTACAACTACGTCGCCTCCGATCTGATCTAAATGTAGTCCATAAAATCATATACCAAAATGTCCTTCCTGTTAATGACTACTTCAGCTTCAACCGCAACAATACACGAGCACGTAATAGATTCAAACTAAATGTAAAGCGCTCCAGACTCGATTGCAGAAAATACGACTTCAGCAACAGAGTGATCAATGCCTGGAATTCACTACCTGACTCTGTGGTTTCTTCCCCAAACCCCAAAAACTTTAACCTTAGACTATCTACAGTCGACCTCTCCCCGTTTCTAAGAGGTCTGTAAGGGGCGTGCATAAGCGCACCACTGTGCCTACCGTCCCTGTCCTACTGTCCTATTGTCCTCTTTTATCGCTACTTTTTACTTATGTTTATACAAACTACTACTATCCTATACATGTTTGACAAATAAATAAATAAATAAAAATAAACTTACATGTACATATAAGATCTGTATATGTGTATGTGTATATATATATGTCAGGGGTGGGTTGTAACTTACCTCGCCGCCGGTTCACTTCCTCCTGCACCACGTGGCTGCACATGCATTGCGCGCTGCATGGCCACTTTGCACACGTGCATGCAGAGTGCCGAAAACCCAGCTTCTGCGCATATGCAGAAGCAAAAACCAGCAAAAAATAGCAAAAAAAAAATTTAAAAAAAGATGGCGGCATCCATGGACCAGCACTGACAGAACTGGCTCTGTGACATCACCACCGGTTTGCCACCGGTTCTATAGAACCAGTGCAAACCGGGAAGAACCCACCTCTGGTATATGTCAGAGAAATGACAATTATTCCTGTAAAAATTAAGCAAGAGGACAGCCATATTTTTGAACTCTATGTGAGATATTAGATTGTATAACCTAAGACACCATCTGTAAGACATTAGTTGTGTAAGAGAGTTGATTAACATTCCAGGTTAGGTTAGGCTAACATTGGCAGAAAAGCAGCTGTCATGCTAAAATGGATAGTATTGTTATGAAAGTGATGTCGCAAATGTCTGGGGAAACAACTATTACCGTATTTTTCAGAGTATAAGATGCACCGGAGTATAAGACGCACATTAGTTGTGGGGGAGGAAAACAAGGGGAAAAAATTCTGCCTCTGCCTCCCAGCAATTTGCCTCCCAGCAAACAGCAAACAGTACAGATGATATACACTGTTTGCTGTGTATTTCTGTGCATGTGTGCCTGATCCATAGAAATAGCAAAGAATTAGAAAAATGTACATTATTGCAGTATATTAATGCCAGAAAGTTTTTTTAAATGTAGTCACACTAACTCCTCTCAATTATTTAAATAGATCTACTCCAAACATGACTAAGTCAGGGTTTAACTCAGCTACCTTATCTTAATACTAAAATAGGACACTGTTACATTTCAGATTATACTTTTACAGATCTTTAAAATTGATGTGGCTTTCTGGAAGTATAGTTATTCTCTGCTATTTAAAAGAAGATACAATAGCACTGGGCCTATTCAGATCAAGCATTTATTCTAAAAAGCCTCTTCATTTTGTTAAGTTGTCTAGAACAATAATAAAGCAGTCTTTAAAAACTAAGTCTAATAATTTGAACATTCTATAGACATTTATAGTTATTGACTGACCTCCTTGCATCCAGTTTCAGCACTCATTAGCATAAGAAAATAAAATTCTGCCTCTGCCTTTACCTCTAGCTCCCAGCAATCTGCCTCCTTACAGCTAGTTTCACTTTCATTTTAGCACGTGGCCAGCTGCCTGCAGCCTCTCAGCTGAGAGCCGGGAGGCTGATAATTACTTTCTTGTGCTAATCAGGCTCTGCGCTGTTTGCTGCAAGGAGGTAAATTGCTGGGAGGCAGAAGCCAAAGGGTGGGGGTGGCTGGGTGGGGCTACATTCGGTGTATAGGATGCACCGAATGTAGCCTCTCTTGTTTTCACCCTCTTTTGGGGGGTAAAAAGGTGCCGTCTTATACTCTGAAAAATACGGTATATAAAACTTACATAATGTGAGATGACCAATGAAAATAAGGAGTGTGAGAGGAGGATTATCTTCTTTGGAATTGTATTTAAATTTGATGTTCCTGTGTATTCTTTGCTCTCTTTGTGTCTCACATGTGCACAGAGGGGTCCCTTTTGCAAAAGGTACAGTAAACGCTCTTTTGGAGCATTCATGAATCGTTCATCTTGGAATTTTAAATCTCACAATGTGTGTGTGTGTGTGTGTGTGTGTGTGTGTGTGTGTGTGTGTGTGTGTGTGTGTGTGTGTGTGTGCAAATAAATAAACAGTCCTGTTGATATATATCAAACTGATTTATATATCAAACTTCATAGCCTCCCATCTTTCTCATACAAGGAGTTTGAGTAGGAATTACTTCTTCCAGATTGGAATTTTTAAAAAGTATTGTCAGGAAAGACACTGATAATGTGACTAGCACTGTGAATTTCACAAACTTTTAAGGGATTCGATTTTATCATACAAGTTAAAGGTTCTACAACAATAATGAATGAAAGCAAAGTGAGAAGACAACCTCATTTCTCAATTTAAATGGCTAGGAAATATGGTTATTATTGTTAATATTGCATCTAGATCCCTTCCAAGAGGAAGGAAAGGAACTGAACACTTGGACTTTTTCAATAAGTGAAAGAAGCAATAATAAGTCCGAACGGTCACTTAAAGGATGTTTGTAAATCAAGGACTATCTGCATACGTAAAGAGTGCATTAGTGGTGAAATCTAAAAATTTTCCCTACCGGTTCTGTGGGCGTAGCTTGGTGGGTGTGGCTTGGTGGTCATGTGACTGGGTAGGCATGGCTTGGTGTTCATGGTCATGGTCAAAGGTCTTCAAACTTGGCAACTTTAAGACTTGTGGACTTCAACTCCCAGAATTCTCCAGCCTGCTATGCTGGCTGGAAAATTCTGGGAGTTGAAGTACACAAGTCTTAAAGTTGCCAAGTTTGAAGACCTCTGGTCATGTGACTGGGTAAGCTCAAAAACCAACGTTCACGTGTCACACACAAACAACACAAAAGCCACACAACTGACTCATATACAAGCAGCTGACTTGACATAAAATGGCCCCTGCAACAACAAGCAGGAACCTCACAGAGTCACAGAGAGCTCAAAAACAACTATCACACTTTACACAAAAATAACACAAAAGCTACACAACTGACTCCTACACAACCGACTCACACACAATGCAGAGGCAGCTGTACTTCACACAAAATGGCCCCTGCAACAAGCAGAAACCTCACAGAGCCACAAAGAGCTCAAAAACCAACTTTCACACTTCACACACAAACAACACAAAAGCTACACAACTGACTCCTACACAACTGACTCACACACAATGCAGAGGCAGCTGTACTTCACACAAAATGGCCCCTGGAACAAGCAGGAACCTCACAGAGTCACAGTTCGGGCGAATAGGTAGTAAAAAATGCTTTAAAAAAGTTTTTTAAAAAAGGTTCCAATCCCCCTCTCAGCTGATTGTCAAACAGCTGATCTGGGAACCTTTTTTTTTACTTTTTAAATCATTTTTTACTACCAGTTTGGGTGAACAGGTAGTAAAATATGCTATTAAAAAAGTTTAAAAAAGGGTGACAATCAGTTGTGCTGCCCAATCGTCAGAACCCTTTTTTTACTTTTTAAAAGCATTTTTTTACTACCGATTCAGCAACCCAGAAGCATTTGTTACTACCAGTTCGGCCAAACCAGGCCGAACCAGTAGCATTTCACATTTCTCCCCTGCACTGCATATATTATTATCTAATCAGAGGTGGGTTCCTCCCGGTTCGGACCGGTTCTATAGAACCGGTAGTAACTTGGTGGCCTGGGTCGCTAGAACCGGCAGCAACCCAGGCCTGCCACACCCCTGAACTGATTCTTCGGTTAGGTGCTACCATCTTGTTTTTAGCTTCTGTGCATGCGCAGAAGTTTTAAGTACTGTGCATGCATGCATGCATGTGCAAAGCACGCGCGCAACACACACGTGCCTTTATGCGCATTCCTGAGCAAACCAGCAGCAAAGAAAACCAGAACCCACCCCTGTATCCAATGTAAGAGTAATCCAAATTAATAAATAATCCTCTAAATATAACCCTTGGAGGTGGAATTTTTGTTCAAACAGAAAAACCAGGTAAGCTCTTTAAAGTGTTAAATTGCATAAAGATGTGTCTCATTCCAAGCTGATAAGATCAAATTGTTTTGAGATATAAAAACTTGCATATCCATCTCCTTTATCAAATTATTAGTTTCTTAACTATTCACAACAGTGGCTGTATTCAGCTGGTTTGGGCCGATTCAGACGAACAGGTAGTTAAATGGCCCCTCCCCTCCCCACCCCTTCTAGGAGTCCCCACGCACCCTATTTTGGCTCCCAGGTAAGTGCAGGGATGCCTACTAGGCCCAAAATGGGGCACTGGGGGGATGTGGCATGCCCCCGCAGCCCGTTTTTGCTCCCAGGAGGCTGCAGGGAGGCCTACTAGGCCCAAAATGGGGTGTGGGGGCGGCACCCCCCCACGGCCCATTTTTGCTCCCAGGGGGGTGCAGGAGGCCAAGTGCTGCCTGTCACACACCATGGCCACACCCACCATGGCCACGCCCACCCAGCCGGTCATTAGGGCAGAGAACCAGTTGTTAATTTTTTTAAATCCCACCACTGCGACAAGAACCTATCCATCTATGAAAATTATTGGGTTGAGTAATATCCCTTCAGAAGGCAACCCTGATAGCACATAAACACATTGTACAGACCCATTTGGCAAAGTTAGCTATCAGTTGTACTCACCAATTTCTTCTTTCCAAACAAAACCATCTTTAGCTTTACTGCCATCTCTTCAAATAATGTCCTAAAACTTGGCTTCTTTTTGTCCCTTGACTTGTCCCTTCTCACAAAATTCTTCAAAGCTTTAACAAGCATCTTTTCTATATCCAGTATATGATTAGCTGGATCAGTGTATTGTTGTTTTTATTTGTATGTCCCATTTAATTTTTAAGACATCAGCCAGCTTCTTTTGAATGTTCAGTGTGGTATCTTTTTCCATGTCTTTCTTAAAACCTGTCACTTTTTTAATCTACTTTCCGATCAGTGTGTCAGTCTTCTCTGGTAAAACCTGTTCCTCTTCCATAACATCTTTTAAACACACTCTAGCTACAAAGGCAGACAATCTTAAAACTAACTTATCTGGCCTTTGCTGGTTTCTACAGGGAGTTTGTTCTTAGTTTTGCACATCTTATACAGGTATTCAACTTATGACCACAATGGAGACCAAAATTTCAGCTGTGGTCATAAGTCGAGGAATACCTGTATGTGGAAAGAAGGATGACATAACAGGACATGGGTGTCTAGTTTGTCTGTAAAGTGTCTAAGCACATTGATTTTGTTTACAAAATTGTATTGTATTTGTTTATTTGTCGAGCATATACAGTATGATTATAAGCAAAGTATAAACAGTAAAACATGATAGAACATATATGTAATAGTACAAGCATGAATAAGAGTAAAAGAGGTATGAATATATGGGTACATTAGGACAGGAACGGTAGGCACGATTGTGCGCTTATGCATGCCCCTTACCGACCTCTTAGGAATGGGGTAAGGTCGATGGTAGATAATCTGAGGTTGAAGTTTTTGGGGTTTGGGGAAGAAACTACTGAGTCAGGTAAAGTGTTCCAGGCATTGACCACTCTGTTGTTGAAGTCGAATTTTTTGCAATCAAGTTTGGAGCGGTTCACATTAAGTTTGTATCTATTGTGAGCTCGTGTATTATTGCGGTTGAAGCTGAAGTAGTCGTTAACAGGTAGGACATTGTGGCAGATAATTTTGTGAGCTACACTTAGATCAGATCGAAGGTGGCGTAGTTCAAAATTTTCTAAAAATAGCAGAGCTGTTGACTTATTACAGAGGTCTTCAAACCTGACAACTTTAAGACTTGTGGACTTTTTTGTGGGGTGATGTCTTCCTATGACTGGGCATTCAGCAACCCATTTGGCTTTCCATTGGGAATCGATATTAAAGTTTGGAGGCAGATGTTGAGCAAGAGTCAGTGGGGACTTCCTGGATTTGAGTCTTCCAGCTGATAAAGGAGGAAGGTCGGCATTATATGAGCCATGGTGCTGCAGTGGTTAGAGTGCAGTACTGCAGGCTAATTCTACTGACTGCCGGCTGCCTGCAATTTGGCAGTTCAAATCTCACCAGGCTCAAAGTTGACTCAGCCTCCCATCCTTCCGAGGTGGGTAAAATGAGGACACAAATTGTTGGGGGCAAATATGCTGACTCTGTAAACCGCTTATAGAGGGCTGTAAAGCACTGTGAAGCGGTATATAAGTAAGTGCTATTGCTATTATAACAGAATTCAGCAAGTACCCAATTTCAAAAAAAGGAACTTATAAATGAACTCTCTAGCAAGGGTCGAAACTCCTTCCGCTTTTTAAAATGTACATCAGTCTCGAAGCTTGCTAGTTTGTGAAGGACAGTTTGCATCTGTTCGCTAAATCTAATTTCTCGCATTGTGAGAAACTATCTAAACTATCCAGATTTGCTGGTTAGCATATTTTAGATAGCAGATACCTGTGGTTTTGTCTCTGAAGGTGTGTTTGTATAGGGTACCTGTGGGAAATTCTTTCATTAAGTTGTGTACTTCCTTTGTTATTTCTGAGCGAGATCTATTTCGATGCAGTATAGCATTAAAGAGTTGAGTCAGTGCCTTTTATGACATCCAACCTGATAAGAGCTACTTCTATGTTAATTTGATGCACTTGATGTTTTCCCAGCACCATATAAATAGTTATATAATAATAGGGCACCTATTTAAATTGCCCTAATAAGAAATATTGTTTTTTTTAAATGATTGTTTAAATCATTAAACAATTGTGTTAAAGTCTACACAAAAATGGGGGAAACGTTTTTTAAAAATAAATCTTAAAAAGGTTAAATCATGAAAACTGGACCAAAGTGTGTTAAGCTGAGACGTTGTGTTACTCATCCAACTAACTTCATCAGTCAAAATTTTTAAAAAAATAGTTAGGCAGAGTCATTGGAATGTATTAACTCTTGCCACACCAACTGCAGGGGTTTGTCCCCAAAATGCATTGCAATATGTCAATGAAAACTCAATCATCCAGGCCAAAAGTATCTTTAAAAAATGAAATTGTGGCAAATGGAACAAAGTTTGTCATTCTGAGATGTTTTGTTACTCTTCCAATACACACACACAGAGATACACACATAGTGGGTCGGGGTGTGTGGGTGTGGGTGTAGGTGTGTGGGTGCACACTTCTTATTCGCCAGCTGCATTGGCTGCCCATCGGTCTCCGGGTACAATTCAAGGTGTTGATCACCATCTTTAAAGCCCTACATGGCCTAGGACCAGGTTACCTTCGGGACCGCATTCTGCCTCACACTTCCCTCCGACCGGTTAGGGCCCACAGAGTGGGCCTCCTCCAAGTCCCGTCAGCCAAACAATGCCAGCTGGCGGGCCCTAGGGGGCAGGCCTTCTCTGTGGGGGGCCCCGCGCTCTGGAACCAACTTCCCCCAGAGACCCGAACCATCCCCACCCTGCTGGCCTTCCAAAAAGCCGTCAAGACATGGCTCTTCCTGCAGGCAGGGGGGAACGATTAAATCCATCTGAATTCCCCCCTTGGTATGGCTGATTGTGAACATTTTTTAATTTTTTGTATATTTTTAACTGTTGTTTTTTAAATTACTGCTTATTATTAATGTTCTCCTAAAACTGATGTACGCCGCCCTGAGTTCCTCGGGAGTAGGGCGGCATAGAAGAACAAATAATAAATAAATAAATAAATAAATTTCTTTATCAGTTCTTTGTAAGGTTGAATATATATACAGCTAAGGAAGCTTTGGGGCGGTTAGGCCCAGAAGACTGGCAAGCCCGCATCGCTAAATTCCTCCTGGTGCAGCATATTGCCCCTAGCACAGTTACTGGGGAAAGTCCAGCCGGAGGATCCGGTCCATACTAGACAGGCTACATCCAAATTACTCAAATCAAAAGGAGCAAAACAGTCCCGTTCGAACTAAAACGTTTCAAACAGACGACCCAGTGTTCACTAGGAACTTTGCAGAAGGTCCCCTATGGCTACCTGGGGAAATCCTAGAAGTTACAGGCCCTAAATCATACATAGTATTATTAACTGATGCAGGGGCCGGTTCCTAATTTTTTTACTACCACTCTGTGGGCGTGGCTTATTTTGTGGGTGTGGCTTGCCAGCCATGTGACCAGGTGGGCATGGGCTTCGGGAGCTTGGCAGCAGCCGGAGAAGCAGGGGGGGCATTGCCCACCCGCAATGCAGCCCACCGGAGCGGGAGCAGCAAGACCGCAGCAGCGGTTCTTCTAGGAGGCTCCGTCCGGCCTGAATGCTTCTCCCCATTCGATGATCCTAGGTTCCTGCCGCCCGTTCCCCCTCCCCTCAGCAACTCAAGAAGCCTCAAACGTGCGAAAATGCCTAGGATCGTCACCGCGTGTTCGTGGCTTCTCGGACTGCTGAAGGGAGGGGAATGGAGATAGCTCCTGCCGCCCGTTCTTTCAGCGTCTCACACGCTCCCTCAGCCATCCTCCCCTGCTTGGACTCACTGTGGGGTAGGAAGGCAGCACATGCGCAGTGCTGGAAGCTCGGCTTCTGGGCATGCGGAGAATAAATTTTTTTTAAAAATTAAAATATATATATATTTTTAATGGCGGCGCCCAGGCACCGGCAACTGACAGCACCGGTACTGTGACGTCACCAGCAGGCTGCTACCGGTGCTATAGAGTGGACCGCACCAGTAGGAACCCACCACTGAACTGATGGTAGAAAATGGCGGCGCCACATTGACCAACTGCGCAGCCGCCATCCACTAAATGCTGATTGCCAACAAAACCTTAATGATGATTTTCCTACAGCTAACACTAATCCGAGGGAACCAGAACACTTATCTGAAGAGCCAGAGTCACCACCCATCGATGGCCTGGAAGCGGTCCCCGTTGAGTCTTCAGCCCTGCCCAGGCCTTTTCAGGAGGTTCCACAGGCAGAACCAGAAATAGAGAGCCCATCCTCTCCGTCCAAAGCCAATGCCCAAACTGAACTGCGCAGGTCAACTAGGGTACCACAACGTCCCGCTTATCTAAAAGACTAAGTATGCAAATGTGTTGGACTAAACCAGTGGTTCCCAAACTTTTTCAGTCCACCGCCCCCTTGGTGCTACAAACTCATCCTCACAGCCCCCCACCCCACCCCCTCAGGTGGGCGTGGCTTAGTGGTCAGATGACCGGGTGGGCATGGCCAAATTGTAAAGTGTCGTGAAACTCACTTAACAACACTCTTGCTTAGCAACCAAAATGTTAGGTCTTTCTTTCGTTCTTTCTTTCTTCTCTACCTTCCCCCCTCTTTCTTTCTTTTTCTTTCTGTCTTTCTTCCTACCATCTTTCTTTTTCTTTCTTTCCTTTCTTTCTTTTTTTCTTTCTGTCTGTCTTCCTTCCTACCTACCATCTCTTCTTTCTTTCTGTCTGTCTGTCTATCTTCCTTCCTACCTACCTACCATCTTTTTCTTTCTTTCTGTCTTCCTTCCTACCATCTCTTTCTTTCTTTCTTTCTTCCTCCCTCCCTCCCTCTTTCTTTCCTTTTTCTTTCCTTCTTCCCTCCCTTCCCTCCTTTCTTTTTCTGTCTGTCTTCCTTCCTTCCTTCCTTCCTTCCTACCATCTTTCTTTCTGTCTTCCTCCCTCCCTCTTTCTTTCTTTCCTTCTTCCCTCCCTCCTTTCTTTTTCTGTCTGTCTTCCTTCCTTTCTACCATCGTTCTTTCTCTTTCTTTCTATGTTTCTGTCTTTCTTCCTCCCTCCCTCTCTCTTTCTTTCCTTTTTCTTTCCTTCTTCCCCCCTTCCCTCCCGCCAGCCGTGGCCAGGCCGCTACCGCTCACCCAGGCCGATGGCTTGGTAAGTGTTCTCTGGGTCGTGCACCAGGTCGCAGAGCGCCATCAAGGCCGGCAGCCGCGTCATCAGCTCGGGGTGCTGCAGCTCTTCATTGAGCTTGGGGAGGCATCGGCGGCCGAAGGCCACAGGCACCTTGGTGGGGTCGATGTCTGGGGGCAGCCGGGCTGAGATCCGCGGGTGCTCCATGCCGAAGGGAAGCCCGCCGAATTGCGCGTGCTGGGTTGCTAGGTGACAGGGATGCCAGGCAGGAAAGTCCGCACATGCGCAGGTTCCACAGCAGGGCCTTCCTGTGGTTCTGCGAGCACTCGCCCGAGCAGCTTCAGGAGTGGTCAGCTTCCCTCATCTCTGTGCCATGTTCAGTACCTAGCACTTGTAACTCTGTCGCATTCCACGCTCTTGGGTGCAGGGCAGCCCATTCTGAAAGAAAACACCTCGCATTTTCTTTCAGAATGGGCTGCCCTGCACACAAGAGCGAGGAACGTGAGAGAGCTTCAAGTGCTAGGTAGGATGCCCATTGCGCAATGGGACGCAGTTTGGAGTGACCAGTCGTGTGGGGTGGAGCAGAGCAGGGGCTGGGCAGGGGCTGGGCAGGGGCTAGCCGGGTCGCGAGACAGGCATCATACCTAGCACTTGTAACTCCATCACATTCCATGCTCTTGGGTGCAGGGCAGCCCATTCTGAAAGAAAAAGTCTCATGTTTTCTTTCAGAATGGGCTGCCCTGCACACAAGAACGAGGAACGTGAGGGAGCTTCAAGTGCTAGGTAGGACACGCAGTGGGATGCAGTTTGGGGTGACCAGTCATGCGGGGCAGGGCGGAGCAGAGTGGAGCGGAGCCTGGGCGTGGGCTGGGCAGGGGTTGGGTGGGCCACGAGATGGGCATCATACCTAGCACTTGTAACTCCATCACATTCCACGCTCTTGTGTGCAGGGCAGCCCATTCTGAAAGAAAACATCTCTCGTTTTCTTTCAGAATGGGCTGCCCTGCACACAAGAACAAGGAATGCGAGGGAGCTTCAAGTGCTAGGTAGGACGGAGTTTGAGGTGACCAGTCATGTGGGGCAGGGCGGAGCAGAGTGGACCCTGGGTGGGGGCTGGGCGGGCCGTGAGACATCATAGCTAGCACTTGGAACTCCGTCGCATTCCACGCTCTTGTGTGCAGGGCGTTTTCTTTCAGAATGGGCTGCCCTGCACACAAGAGCGAGGAACGCATGGGAGCTTCAAGTGCAAAAGCATGGTGAACCACCTACCGCCCCCCTGGCCCCTCTCACCGCCCCCCTGTCGCCACCCTTGCCTCTCACTGCCCCCCTAAGGGTTCCCACCGCCCCCCAGGGGGCGGTACCGCCCACTTTGGGAACCACTGGACTAAACCAAATGGGGAGGGGTGTTATATATTAAGTTGAACCTGAAGCTAAACTGTTTACACCAAGGTCCGCTTTGCAGAGCAGGAAAATAGAGATCACTGATTGGCTGAACCAGCCGGCAGCCCTCTATATAAGAGAGAGCTTCCAGGCTGGTTCCTTTGCTGGATCCTCACTGAATTCAATAAAGAGCTGTTAGTTACTACATTGCCTCCAGCCTCTTCAGTACCAGGACTTAACAGGGAGGTTCCCTTTTTTCCCGCCTTTTTCTTCTGTGTGCTCTGTGTGCTGTTAAGATTTACCTCATGATGTTCCTGGCCACCTTGTCTGCTGTAAACATAGGTGTTAAATATGTTTATATAAAACTGCAAGTTTGTGTCGGTGTCTCTGACTTCATTTGGACACCTGCTGCACAATTCCCTGACACATAACATTCCAAACCCCTGAGAAACATTTCAACCTCTTCCTTTAATGACTCACTGCAGATAAGCACACCCATCACCCCCAGAGACACTTTGTCCCCATCCTAATGCATTCCTGAACCAATATCTTCACCCAAAATAACTTGGCTGGATCTTCCGGGATGCCTACGTTCCTGGCTTTAACTCCTGGTTCAATGGAATTATCAACCCGGTTTTTCATTCCCAACCATTGTTCCCAAGAATTCCATAAAAATCATCTCATCAGCATTCCAACATTATTTTTCATTCATCTACTTTTGCTCCAATATTCATAGTATCTCAATCAGTCAGTCAGAACAGAGATGAAAGGGACCTAGAAGGTCTTCTAGTCCAGCCTCCTGCTCAAGCAGGAGAACCTATACCATGTCAAGATCACATGAAGTGTTAATACCATTTTATAAAGCCTTGGTAAGGCCACACTTGGAATACTGCATCCAATTTTGGTCACCACAATGTAAAAAAGATGTTGAGACTCTAGAAAGAGTGCAGAGAAGAGCAACAAAGAGGATTAGGGGACTGGAGGATAAAACATATAAAGAATGGTTGCTGTAACTGGGTATGTCTAGTCTTATGAAAAGAAGGACTAGGGGTGACATCGGGGTGGGTTCCTCCCGGTTCGGACCGGATTGCCCAAACCGGTAGCGACCCGCTGGTGATGTCACTGTCGGTGCCTGTCCATGCGCGCCACCATCTTTTTTTTTATATTGTGCAAATTTTTCCCCTTCCGCGGCTTGAAAAAGGGCCCTCCCGCCCGCCCGCAGGTGAATTCTGACCTTTATTTCTTCGCCCGAAGCACAACTGATGAGCTCCTCAGCTGTGTTTCGGGCTCATTCCTGCTTCTGAGCATGCGCGCAAGACAAATTGCATGAGGGGCGCGCACGTGCGCACAAGCGGAGCGATGCGAACTGGTGGCGAACGTAAGTGGAACCCACCCCTGGGTGACATGATAGCAGTGTTCCAATATCTCAGGGGTTGCCACAAAGAAGAGGGAGTCAAGCTATTCTCCAAAGCACTTGAGGGCAGGACAAGAAGCATGGTGGGGGGGTTGCCCTCCCCGGGCTCTGGAGGCTTTCCTCGAGCCTCCAGGAGGGCAAAAATGGCCTCCCCAGGCTCCAGAGGCCCTCTAGAGGCCGGAAACAGGCCTGTTTCCAGCCTTTCCAAACTTCCGGTAGGCCCGTTTTTCGCCCTCCCCAAGTCTCCACGTGCGCCCTGCACTTACCTGCATCCAAAATGGGCCGTGTGGGGACTCCTGGGAGGAGTGGGCGGGGCCAGCCAGGAGTGGGATTTGGGGGTTCTCCAAACTAAACAGAATCTTAGCTAGAGGTTCTCCCAAACCCCTGCAAACCCCCAGCAGCCAACACCTGACTTACAACCATTCTTTTAATGATTGTTCGAAGGGTACAACAGAACGGGGAAAAAAATTTACAACCATTACAGCATACCCATGGTCACATGACCAAAAATCGGACACTTGGCTCACATTTATGATGTGAGTGTCTCAGGTTTGTGTGATCACTTTTTGGAACATCCTGACAAGCAAAGTCAATGGGGAAGCCGGATTCACTTAACAACTGTGTTACTAACTTAAGAACTGCAGTGAATCACTTAACAACTGTGATAAGAAAGGTCGTAAAATGGGGCTTAGCAACGGAAATTTGGGGCTCAATTGTGGTTGTATGTCAAGGACTACCTATAACATTTTGTATTCGACCTATGGTCCAAGTGACACTACAATTTCATAACAAAGCATTTAAAAATGGAAATAACGGATATACCTAAAGTTCTATCCATAGTGGCTCAATTCAGCTAAGACTTATTTTATGTTCAGACACCAAAAAAAATGAGGCTTTCATTTCAGTGTGACATTCTTTCAATGCCAGTAGCTATTCATAGTGAGGATGACACCTCTATTATTACATTAATGAGTGATCGACTTTCATAGCATGATAAAGGATCTTTGTTTACATAGAGAACTTCCGCTACTGATATAATCAGCAAGCAGCATAATTCTTTACATAAATCATTAAAACTAAACTGGTTTCTCAACCTCGTTGGATTAGGTAATCCAGTCCCTCTATTCCAGTGATGGCGAACCTATGGCACGGGTGCCACAGGTGGCACGCGGAGCCATATCTGCCGGCACGCGAGCTGTTGCCCTAGCTCAGCTCCAGCGCGCATGTGCGTGCACGCCAGCTGATTTTTGGCTCGCGTGGAGGCTCTGGGAGGGCAATTTTGACCTCCGGAGGGCCTCCGGGGTGGCGGGGGGAGCGTTTTCGCCCTCCCCAAGCTCTAAGAAAGCCTCTGGAGCCTGGGGAGGGCAAAAAACGGGCCTACTGGGCCCAGTGGAAGTCGGGAAACAGGGGAGTGGGGGGGTCATGCACGCATGCGCATGGGGGTGAGGCAAGTGGGGGGCTTTGAATTATGGGTGTGGGCACACACGCGTGTGCGATAGCGTGTGCGCGCACTATTTCAGCACCCGAGGAAAAAAAGTTTCGCCATCACTGTTCTATTCATTAGATCATCTATCATCAATCCCACCAACCCAGATAGCTTTTTTTAAAGTTTTCATCGTAGTTTTTGTACATGACAACTAGTAGCAACATGACTGTCTGCAGAAAGATTGAAACATTCAGCACTACGCACAACGGAGGAATGGTTGCTGAAGATGATGGAACTTGTCAAGATGTCTAAACCTCCGATCAAAGAACACATACATTATCAGTGTGTTGACTGAAAACGCCTAGGGACTTTTTTGCATGAAACAGGAAAAAAATGACTTTATGATTTATGGTTTTGATGATTATTTATTATTTATTTATTTATTAGATGCTCTTATATGCCGCCCAATCCCGTGGGACTCAGGGCGCCGTACAGCATGAGTAAGAAGCGTACATTTAAAAACAATAATCATAATTTAAGTTAAAATATAGTTAAAAAGAAAACATTATAAACACAACATTCAGGGGGAATTTGATTATCCTATTCACCCCATCTGCCGGAAGAGCCATGTTTTTAAGGCTTTACGGAAGGCCAGAAGGGTGGGGATAGTCCGGATCTCTGGTGGAAGTTGGTTCCAGAGGGACGGGGCTCCCACAGAGAAGGCCCTCCCCCTTGGCCCCGTCAGTCGACATTGTTTGGCCGACGGGACCCGGAGGAGGCCCTCTCTGTGGGACCTAACCGGTCTTAGGGAGGTATGTGGTAGGATGCGGTCCCGCAGGTAACCTGGCCCTGAGCCATGTAGGGCTTTAAAGGTAACGACCAACACCTTAAATTGCAACCGGAGACTAATTGGTAGCCAATGCAGCTGGCGAAGGAGAGGTGTTACGTGGGTGTATCTTGGTACACCCACTACAGCTCGCGCAGCTGCATTCTGTACCAACTGGAGTCTCCGGATGCTCTTCGAGGGTAGCCCCATGTAGAGCGCGTTACAGTAGTCTAGCCGTGAGGTGACAAGGGCATGAGTGACTGTGAGCAAGGCCTCCCTCTCCAAGTAAGGTCGCAATTGGTGCACAAGACGGATCTGTGCAAAGGTCCCCCTAGCCACAGCTGAAAGATTATAGAAGAGATTACAGAAAGAAGGGAGTTACGTTTTAACCTTAGATTAAAACTTAAATTTATAATGGAACGTATTTATTTTTAAGCGTATGGCATATCATGTCACCTCTAGTCACCATATTCGTGGCCATCCAGTATTCCAGGTGTGGCAGAGGTGGGTTCCTCCTGGTTCAGACCAGTTCTATGGAACCGGTAGTAACTTGGCGGCCTGGGTCGCTAGAACCGGCAGCGACCCAGGCCTGCCAATGCCCCTGAACTGGCTCTCGCGGCGGCAGCGTAGGCGTCACCATCTTGTTTTTTGCTTCTGCGCACTCACAGAAGTTGGTTTTTAGCACTGCGGATGCATGCGCATCAAGGAGCAAAACGGCAGCGAGGTAAGCTAGAACCCACCCCTGAGGTGTGGCCTTACTAAGTCTTTATAAAGCAGGTCTAATACTTCACGTGATTTTGATTCTATGCCTCTGTTTATACACTCAATGATTGTATTAGCTTTTTTGGCTGCGGCTGCACACTGTTGACTCATGTTTAAGTGATCGTCCACTAGGACTCCAAGGTCCCTCACACACTCTTTTTGAGCCAGGTTTCACCTTACGTACTTGTAACTTTGGTTTTTCCTGCCCAGGTGTAAAACCTTGCTTTTTTATGTTGTTGGATAGGACCCATTGTTCAAATCTGTCAAGATATTTTTGGATTGTGAGTTTTTAATCTTTCTTTTTAAAAATGAATAAAAAATATATTTGGAAACTTAATTGTTGTTTCTTCGTTTTGACCTGGACTCTGGTGTATCTTTTTAGGTTGCTGGGTTTTATTATTCTGTTCATCTCAGATATAACTATCATGGTTATCATAATTGTTTAGATTACTACTGCTGTGTTATTGTATTTTATGCTTACTTTTAATTATATCCATAGATTATATGCGTATGCATTTATTTATCTGATAAACATATTTGATGCATATTATGTTCTCTGACTCTAAGCCTGTAATAAAGATTAGATCAAGTGTTGATATTAAAGAGGTAGATAATTTTTTTTTAAATCCACTGTCATCAGCAAAGGAAAATACTGCAGGGAAGTATTTTAATAGGGTAGCAACCAAGGCCATGGGAAAGATATTCAGATACTGTGATATACTGCATCCAGTTTTGGTTACCACATTACAAAAAAGATGTTGAGTCTTTGGAAAAGGTGCAAAGAGCAACTAAGATGATTAAGGGCCTGGTGAGTAAAACACAAGAACAACAGTTGCAGGAATTGGGTATAGCTAGTCCAGTGATGGCGAACCTTTTTAGCACTGCGTGCTAAAAAGGGAGCGTGCGCGTGCGCATGGCACCAAGTGCTGAAAATGGAGCACTTTGTGCGCTCATCTGGGCCACGAACAGTAAGAGCAGTTGCCCAGGGGGCATGCGCCCCCCCCAAAAAATTACTTCTGGTTTTTGGCACACGCATGCACGCTGGCCGGCAAGTCTTCCGGTTACTGCCGCGCATGCGCCAATCAGCTGGCCAGCACACATGCACACGCTGGAAAATGGAAGACCAGCTCTTCCGATTTCCGGCACTGCCACGCGCACAAAGGCCAGCTGATTCGTGCATGCGCCTTTGCGCCAGAAACCCGGAAGAGGAACGTCCAACACCGTGCGTACCAGGCGAAATGGCTCCATGTGCCACTTCAGGCACGTGTGCCATAGTTCGCCATCACAGGGCTAGTCTAAAGAAGAGAAAATGGTGATATGATAGCAATATTCCAGTATTTGAGGGGCTGCCACGTAGAAGAGGAGGGGGTCAACTTATTTTCCAAAGCACCAGAAGGCAAGACAAGAAGCAATGAATGGAAATTAATCAAGGAGAGAAGCAACCTGGAATTAAGGAGAAGCTTCCTAACAGTGAGGATAATTAACCAGTGGAATGAGTTACCTTCAGAAGCTATGGGAGCTCCATCACTGGAAGTTTTTAAGAAGAGATTGGACAGCCACCTGTCTGAAATGGTATAGGATCTCCTACTTGAGTTGGACTAGAAAACCTCCACGGTCCCTTCCAGCTCTACTCTGATTAAATTGATATGTCAGTGTTACCGTAAATGTGTAAAATTAGACATTTTATAGAATGCCTAGGAAATATACAGAATGCCAAAAATAGGACGTCAAAGTATTAAACCTTTAATATTTCATACATTATCTAGGCAAAACAAAATGCACAGGTACAGTATATGTGGTACCTTGCTCAACAGTAGTAACTGTGAGAGGGATCTTGGAGTCCTAGTGGACAACCATTTAAATATGAGCCAACAGTGTGCAGCAGCTGCCAAAAAAGCCAACACAGTTCTAGGCTGCATTAACAGAGGGATAGAATCAAGATCACGTGAAGTGTTAATACCACTTTATAATGCCTTGGTAAGGCCACACTTGGAATATTGCATTCAGTTTTGGTCGCCATGATGTAAAAAGGATGTTGAGACTCTAGAAAGAGTGCAGAGAAGAGCAACAAAGATGATTAGGGGACTGGAGGCTAAAACATATGAAGAACTGTCGCAGGAACTGGGTATGTCCAGTTTAATGAAAAGAAGGACCAGGGGTGACATGATAGCAGTGTTCCAGTATCTCAGGGGTTGCCACAAAGAAGAGGGAGTCAAACTATTCTCCAAAGCACCTGAAGGTAGAACAAGAAGCAATGGGTGGAAACTAATCAAGGAGAGAAGCAACTTAGAACTAAGGAGAAATTTCCTGACAGTTAGAACAATTAATCAGTGGAACAACTTACCTCCAGAAGTTGTGAATATTCCAACACTAGACATTTTTAAGAAGATGTTGGATAACCATCTGTCTGAAGTAGTGTAGGGTTTCCTGCGTAAGCAGGGGGTTGGACTAGAAGACCTCCAAGGTCCCTTCCAACTCTATTGTTATTATTATTATTAGGCGTTTTATGCAAAGCCAAAAGGCAAACCGGCAAAGTATAAAATATTCCCAGTAAAATGGCATTCTAGCCTTCCTTATTGCAACAAATATACTGGGTGTTTTCTCTCTTTCTTTTTCCAGTAAGAAAGTCCTGTACTTTATTTTGCATTTCTTCTTTCATTTTCACATATGTCTTTTCAATAAAGGATTAAGGTTAGGGTTACGATTAGGGTTACGATTAACTCAAACCTTAACCCTGTATATGAGCCGCGGTGGCGCAGTGGTTAGAGTGCAATACTGCAGGCTAATTCTGCTGCCTGCTGGCTGCCTGCAATTTGGCAGTTCAAATCTCACCAGGCTCAAGGTTGACTCATCCTTCTGAGGTCGGTAAAATGAGGACCCAGATTGTTGGGGGCAATATGCTGACTCTAAACCGCTTAGAGAGGGCTGTAACAAAGCACTGTAAAGCGGTATATAAGTCTAAGTGCTATTGTTATTGCTATGGAAAAGACTTATATGAAAACAAAAGACAAATGCAAAATAAAGTAGAGCATTACAGTACATTAATGTACAGCTTTATTAAGGTTCATCCTCAATCTAACCTTAACCCTTTTCATGACTCCTTTTTCACACTTTGCCTAAATAGTTCTTGTCATTCTACATGATGCCTAGATATTGTATACAATTCCTAGGGAAGTACAGTATATAGCACAGTGGTTCTCAATCTTTTCTTCACCTTTAAATACCTTTTGTGACCAGGGCCACGGACTCCCAAGACTTAACTCAAAATTTAAACCATAACATTTCTTCAAGCTTTTGTGGACTGCCCAGGGGTCCATGGACCACCAGTTGAGAACCACTGATATAGCATATTAAAATAACACAGCCATTTCACTCTTTGACCAAAAACGTCACAGATTCTACAGATTTCTTAGGCATTCTGTACAATGCCAGTGTCAGCCCTGAAGTTTATATTATTTATTTGTTTATTTGTTTGTTTGTTTGTTTGTTTTTGTCAAGTACGTATTGGTAATATACATAGATATAACATTGTTTATATACATAAGATGGGTACTGATAAGAGGGAACATTAGGACAGGGATGGTAGGCATGCTGGTGCACTTATGCACGCCCCTTACTGACCTGTGGGTGAACTGTGGCCATTTTTCTTCTTTGTAGCTCTCTACGGTAAGGTGACCAGATGTCCTGCTTTTGGCGGGACAGTCCCGCTTTTTAATAATTTGTCCCGCGTCCCGCGGCATTTCAAAAAAGTCCCACTTTTTGAATTTGAATTTGCCCTGCACACCCCTCTCCCTCCTGCCTCGCCTGCCAGGCGGGGAGGGAGGGCAGTGAGAGGGGCAGCGGCAGTCTTACCTGTTCGTTGCCGCAGAGCCGAAGAAGCTGGTGGCGTTCGCGGCGCGGGGCTTCCCCCGCCCGCTTTCCCCGGCCACTGGGCCGCCGCCATTTGCGTTCTTTTGCCCTCTGCGCAAGCAGAACGCTTTCCACATGCGCAGAGGGCAAAAGAACGCAAATGGTGGCGGCCCGGCGGCCGGGGAAAGCGGGCAGGGGAAGCCCCGCGCGGCGAACACAACCAGCTTCTTCGGCTCTGCGGCGACGAACTGGCAAGACCACAACGATAGGAACCCACCCCTGGCTGCGATGAAGGGGGGGTGTTTGGGGGGGTGCGCAAAGCTGCAGGATAAGAGAGATGGACCCCTCCCATCTTGCTCCCCTAGAAATCCCCCCCCCCCATCAATGGTGTCCCGCTTTACAAATATTAAAATCTGGTCATCTTACTCTACGGAGATTTCTCTTCTCATTGCTTCAGGGCTGGCACAGCCTGTAGCGAAGGGGCCAGGGAGGGGGGTGTAGAGATAGCTGGGATATTGTAGCCTAAATAAGTCTTTCCCCAGGAATCAAGGCTGCAAGTGTTTGGATGGTGGAGACTGAGGTCATCTAGCAACTGGACTGTATGCTGATTGGACCATGTGACTAGAGACTCTGGGGGGAAGTGACAAAGTTTTACTTTTAATTGGGTGAAAAACCGGGGAGCACTTAGAGCCGGTTTTTCACCAGGAACATGCCAATTTGATATGTCCCAATAAAATGTTCTTTGAGGAATTTGCCTACCTCAGTTCTTATTAAATGGGATGTGTTACTTGGAACCCTGACAGCCAGCTTTTCACACATTGCCAGTAACATCTATATACCTACAAAGACCAGAATAGAGTAGTAGACAACGGTGTTCTCAGTGTGGAAGTGAAAGCTGGACTCCGAAGAGACTGAACATAAACAATATGGATGCTTCTGAATTTTGGTGTTGGAGAAGACTCTTGAAAAATGCCATGGACAGGCAAGAAAACAAACCAATGGCATCACTGACCAAATCAACCCAAGTTCTTACTTTTTTTTATTTTTTTTATTTTTTCACCAAACTTACACAAATATTCATACATATACCATTTTATCAAAACATCCATAATTATATGATGTTTGTCCATCGTATTCGAAGAGGACCTTGACATCTATAATTGGGAGGGATGTCAAGACTTGCGCGTGAATTGGATTAAAGTGAGGGAGAGGTGAATTGGATATTTTGGATATTTCTATCCAAAATATCATAAACATATATCCTTAATTTGCTCCTTTTATACTTTTATCTCCAGTCTGCTTTCCTTCTAAATTTCATACTACTCCCCTCCCTCTATCTCCCTCTCTCCCCTCTACCTTCTTTCTCCTTCTCTCCCTCTTTCCTACTTCCCTCCTCTCTCTCCCCCCTTCCTTTCTACTTCCTCTTTCTCCCTCTTATCCTTCCCTGAGTACATCTAATCATAATTCATTTTATGGTTAGCAGACTAGCAATTCAAAAACTCTTAACTTCATTCCAACATCGGAGCTATTTCTTAAACTTATATCTTTCCTTTTATCTTTATCTATATTTATTTATTTATTATTTATGTATTTATTAGGGAGACTTATATACTGCCTCATAGTGCAAGCACTCTCTAAGCGGTTTACACCATTAAGCAATGTATATTTATATTGCCCCCAACAATCTGGGTCCTCATTTTACCTACCTCAGAAGGATGGAAGGCTGAGTCAACCCTGAGCTGGTGAGATTTGAACCGCTGACCTGCGGATCAGTCAGCTAAAGTGGCCTGCAGTACTGCACTCTAACTGCTGCGCCACCTCGGCTCTTATATATTTAATATATTCTTCCAGGTATGTCTACTATTGTTCTAATGCTGCCTCCTTCCTCCTATTTTTGTCGCCTGGGTCTACCACCTCTAATTTCAACTTTTTTCCAAATTAATCACTATGGTTTAACTTCCAAAAATATTCATTATCTCTTATGCCTCTTAATTTTAGGCAGTATTGCTCCCTCTCCTCAATTGATATCTTTACTCATCATATTTTTTTTAATTCTATCATTTTTAAATGCCCTAGATTTCTAATTTCTTTTTCCCCTTTCATATCTCCCTTCCTACTTTCTTAATCAATTTTTTAAACAGATACAATCCTTATCATTACTGTTCCATCCATTGGTTAATAACATTCTAAGTTCCCCATAATAAAAAATCCAACTTATAAATTATATAATCGTATATAAAGACCTTTAAAAGTGTTGATTATACAAATCTTATATCATTCCAACAATATCAATAATTATCTGAATCTTTTTAATATTAAATCAGGTTTGTAAGTTATACAAATCTTTTATAAAACAAATCTTGTGAAAAAAGGGTAGTAATTGTTCAAATTATATATCCTTCCAACAATTGACCTACTGTAGTCTAATTTATTTCCCTTCTTTTCTTTATTCTTTTTTTCCTGTCAACATCAATATTTAGTTCAGCTAATTCAAGATTTAATTTATTAGCCTATAAAAAAACCTTTTAACTAAATAATTATACTGATTAATTATACAAACTTATACACAATTAATATTGTTAACACAATTAGATATAATAAAGTAATTCCAAGAAATTCTATAACATTCCACCATCAATCATCCATTCTCTTTTAAACTCTCAAATGTTCCATTCTTATAAATGTTTCCTTTCCAACCCCATTCTCTTAGCTTTTTCTTTTTCTTTCTTTTAATTTTATACCAATAACTTCTTTTTTCCCAAACTCCTTTTCTTCCTTTTGAATATATTATTTGTGTAGGCCTACTCTCAATTCCTCTTAGTCTCTTCTCACTGTTACCCCCCCTCATTTTTAAATTGTTTTCTCTGATACCAGTATTCCCCTCTTGCTTTTTTCTTATCACTGTAAATCCCAGTGTAATTGCTATAAATTATTATTATTATTATTATTATTATTATTATTATTAGTTGCATTTGTATGCCGCCCACTCCACAGAGACTCTGGGCGGCTCACAACAGTAAAAATTTACATGCAACAACAAATATAAAAAGCATTAAAAACAATAGATATCAAAACATTTTTAAAAATGTTAAAAACCACAATTTAAAAACCCATACAATAAATCATTCATGGGGCCAAGAATGATCGGTGTTGTATTAAAATCATTGGCCCCAGGCCTGTCGACAAAGCCATGTTTTAACTGCTTTTCTGAAGGCTGGCAGGGTGGGAATAATGTGGATCTTGGGCGGTAGTGTATTCCAGAGAGCCGGTGCTGCCACAGAGAAGGCCCTCGTTCGTGGGCCCGCCAGCCAACATTGTTTGGCTGATGGGACCACCAGCAGACCAACTCTGTGGGCTCTAATCGGTCTTAGGGAGGTATGTTGGAGAAGGCGGTCTCGGAGGTAAACTGGTCCTAAGCCATGTAGGGCTTTAAAGGTAATCATCAACACCTTGAATTGCGCTTGGAGACCTATAGGCAGCCAGTGCAGTTCGTGAAGGATGGGTGTCACATGGGTGTATCTAGGGACACCCATCACCACACGCACCACCGCATTCTGCACTAGCTGCAGTCTCCGAACGTTCTTCAAGGGTAGCCCCATGTAGAGTGCAAATCCCAATGTAATCATCAATCTGTCTTTTATTTTCAATTTCATTTTCATTTTTCTTGTCACTGTAAATCCCAGTGTAATCATCAATCTGTTTTTTCTCTTCAATTCTCTTTTCATCTTTGTAGTCTTCTTGTTCTTCATTTCCTTCATTTTCATTCCCCACTATTGTTGATTCTAAGTGTGTTTTGTAATCCAGCTTCTTTTCTGTTTTCTTTCCACCTCTAATATCCCAAAAACATTTTTGTCTTCATAAATGTATTTCAACATCCCAGCCAATTCCTCATAAGCAGGCGCCTCCATATTGTCAAGTTCACCATTCACAAATTTCACAAATTTTTATTTGAATCTCAAGTTCATATAGTCTCTTTATGTTTCAATCCAATCCAGATCACAAAGTTCACAAAATTTTTATTTAAATCTCAAGTCCATATAGTCTCTTTATGTTTCCATCCAGTCCAACTCAAAATCCTCTTATCTTCTATCACCAAAACATTATACCATCAAACACAATAACAAATTACACACTGCTTTTAAATTCTTTCTGACTCTTAGATATCTTCTTCTAGTCAAGGTCAGTTTCCAGCTGTCAGCATAAATATGCTTCCACGGTCTGTTGTAGTATTTCCTTTTAACCAGCAGATGGCATTATCAATTCCCAATATAACGAAGCAGCTCTTTTTTTAAAAAGTTTCTGTATTTTAAATCCACTTAGCACTAATAAAAAGTTTTCTTCAAATTCTTGTTTTTTCCTATCACTTTAACTTCCACCAAGTCAGTTATAAAAACGTCCTCAAAGTTGGGCTTTTCATCCTGCTCCTTTAAGTCTTTCTATGGTCCTTCCAATTGCTAGATAGCCACCCACTCCATTTTGAAACCTCTTTTGTTTCCCTTTAAGTTTTAATTTTATTCCTTTAATCTTTAAATCGGCCACACACTCACCAGCTTAAGTACTTCTTCACCTCTCTCCAGCACAAACGCTTAGATCTTGTCCCCCAGGCAATTCATGATCTCTCCATTCAATCAGTCCGTTCGTGACCATCCTAGCTAATGGTGACAAAGTTGTCTTCCTCAGCTGCTGGCCGAGAGGCTGGTGCTGGCTCCCCAGGGGGGTTGCAAGCCTCCCCCCCAGATCCCAGACAGGTGCCTCTCTTCTTCATCGCTCCTCCAAGGCGGATCTGACCTAGCTCCAATTGGCTCCAGGTCTCCTAGCAGCTGGGATTCGGGGTTCCCCACAGTGCGCAGAGAAAACCCCTACCGCTGCGACATTGGCCATGCCCTCTCTCCAACCCAAGTTCTTACTTGTTGCACCAATGACCAGGTTCAAATTATCATATTTTGGATATATCATGTGCAAACCCAGCTGTCCTGTAAAGTCTAAAATTCTGGGGAAATAGGAAAGAGAAGATGAGGATTTTCTATCAGTAGTAGCAGAGTGAGTGGACTCAAATTACAATAATTCTGTTTTATTGTCGTGCTTAAAATTGCTGTTGTTTAGTTGAAGATTTAATATTAAAGATAGCTTTAATTAATAATCCTGAACACAGTAATGGGGTAGACGAATCCTTTAAAAGAAAATGAAGTAAATAAAATGCTTGTATCTCAGCTTAATTTAACGATCACATATAACATTCTTTGAAAAATTCCTTGCTACTAAATGATCAGTGTGCCCTGAATTCTGGTTCAGTTTTGACTGCAATGGTGTAGTTGAAAAGTAGGTATTCTGGAAATCAATTAGTTGTGTGTCAGCAACACTCCTAATGACATGTTAGGTGTGACTTAATTCATGCAACAGGAAGAATGTGTGGCTACATGTGGGTGCCATTGACCTGGAATTATAAGGAACATTTCTAGAATTGTGCTAAGTAGCAATAGCACTTAGACTTATATACCGCTTCACAGTGCTTTACAGCCCTCTCTAAGTGGTTTACAGAGTTACCATATTTTCCCCAAAAAATCTGGGTCCTCATTTTACTAACCTCAGCAGGATGGAAGGCTGAGTCAACCTTGAGCCGGTCAGGATTGAATTGCTGGCAGTCTGCCGAGTTAGCCTGCAATGCTAGATTTTAACCACCACGGCTCATCTCAGAGGTGGTATTCAGCCGGTTCGGACCGGTTTGGGTGAACCGGTAGTAGTGATCTGCGGGTGGGCCCACCCACCGGGCCCACCCACCTGCCCCCCACCCCTGCCCCGGCACTATGCCGTCCTATTTAGCCACGTTTTCAAGCCGCACTCATACATGCAACCAGTGTGCATGCGTGCAAACAGCACGCAAGAGCAAAGTGCATGTGCGGAAGGTTGCACGCATGCACGGAAGGCGCACACGTGACCAAAGTGAGAGAGCATGTGCGCTCATATTGTCGGTGCTGGGCGAACAGGTAGGGAAATTATGTGAATCCCACCTCTAGCTCATATGCCGAGATTATAAGGCTACATTTCAAAATTCTTTCTCCAATTTCTCAAATTCAAAAATGAGATAGTATCTTCTTCACCTGAAGAAAATTAGCTTAAAAACAATCACAATTGTGATTATAAAATGACAAACAGGACTGTGACTGTCATTAATGTTTTTTGGTTCGTCAGATGAGCCTCCATCCTGAGTGTGTGTAACCTGAGAAGTTCTTATCTTCAAGTGTCTTGTGACTGATTTATTACGCATGTGCAGATTTCTGTTCTTTGTTCTTCCCTTCTTTATTTTCATCTTGGTCCAGATGGATGTGTTATTTTACTGGTAGGATGTAGTAATTATTTTTATACCTTTATAATAAAGTTTTTATACTTAGAACTAAATTTTATCGGTTTATTTTTCATGCCATGGGAAAACACGGTCCATTCACCTCTGGATTGCTCCTTAGCAATTCTCCCCACCGGGGAAAAAGGCTTCGCAAACTTTGCATGCCTTGTCAGTGACATCCTTTCCTGAGGCACTTGGCGACCAAATAAGCCACAAAGTGTTCATAAGCTGGGAGAATGGAATGGTCAGCAATTAAGCTCTGATTGGAAGGCAGTCCTGTTGATTCAGTTGTGTATCTGGTCCTCTGGAAAACACTCTGAGTGACATTGATTTATTTGAACCGTAAATACAGCCCTGTTTCCACATCATGGCCAGCTGGCCAAGGGAAGATGGTGGGCATGCAAAAAGTAGATCAATTGACCCAGCTCATTAACTCTGATAGGGTTACATTTAGCTCTGCAGAACCAATTAGACTTGAGGGGATTGGACTAACTCCTCCCGGTTAGTCATATCATCCAAGCAAGATGAAGCGTTCCCCTATCTCTGCTGAGAACAATTTCCCAAAGGTTCCAAAGGTGCTTTTCCAAAAGGCGACTGGGACTTTCTTTGTGCACCCATCGGCATTGTTCAGGTGACCCTGAGGGCACAGATGAACCTCCAAATGGCCTCAGTGACTCTCAGAAAGAGCACTAACGACCAGAGGACTGCAAATCATATAAATCCTTCCATCCTCCACCATTCAGTCAGAACTGAAGATGAGAAGCGAAACGTCTTCAAGGGAAAACAAAACAAAAAGTCCAATTGCCTTTTGAAAAAGCACCTTTAGTACACCCATGACCTGGATGACTGAGAATCTCCATAGACCACGGGTGTCAAACTCGACCACGTCACGTGATGTCTCATGACGTATCACGACATTTTTTGCCTTTACAGAGGTGGGGTGGGCGTGGCCTGCACGTGATGGATCCGTCCCACGGGCCGCCAGTTTGACAGGCCTGCCATAGACAATTCCCCAAAGGGTATCTCTAGGCACTCCATCTTTGTGGCCGTTTCCATTGTCATCCTGTAGCAGCCACGTGGGAGGTCAAAACAGGCCTGGAATGGGTGAAGATTGGGTATAGCCTTTCCAACTCTGCCAGTGGTCATCTCAACCCCATCATACTACTGTGGGTGGGGGCTTTTTTATCAATTATTTTTTGCTCCAAAGGAAAGCATCAAGACACAAGAAGGGAGATGCCAGCCTCCCATCTTCTGCGCAACAATTCCGGGAATGACTAATCAGGATATTCCTGACTCCACTGCCTGGAATTTAGAGGGAGTGGAAGAACGTTGTCCTCAGCCGTGCCATTGTGAAGTTTCCAGTCTTTCAAGTTGCCAGCCGTATTAACCGATCCGTTCTAAGACCAATCAGAGATTTAGAATTTCACAGTAATAAATAAGCAACTATCATGATTTGGTTGTTTTCAAAAAGAACTGTGGCGGGGAATAGCACAGACTTTATAAGAATGGGGGTGCACTGTAAGTCCACTTATAGGTTCTTGTCTGAATTGTTTAACTCCTTTAGGCAGCTGAAACCGGAAGCTCCTCAGCAGGTTGGTGAAGACAAGGAAAATCTCCATTCTCGCCATCTGCTCTCCCAAACATATACGCGCCCCTGTGAAGAGGAAGCAGAGGACAGCAGCAAGTAAGAAATTAACCGATATACAGTATTGTCGCAAAGATGCTTTTTTAGGAGGCAACTGGACTTTCTTTCTTTTTTTTCCTCTGAAGACGTTTCGCTTCTCATCCAAGAAGCTTCTTCAGCTCTGACTGGATGTTGGGGAATGGAAGGATTTATACTCCTTGCAGACAGCTGGTCATTTGCATCCTTTTAGAGAGCCATTGAGGCCACTTGGAGGTTCATCTGTGTCCTCGGGGGTCAACTGAGTAGTGCTAATGGACTTTTAGCTATGCAATTTGGGATGAACACCCTTTGAATGGTGTGGGAGTAGGAATGGATTTCCAGAGGAAAAAATCGCAGACTACAGGAAACAGGAACACCACTCAGGTGACCCTGAGGACACAGATAAACCTCCAAGTGGCCTCAACGACTCTCTAAAAGGATGCAAATGACCAGCTGCCTGCAAGGAGCATAAATCCTTCCATTCCCCACCATCCAGTCAGAGCTGAACAAGCTTCTTGGATGAGAAGCGAAATATCTTCAAAAGAAAAAACCAGAAAGTCCAGTTGCCTCCTGAAAAAGCACCTTTGGGACAACCATGACCTGGATGACTGAGAATCTCTACAGACTTTTAACCGATATATTGTTCTGAGCAGTTGCCTCTATCAATGCAGATACTCCTCGATTTATGTCCACAATTGAGTTCAAAATTTGCATTGCTAAGCAAGACAGTTAAGGGACCTGTGCCCCATTTTATCACTGTTTTGCCACAGTTGTTAAGCGAATCACTGCAGTTGTTAAGTAAATCTGGCTTCCCCATTGATTTTGCTCGTCAGAAGCCAGCTGGGAAGGTTATGCATGTTGATCACATGACTCTGGGATCCCGCAACCGTCATAAATACATGCCAGTAGCCTAGCACTTGAATTTTGAGCATGTGACCACAGAGATGCTGCAACGGTTGTTAAGTGTGAAGGCCGGTCATAAGTCACTTTTTTCAGTGATGCTGTCACTTCGAACGGTCACTAAACAAATAGTTATAAATAATAATAACAGAGTTGGAAGGGACCCTGGAGGTCTTCTAGTCCAACCCCCTGCTTAGGCAGGAAACCATACACTACTTCAGACAAATGGTTATCCAACCTCTTCTTAAAAACTTCCAGTGTTGGAGCATTCACAACTTCTGGAGGCAAGTTGTTCCACTGATTAATTGTTCTAACTGTCAGGGAATTTCTCCTTAGTTGTAGGTTGCTTCTCTCCTTGTTTAGTTTCCATCCATTGCTTCTTGTTCTACCCTCAGGTCCTTTGGAGAATAGTTTGACTCCATCTTCTTTGTGGCAACCCCTGAGATATTGGAACACTGCTATCATGTCTCCCCTGATCATTCTTTTCATTAAACTAGACATACCCAGTTCCTGCAACCGTTCTTCATATGTTTTAGCCTCCAGTCCCCTAATCATGTTTGTTGCTCTTCTCTGCCCTCTTTCCAGAGTCTCAACATCCTTTTTACATCGTGGCGACCAAAACTGAATGCAGTATTCCAAGTGTGGCCTTACCAAGGCATTATAAAGTGGTATTAACACTTCACGTGATCTTGATTCTATCCCTCTGTTAATGCAGCCTAGAACTGTGTTGGCTTTTTTGGCAGCTGCTGCACACTGCTGGCTCATATTTAAATGGTTGTCCACTAGGACTCCAAGATCCCTCTCACAGTACTACTGTTGAGCAAGGTACCACATATACTGTACCTGTGCATTTTGTTTTTCTTGCCTATTTATTTATTTATTTATTTATTTATTTATTTATGGTTTCTTATATGCCGCCCCACTCCCGAGGGACTCAGGGCGGCTTACAACACAGGAAAAATACAAGAAAACCAATAAATTCAATTTAAAATCAAAATATAAAAATTAAAAATTTCAATATAAAAGCACCATTCAACCGCCAGACATACCCGGGGGAGAGTGTAGATGGAATTAAGCTCTACCCCCTGCCTGCAGGAAGAGCCATGTCTTAACGGCTTTTCGGAAGGCCAGCAGGGTGGGGATAGTTCGGGTCTCTGGGGGGAGTTGGTTCCAGAGCGCGGGGCCGGCCACAGAGAAGGCTCTCCCCCTAGGACCCGCCAGCCGGCATTGCTTGGCTGACGGGAGCTGGAGGAGGCCAACTCTGTGGGCCCTAACCGGTCGGAGGGAAGTATGAGGCAGAATGCGGTCCCGGAGATAACCTGGTCCTAAGCCATGAAGGGCCTAAATGTAGAACCTTACTTTTTTCACCATTGAATTTCATTTTGTTTGATAGCGCCTAATGTTCAAGTCTGTTAAGATCCTTCTGTATCTTGAGCCTATCTTCTGGAGAGTTGGCTAATCCAGGGCCAACTGTAATACATTTGATCTTAAGAAACATGTGGCAACATGTTGCTTCTAGAGCCATAAAGACATGGCTCAGACTCTGCCCGATGGCCACCAAGGGTAGGTTTGAAACAGCATGATGTTATTTATGCTACTTCCAGGAGTTATAATTAGAGCAAAAAATACATTTACCTGCTCCAAATGGAAGAAATTCTTCTCTCGCCACAAAATTTCCATCTTTGTCCAAAAAATGATTGGGGTTGAATTTTTCTGGGGTCTCCCACTGTATGGGATCCAGAAGAACTGAACGGAGATCAGGTACAATTATAGACCCCTGTAAGGAAAAATCAACTCAATCAGAATGCTTCTAAGTCAAACATGCCGCTATTCTATTCTTAACCAGAATGTGTTTCAGGGATATGACTGAAATTACAGTGTTTGCAACAGCCAACATCCCCATCAAATTGTCACTGCAATATTATTTTATTGACCAAGAAAAAACTGTACAATAATACCGTGTTTTTCGGAGCATAAGACGATCCGGAGTATAAGACGCACCTTAATTTTAGGGGAGGAAAATAAGGGAAAAAAATCTGCCTCTGCCTATCAGAATCCATCGGTATTCATCTGGCTAGCGTCCTGTCAGTGTGTGAGAGAGTTGAGGGCTGTTTGGAAACTGAAACAGTATTTGCTGTGTGAGCAACAAGGAGACAGCAAGGAGCCTGGGCGTGTCTTAGCTCAACTGTTCTGTACTAAAGCTGCATGCTGCTCTGAAACTAAAACTGAAACTGAAACTCCTCTTCTCTGCTGTGTTTTGCTTGTATTTACTACCACGTTGGAAAACCTGCTTTTGGTATTATTTATTTATTTATTTTATTTAGGATTCTTATATGCCGCCCTACTCCCTGCGGACTCAGGGCAGCGTACAACATATGGAGAACCACTAAACAATATAATTTAAAACAATTTAAAATGCATTTTAAAAAACATACAAAATCTTACATACATGGGGGAGACCAAATGAACCCAGCCTGCAGGAAGAGCCATGTCTTCACGGCTTTTCGGAAGGCCAGCAAATAAATAAATTATATATTTATTTCATGTGTTATATTATATATAAAGAGAAGTTATTGAATCCTGCTGAATCAGTTACTTGTGTGTATTTTCTGGATGTCATTGCTGCTGCAAACTCTGACACGTCCTTGCAGCAAATAGCGAACAGCCAGGTCAGCTTCAGCACATTATTGCAGCCTGATTCAGCACAAGCAGCTGACTGGTGGGTGGATTGGCCTCCCGGAATACCCCCAATCAGCTGTTCCAGGCTGCAGGGATTGCCTCCTCTGTGCCTCGCGTTTTGGCTACATTCTGTGTGTAAGACGCACCCAAATTTTCACGCTCTTTTAGTGGGGTGGGGGGGAAGTGTGTCTTATACTCCAAAAAATACGGTAGATTGCTTCCTGACAACCAGCCTTTCCATCTTCCAACATTTCTGATTCCAGGATCAAGTACACATGAAACTAATTCAGACCATTGTAAGCATTCTCAAGTCTCTTCAAATACCAGCTTGGCATAGCCATGGACACATTGACATGCTTACAAGCTTAGGTGTTCTGCTCACAAGAGAATTATTAACCAATGTAAACAGGTAGTCCTTGACTTACAACCACAATTGAGCCCAAAATTTCTGTCACTAAGCGAGACAGTTGTTATGTGTGTTTTGCCCCGTTTTACAACCTTTCTGGCCACAGTTGTTAAATGAATCCCTGCCCTTGTTAAAGTTAGTAACAGGGTTGTAAAGTGAATCTGGCTTCCCCATTGACTTTGCTTATCAGATCGCAAAAGGGGATCACGCGACCCTCAGGACACTGCAACCGTCGTAAATATGAACCAGTTGCCAAGCATCCGAATTTTGGTCATGTGACCATGGGGAGGCTGCAACGGTCATGTGAAAAATGGGCATGTCATAAGAGATGGAAAATCAGAATGTTATTTTGAAAATGGGTATAAGATTCCGAAATTGTCATATGTTGAAGAGACTCTATCAATCTTATTTAAATAACTTTACATCAGCGTATGGCATTTATTTGCATCCATAACTTCTCTTCTACTTTGGAATCCAATGTTTCTTTTCTGAACAGCGTCCTGAAATGTTAGTTCCCACAACATATTTTGAAATTTTACTTCTCTGCATTATGTGATATCCCCAACATTGGTTGGGGGGGGGGGTCTAAACTTTCATCCCAAATAACAGTACTTTGGGAGGAGAAGGAAAAGAATATCTCACCTTTCAGATTCTGTGCCACATCAGAAATTCCTAAGTATCTAAAAGATAGATCTAAGTATCTATGACAGTGGTGGGTTCCTACCGGTGCGGTCCACTCTATAGCACCGGTAGTGGCCCGCTGGTGACGTCACAGTACCGGTGCGGTCGGTTGCTGGTGTCTGGACGCCGCCATTTTTTTTTAAAAAAATAATTTTTTTAAAAAATTTCTTCTGCGCATGCCCAGAAGCCGAGCTGCCTTCCTATCCCACAGTGAGTCCAAGCAGGGGAGGATGGCTGAGGGAGCGTGTGAGACGCTGAAAGAACGGGCAGCAGGAGCTATCTCCATTCCCCTCCCTTCAGCAGTCTGAGAAGCCACGGACGCGTGGTGATGATCCTAGGCATTTTCGCACGTTTGAGGCTTCTCAAGCTGCTGAGGGGAGGGGGAATGGGCAGCAGGACCTACAGTATCTCAGTTCCCCTCCCTTCAGCAGTCCGAGAAGCCACGCCCACCCAGTCACATGGCTGGCAAGCCACACCCACAAAATAAGCCACGCCCACAGAGTGGTAGTAAAAAATTAGGAACCCGCCCCTGATCTATGAGCATTATTATTATTTTATTAAATATCTAAAAAAAATATCTAAAAGAGCTCCGTTCAATACAGGACTGCAATGGTATAAATGATCTGTACCTTTGGAATGTAAAAACCAAGCATGTTCATATCCTTCCTGCATCTTCTGGCAATACCAAAAGTTAAGACGTAATAGATCCGCTGGATCTCATGAATCACAGCATTGGTATAGGGCAGCTTCTTTCGATCCCGATAGCAAATTAAGCCCGAGGAACAAATATTTTGTATCTCCTTGTATACTTTATCTGAGAAAAACAAAAGAACAAAGTGGTTTGACTTCAATTTATTTGTTCGTTTGTTTGTATCCCACCATTATTATTTTTACAAATAACTCCAGGCAGTGAACATATCCTACAAACCTTCTTACCCCCTTTTTCCCCCACAACAACCCTGTGAGGTGAGTTGGGCTGAGAAAGAGGTACTGGCTCAAAGTCACCCAGCCGGCTTTCATGCCTAAGGTGGGACTAGAACTCACAGCCTCTGGCTTTTTAGCCTAGCCACTAGATCAGTGATGGCGAACCTTTTTTTGCTCCGGTGCCAAAAGGGCATGCGTGCCCACACCCACAATGCAATGCCCTCCCCCAGCGCGCATGCGCGCGCATACCCGTGCACATACCCGCGCTGCCCCCCCCCCATGCATGTGCGCAGGCCTCACTGATGCCTCCGGACTTCCGGTAGGCCCGCTGGGCCATTTTTCTCCCTCCCTAGGCTTCAGGAAAACCTCCGGAGCCTGTGAATGGCGAAAAACAGGCCCAACAGGCCTACCGGAAGTTCGGAAATAAACTTCCGGTAGGCCCATTAGATCCATTTTTCACCATCCACAGGCTCTGGATACTTTCCTGAAGCCTGGGGAGGGTGAAAATGGCCTCCCCCGCCCTCTGGAAGGCTGAAAATCAGCTGGCCAGCATGCACATATACACTGGAGCTGACATAGGGCAACGCCTCGCATGCCCTCAGATATGGCTCCGCGTGCCACCTGTGGCACGCGTGCCATAGGTTCGCTATCACGGCACTAGACAAAACTGGCTCTCAGGCAGTTGCCCAGATCCTGTGTGGTTTTACTTTTGCCAACAGAGAAGTTTCCTTTTAACTGAAGAACAACCTGGCTAGGCTAGGGATAGGCTTCCTTCTGAAAATCAAAATTTAACCAATACATGTAGTCCTTGACTTATGACCGGTCGCTTAGCGACTGTTCAAAGTTACGGTGAATCCCTCAAAAGAAACTTACAACCTGATTCTGAAGTTCTGACAGACATATCCCCTCCCCGGTCACGTGACTGCATCTCATACACTCAGCCCACATCTACAACCATTTGTAGCATCCCATGGTCTCCTGACCACAATTTATGACATTTGTCCAACTTCCTGGTACTTACTTCTGGGATTTGATAAAAGCGCTCTATAGCAAACAATGGGATTCTTAACAATTGCCACCAAAAAAAACCTGTAAAATTGGTTTGGTCATAATGACTCACTTTACGATCATCACAACTATTTGTCTGGGATGGTACCGTGTTTCCCCGAAAATACGACCTACTCCAAAAGTAAGTCTTAGTTTGATTTTTTTTACATGTGCGCCCAATATAAGACCTACCCCCAAAATAAGCCCTAATTAAGACTCCGCTCACTCAATGTGTCTTACTTTATAGGCATTATCAGGTGACAAATATTTCTCTACTGCTCGAACCCACATGATGTAAGAGAACAGCAGGTAGAGGTACAAGTGGAGTTAAATAGGTTACCAGCCTGGAGTTGTTACGTTCCCACATTTCTATTATGCATCTTGCTACACTGAAAGAAGTTGGACGTCACAGCTTTTTGTTTCGTTTTATCCCCTTTCGCTTTGTTCTCTTTCCCCTTTCCCATGTTTTCCACTGTATTCATTTTTATTTGCATTTTATATTAAGAAAAAAAAACTTTTAATAAGGACTATATAAAATCACTGGGGAAAGAACCATAGTCGTTTTGATAAAAGACGCAAGTACAGTAAAAGAATGGAATTCATTGTGCAGATCAGACTCCACAATGAATAATATTTTATTGTGGGATAAAACAGAATAACAATAGCACCTAGACTTATACACTGCTTCATAATGTTTTACAGCCCTCTGCAAGCGGTTTACAGAGTCAGCATATTTTCCCCCAACAATCTGGCTCCTCATTTTACCAACCTCGGAAGGATGGAAGGCTGAGTCAACCTTGAGCCGGTCAGGATTGAACTGCCGAACTTCTGGCAGTCGGCACAATTAGCCCGCAGTACTGCATTTAACCACTGCGCCACCAGAGCTCATAATAAGAATGTTAGGTTCACCTTTTCTTTCTAGATTATTGGGGGATAGTTATATTTGAACTTGATGTTAGTAAATCCTTTCTAAGGATATGATAACTTACACAAATATCCTTTACAAATGCAAAAACCATATGCCTCTCTTACATACACTCTTTTCTAAAAAGAAAACACGGTTAATAAATGAAGTATTGCCAAACGAGGAAAATTATGATGATAATGTGATAGTATATGGCAAAATAAATAAATAAAATATCGCTTGAACTTACAGGAGATCTTGTTTTGTTAAGATTTCAATCCTATTCCAGATTAGGTGCGAGAATTCACTGGATTCAAAGAGACCTATATGTCAGTAGACATGTCTAAAATTCCACTAAACATAGTTACTCAGAATATGTAACAAAGTTGACTATACAGAAGGAGAGGCGGTATATCCCTTCCCCAGAGGTAGACATCACATAATGTAACAACCGGTTCACCCAGCACTGAAAATGTTCGCACGCGCCTTCTGCGCTTGCGCGTGGCTTCAAAAACACGGCGATATAGGATGGGATAGCGCCAGGGCGGTTGGGCAGGCCCACCCACTGGTTGGAACTACCGGTTCGCCCGAACCGGTCCGAACCGCCAGCAGCCCACCTCTGCCCTTCCCTCTTTGGATATACAGAATAACAAAGTTGTCCCTCTGTCTCCTAATGCTACTCAAATATAAAAAATAATCACATCCTGCTTGAAGTGGATTCCATTAAAGATCTAAATTGGATGATTTGGCCGAATTTTCTTATTTTAGCTGTTTATCATCGTCTGCCCTGTATGAATTCAAAGACAGATTACCACTCCCTGCTAGAAAACACAAGTTCCTTCCTCTTTAATTACTTAGCTCTCACCTTGGACATCTGGATGATTGGTGATGAAAAGCAGTGCCCATTGCAAACTGGTGGCACTTGTCTCTGTCCCGGCCATAAAAAAATCGACAATGCACTCAGCCAGATTATCTTCATCATAGGTGTTGCTGGGATCGTTCTTGCTCTGTTTAGATGATTAAAAAGAAATAGCATTAGAGTGCAGGTATAGATCAAACGTTTTCGTGGATAAGCATCTCTGCAAAGAGTTTTGAGCTTGGACGGTACCGTATTTTTCAGAGTATAAGACGCACCGGAGTATAAGACGCACCTTAGTTTTTGGGGAGGAAAATAGGGGGAAATAATCTGCCTACCAGGTATTCATCTGGCTAGCGTCCTTAGTCTGGTCAGCTTCAGCACATTATTTTATCCCCTGGTTAGGACTTAAAAAAACCTTCTTCTGAGAGAGTAACAATGAAAGAGCATGCAAGCCGGTAAGAGCTGGGAAGATAGTTAGCACCTGGTTAGGGCTAGAAAATAACTTATTCGGAGCAGCTTCAGCACATTATTTTATCTCCTGGTTAGGACTTAAAAAAACCTTCTTCTGAGAGAGTAACAATGAAAGAACCTGCAAGCCAGTAAGAGCTGGGAAGATCGTTAGCACCTGGTTAGGGCTAGAAAAAAACTTATTTGGAGCAGCTTCAGCACATTATTTTATCCCCGGTTAGGACTTAAAAAAACCTTCTTCTGAGAGAATAACAATGAAAGAACCTGCAAGCCAGTAAGAGCTGGGAAGATCGTTAGCACCTGGTTAGGGCTAGAAAATAACTTATTCGGAGCAGCTTCAGCACATTATTTTATCCCCTGGTTAGGACTTTAAAAAACCTTCTTCTGAGAGAGTAACAATGAAAAAGCCTGCAAGGTAAGAGCTGGGAAGATCTGTTAGCACCTAGTTAGGGCTGGAAAAAAAAGCTACATTCGAAGTATAAGACGCACCCAAATTTTCAGCCACTTTTAGGGAGGAAAAAGGTGCGTCTTATACTCCAAAAAATACGGTAATCTATAATGCCCATCAATGGGGAGACGGGAAAAGATTATTTTGAAGCTCTTCTAGGATCCTTTTCTGGAACTGGGCCTATTCTTTTCAGGGAGGCATAAAAAGTCAAAATGATGGAGGCAAAAGAGAAGGTGAAATGGCCACAAGGGTGAAAAACAATCATATTACTTTTTTTCAATGTGGCTGTAACTTCGAACCATCACTAAATGAGCTTCTGTAAATCAAGGGTTATCTGTAATGTCCCATATTCCTTGGCCTTTACTAAAGCCAGCTGCAACACTTGGCCCCTCTTTTCCAATTTGAATTCTAATCTGCATTGAATGATCCTAAACATTATTTTGCTAATTATTTAAACATCAACAAAAAAAAGCTCAACAAAGAATGTTCTTTCTGCGCCAACTCAGAAAGCTCAAACTGCCCAAGGAGCTGCTGATACAGTTCTACAGAGGAATCATTGAGTCTGTCATCTGCACCTCTATAACTGTCTGGTTCAGTTCTGCAACCATACAAGACAGACACAGACTTCAGAGGATAATTAGAACCATTGAGGATCTGTATACTGCACGAGTCAAAAAGAGGGCTGTGAAAATATTTACAGACTCCTCACATCCCGGACATAAATTGTTTCAACTTCTACCCTCAAAACGACGCTATAGAGCACTGCACACCAAGACAACTAGACACAAGAACAGTTTTTCCCTGAACGCCTTCACTCTGCTTAACAACTAATTCCCACAACACTGTCAAATAATTTACTAAGACTGTATTACTATTATTCTTCTCTTCCTTACTAGTATCTCTTCCCACTTATTACTATAACCATGTTGCTTGTATCTTTCAATTATATTGTTTTTATTTGTTTCCTAGTACGATTTGATAGCTTATTAGTAACCTTGACTATCACTAAGTGTTGTATCTTTTTATTCTTGATGAATGTATTTTATTCTCTTTATTTATTTATTTATTTATTTATTTATTTATTTATTTATTTAGTTAGTTAGTTAGTTAGTTAGTTAGTTAGTTAGTTAGTTAGTTAGATAGTTAGTTAGTTAGTTAGTTAGTGAGATTTATATACAGCCTCACAGTGCAAGCACTCTCTAAATGGTTTACACCAGTAAGCAATGTATATTTACATTGCCCCCAACAATCTGGGTCCTCATTTTACCTACCTCGGAAGGATGGAAGGCTGAGTCAACCTTGAGCCGGTGAGATTTGAACCGCTGATCTGCGAATCACAGTCAGCTAAAGTGACCTGCAGTACTGCCTCTAACCACTGCGCCACCTCAGCTATTATGTACACTGAGAGCATATACACCTAAGACAAATTCCTTGTGTGTCCAATCACACTTGGCCAATAAAGAATTATATTCTAAATCTATGTAGTAATTAAGTAATTACATAGACACATAATTTACTTGTAACAATATTGGTAAACCACTGTCTTCTTCCGGGTTGTTTTTTAAACTTTTCAGTGTAGCCTACCGACCTGGAATCTCCCAGAGATTTCCCATCCAAGTGCTAAACCCCATCTAGCTTTTACTGAGATAGCTAGGATCCGATGACTGGCATGGTTGAAAATGACGTCATAGAGATTATTCATATGATAGGTACAGAATACAGAATAATAGAGTTGGAAGTGTCCTTTGAGGTTTTCTAGTCTTTTCATTAGACTAGACCAGGGGTAGGCAAAGTTGGCTCTTCTATGACTCTAGACTTCAACTCCCAGATTTTCTGAGCCAATCATGCTAGCTCAGGAATTCTGGGAGTTGAAGTCCACGAGTCATAGAAGAGCCAACTTTGCCTACCACAGGACTAGACATAACCAATTCCTGCAACCATTCTTCATATCTTTTCGTCTCCAGGCCCTCAGTCATTTGAGTTGTTCCACTCTGCACTCTTTCCAAAGTCTCAACATATTTTTATAACGAGGTGACCAAAACTGGATGAAGTATTTCAGATGTGGTCTTACTAAGGTTTTATAAAGCAGTACTAATACTTCACGTGATCTTAATTTTAATTTAATTTAATGGATTTCTATGCCGCCCACTCCCTGGGGACTCTGGGCGGCTCCTTGAAGCTATCCTTCTATTTATGCAACCACAGATTCCATTAGCTTTTTTGGCGGAGGGGGGGGGATGCTGCTGCACACTGCTGGCTTATATTTAAGTGATTGTCCACTAGGAACTGACCACTGGGACACACCACCAGGATTGTCCTTAAGATAAATTTCAATTGCCACTAGACCAAGCAAAATTTCTTTGTCATTTCTTCTCAAAGTGATCCAAGGGGGGGATCAAAACCACTGTATAAACCTTCCCTTCCAAACTTATCAAGAGCTGTAAAGAAAAATCAAAGTCACTTGTACTGAGATATCAAGGGACGTGAACAAGGCCACATTCTTCTACTGTCTAGAAATGGACATCAGACCTTGGTTCTTAGTTAGGAGGACATTTACAGCGTCTACAAGGCGATGTGAGAAATTGTGAGGAGGCTTGGAGAGGAATGGAATGGAAGTTAGATATAAAAATAGATAGTAGGTGAGGCAATAGGCAGTTTACCTCATAAACATCAACTGAATCCAGGTGCGAGATACCTGGGAAGAAGATTTCAGATCCTTCAAAGAGACTTACTAAAAAGAACGCTGGGAAATTCCGTTTATACTTTTCTAAGTGTCTATATTTCCTTAGAGAAGCATTAACAAAACCACTAAAATCTGTGCAGTTCGTGCCCATGTGTGTGGGGATTTATACAGGGGTGGGTTACACTTACCTTCCCTATCAGCTCGCATCGCGATGGAAGTGCGCGTCACATCGCGCAAAATACCCAAAAATGACCCACTGCGCGTGCGCAGAAGCCTTTGCGCACGCGCAGAGGGGTTTTTTGCAAGCCGTGACGGGTGGACCGGTTCGGGAGCATGGACCGCTGGTCATCGCTGCCGGTTCGGCGAGCAGCGGTAAATTTCCGCTACCAGTTCTAAAAAACCAGTCCGAACCGGCAGCAACCCACCACTGGCTTTATACCTCTTTTTACCGGTTTGATAAGAATGTGATGACAATAGTCAGATTAGCCTGAAGAGGAAAAGAGAAATGCTTTTTAAAAAGTAAAAACTAAAGTAAAAAGCTCAAATCCGTGCGACCTTATGGCTATGATAATGTAGTCTCCAGAGCAGGTAGTCCTCAATTTACGACCGCAATCGAGCCCAAAATTTATGTCGCTCAGTTAGAAATTTGTTAAATGAGTTTTGCCCCATTTTATGACTTTTCTTGCCACATTTGTTAAGTGAATCACTGCCATGGTTAGATTAGATCACGGTTGTTAAGTGAATCTGGCTTCCCCATTGACTTTGCTTGTCAGAAGGTCGCCAAAGGGTATCACATGACCCTGGGACACTGCAACCGTCATAAATGTGAGTCAGATGTCAAGCATCTGAATGTAAATCACGTGACCATGGAGATGCTGCAACGGTCATAAATGTGAAAAATGGTCACAAGTCACTTTTTTCAGTGCCGTTGCAACTGCGGTCACTAAGCGAACTGCTGTAATTTGAGGAGTACCTGTATTAGCTGTTCTTTCATATAATCAAGAATAATGAAAAGACCATAGTTTTTGCAGCCATCTGTGGTTGATCTTGAACAAGGTCCTTACATATAATTCAGATGGGAATTTCAAGGTTGTCAAATAGATTGGAAGAAGTTGGGAAAACATCAAAGAAAGAAAGAAAAATGTCGAAACCCTTCTGCATTATTGCCGAAAATGTTAATGGTTCTATTCCATGAATTCACTAGGAATCTAACATGACTTGAAAGAGATTTTAAAATTCTGAGGAAATGGAGTAAATTAGGTAAGCCATCATTTTCTTAATTATCACCAAGATAATCTGAATAGATCAACCTGAAAAGGTGTTGGTATAACTCATGGCTCTCTTCTCAACCACTGTCCCAGATGTTTGTGATACATTCCATGCTGAGTTTATATACTTAATAAAATAATTGATAGTCTGCCTTCTGCAGATAATGATCATTCAATATAAGCAACCATAAATAAATTATAATAAATATGACTTAAAATATACCACTTCCTTCCTTCCTGCCTTCCTTCCTTCCTTCCTTCCTTCCTTCCTTCCTTCCTTCCTTTCCTTTTTTTCCCTTCTCTCTTCATTTCCCTTTCTTTTTCCTCCCCCTCTTTCCTTATTTTTCCTTCCTTGCTCTCTTCCCATCTTTCCTTTTTTTTCTTTTTCTTTCCTCTTTCCCTTTCTCCTTTCCTCTCCCTTCTTGCATGCTTAAATGCAAAGGGGGAAACATTTCTCCTCTTGTTTAATAATAATAATAATAATAATAATAATAATAATAATAATAATAATAATAATAATAATAATAATAATAATAATAATAATAATAACAACAACAACAACAACAACAACAACAATAACAACAACAGAGTTGTAAGGGACCTTGGAGGTCTTCTAGTCCAACCCCCTGCTTAGGCAGGAAACCCTACACTACTTCAGACAAATGGTTATCCAACATCTTCTTTAAAATTTCCAGTGTTGGAGCTTCACAACTTCTGGAGGGAAGCGGTTCCACTGATTAATTGTTCTAACTGTCAGGAAATTTCTCCTTAGTTCTAAGTTACTTCTCTCCTTGTTTAGTTTCCACCCATTGCTTCTTGTTCTACTCTCAGGTGCTTTGGAGAATAGGTTGACCCCCTCTTTTTTGTGGCAACCCCAGAGATATTGGAAGACTGCTATCATGTCTCCCCTGGTCCTTCTTTTCATTAAACTAGACATACCCAGTTCCTGCAACCGTTCTTCATATGTTTTAGCCTCCAGTCCCCTAATCATCTTTGTTGCTCTTCTCTGCACTCTTTCTAGAGTCTCCACATCCTTTCTACATCGTGGCGACCAAAACTGAATGCAGTATTCCAAGTGTGGCCTTACCAAGGCATTATAAAGTGGTATTAACACTTCGCGTGATCTTGATTCTATCCCTCTGTTTTGTTTTTCGTTTGTTTTGCTAGCCCTCTGCCAGCAAAAACAGAGGTCGCCCCCCCCCCCGCGTGCGCAGCCCTCTCAAGCTCCGTTTTCACTGGCAGAGGCACTGTAAGTCGGTCCTTCGCTGTTGGGAGCTAGGCTCCCAAGCTCCGTTTTCAGCTGTGACAGCCTCCTGCAACCTTCCGCCAGCACACGTGGCCCTCCCAAGCTCCGTTTTTGCTGGCAGAGGCACTGCGGGTCAGTCCTTTGCTGTTTCTAGGGCGTCCCCACGGGCCAGATCTAAGCACCCCATGGGCCGGATCTGGTCCTAGGCCTTGCATTTGACAGCCCTGCCCTACACCATTTCTGACAGATGGCAGTCCAGTCTCTTCTTGAAAGCTTCCAGTGATGAAGCTCCCGCAACTTCTGAAGGCAACTTCTGTTCCATTGGTTGATTGTTCTCACTGTTCTCCTTATTTCTAGGTTGAATCTCTCCTTGATCAGTTTCCATCCATTATTCCTTGATGGCCTTCGGGGGCTTTGGAGAATAGCTTGACCCCCTCCTCTCTGTGGCAGCCCCTCAAATACTGGAAGACTGCTATCATGTCTCCCCTAGTTCTTCTCTTTACTAGACTATCCATGCGCAGTTCCTGCAACCGCTCTTTGTATGTCTTAAGTCTCCAGTCCCCTGATCATCCTGGTTGCTCTCCTCTGCACTCTTTCTAGAGTCTCAACATCTTTTTTAAAGTGTGGTGACCAAAACTGGATGCAGTATTCTAGGTGTGGTCTTTCTAAGGCTTTATAGAGTGGTATTAGTACTTCCCTTGATCTTGATTGTATCCCTCTGTTAATGCAGCTTAGGATTGCATTGGCTTTTTGGGCTGCCACCGCACACTCTTGACTCATATTTAACTGGTTGTCCACTAAGACTGCAGACAGACACTGCATGCTCTGAAGCGCCGTTCTGCCTATGAATGTATGAGTTACATAGCTCTAATGTTTACCTAAGAAGGCTGCCATGTAAAGCAAAGGAAACAGTCTCCTTCAGTACAGGTAGTCCTCAACTTACGACACTTCATTTAGTGACTGTTCGAAGTTACAGCGGCACTGGAAAAAAGAACTGATGACCATTTTCACACTTGCAACAGGGGTCATGTGATCAAAATTCGGACACTTAGCAAGTGGCTCATATTTATGACGGTTGCAGTGTCCCAGGGTCATGTGATCCACTTTTGTGACCTTCTGACAAGCAAAGCCCAATGGGGGAAGCCAGATTCACTTAACAACCGTGTTACTAATGTAACAAGGGCAGTGATTCACTTAACAACTGTGGCAAGAAAAGTTGTAAAAGGGAGCAAAATTCACCTAAGAAATGCTTCACTTAACAGAAATTTTGAGCGGGTTGTAAGTCAAGGACTATCTGTACTAGGAAGGCAGTTGGAGCGAGGAGAGGGAGAGAGAGTCATCTGAATGATGCCCTTATAGTAGACTGTTCAAATGGTTGGGCTGTTGCTCAGGTTCCGAAATAAGTAAAGGAGGAATTCCAATGAGAGATAATACTCACTCTTTTCAGCTGAAGTAGATAGTAATCAATAAAATCTTGGGGTTCATGCAAGGACTGGTTTTCCTTGTGCTTCTCAATTTCCTCCTTTGCCAGATCATAGATAAACTTAATGTGGGATAATGTCTTTTGATGTGGTCCAGGAATGTGACGCATCAACCAGGGAAATACTTCATAAAGCTGAAAGAGGGTAAAATCATCATTGCTGTTACAATAAGACAACTTATTTTCTACTCCTTGCAATTAACATTCTGCTGACATGCTGGCATTGCTTGTGCATCATGGCATCTATGAGGGAGGTCAATACAGGCTTGTGGGCAGGGACAAAATGGCGGCCACCAGAGAAGCTGCCTTGTTTTGCTGCCTTAACGAGGCCTACACAGCACCGGAGCAAGCTTCTAAGCTTATAAACCGCTGAGAGAGGGCTGAAAAGCACTGTGAAGCGGTATATAAGTCTAAATGCTATTGCTATGTGCAGATCTCTTTAGGTGGAGCAGTTGGTCCTGGCGCTGAGCAGCGGCAACCCAAACACGGCCATTTTGAGGACGGGACAAAATGGCGGCTGCTTCCAGAATTGATCCCTGTGGCCGTTCAATGAAGTAGTCAGTTTCCAATCCTCTGGAAGGCCTTGGAGCTATTCAAATGATGTAAGGAGGAGGGTGTTTGGCCTGGTGAGGTGGGGGTGGGGGGAAATCAGGCATAATCCCTGGGGCGGGGATCTGGCAAGAGTGGGAAAAGGCTTCTGGGGACCCAAGGGACAGAGAGCTGAGCATGCGGCATCTCAGGGGAGTAGGGGAGGCCTGGGGGGGTCAGGGCAGGTGGGCGTGGGCCTGTGCTAGACCTCCAAGGGCCTCCCCTACCCCTGAGGCACCCCCGTGCTCCACTTAATGACCTGCACGTTTGTTTAACAATTTACTGGGAAGAGCAGGGATTGGGGGGGCTGTCATTAAGTGAGAACTCTTGCCAGTTTCCCCATTGGCTTTGCTTGTTGGAAGCCAGCAGTGAAAGTTGCAAGTGGTGATTATGTGACCATGGGATGTGTCATGCCCTCGTCGGAGCCTGAATCTGCAGGGGAAGACGAGCTGGAACTGGAGCCGACAGAGATTGAGGGGGGAGGGGCTTCGTTGGCTTCGGAAGAAAATGGGGAAGGCCAGGGCCTTTCAGGATTAGGACGGCTTGTAGGCAGGGAGGGACAGGGGCAGGATGACCAAGCGAGGCTAAGCAGTGAACATGAGAGACAGAGCTCAGGCGATGAGCAAGGACCACCCCCTCCTGATCCGAGAGCACGGAGAGTGGAGAGAAGGCGAGAACAGCACAGACTGAGCTGGCTACATGGGAGGAGAGAGGCCCCCCCTCTTCACAAGGCACACCTGGGGACTGAGACTTAAGGAGACACTGTGCAGAGGGGCATTTGTCGGGAACAAACGCTGAATTCCTGGAATGTTGAGTGCTGATGTTTGAACTTTCCAAGAGTCCTTCAATTCTTTTTGGCTTTCTGGACTAATTATCTGGATCCTTTGCTTCCTGAACTCCCTGATTTGCCCTGCTGGATTATTGCTGTGCAGTTGTGGTGTTCACAGCATTGGGCTGGACTGAGTCCTATGGGATTGGGTGGCCTATAAGAACTTTTAATTAAATTAAATTAAATTTAATTAAATTAAATTTGCAGCCAGAAGCTGCTTGAGGTGTGTGTGGGTGTTTGTCATCACTTTGCTCTGGAACTTGCCAGAAAAGTGGGAGGGTTTGGGGAAATTTGGAGCAATAAGGGGGCGGTTTGAACTGCCAGCTGCCTATGTTATCTTTGTGCCGTGCCCCGGGTCATCACAGGATGCTGCAACTATTGTTATTGCGAGCTGATCACCAGGTGTCTGAATTAAGATCACCTGATCCCACTCATTCAGAATTGTCATTAACTTTGTACCATAGTTGAGTGAATGGTCCAGGGGTGGGTTCCACTTACCTTCGCCACCGGTTCGCATCGCGATGTTTCACGCACACGCTCTCCCTCCACTCGCGTGCATGCGCGCATTCCCCCCATACAATTTCACTTCTGCGCATGCTCAGTAGCAGGATTCAGCCCGAAACAGAGCTGAGGAGCTTATCAGCTGTGCTTCGGGCGAAGAAATAAAGATGAGTATTAACCCGGGGGTGGGCGGGAGGGCTCTTTTTCAAGCTGCGGAAGAGGAGAAGCCATCCAAACACGGAAAAGTTCACCCAAAATTTCCCAAAAACAATGGCGGCGCCCATGGACTGACCGAACCGGATCCGTGACGCCATCGTCCCGTCACCAGTGGGTCGCTAACGGTTCAGGCGATCTGGTCTGAACCAGGAGGAACCCAACCCTGGAATGGTCATTCATCAAAAACTACTTGTTTTTGAGGTAATCCTCAACTTACAACAGTTCGCTTAGTGACCGTTCGAAGTTACAAAGGCGACGTAATAAGTGACTTATAACCCTATTTCACGCTTATAACCATTGCAGCATCCTCATGGTCACGTGATTTACATTTCAATGCTTGACAATTGACTCACATTTATGATGGTTGCAGTGCCCCAGGGTCATGTGAACACCTTTTGCCACTTTCTGACAAGCCAAGTCAATGGGGAAGCCAGATTCACCTAACAACAGTGTTACTAATTTAACAACTGCAGTGATTCACAACTGCTGCAAACAGTCATAAGTTACAGGTAGTCCTCGACTTACAACAGTTTGTTTAGTGACCGTTCCAAATGACAACGGCACTGAAAAATGGGACCCATGACCGTTTTTCACTGTTGTGACCTTTGCAACATCCCCATGATCATGTGATCAAAATTCAGATACTTGCCAACTGGTTTGTATTTATGACCATTGCTGTGTCACGATATCCCCTTATGCGACCTTCTGACAAGCAAAGGGGAAGCCAGATTCACTTAACAACCGTGTTACTAATTTAACAACTGCAGGAATTCACTGAACAGTGGTGGCGAGAAAAATCGTAAAATGGAGCAAAACTCACTTAACAAATTTCTCATTTACCGAGTTTCCCCGAAAATAAGCCCGCCCCCCAAAATAAGCTCTCCCTGAAAATATTTAACTGCAGCCGGTCCCCGCCATTTCCTCTGGTTAGGGTTAGGGAGACAGAGCTGGAAATCAGGTAAGACGGCAAAAGGAGCCCCGGCTTGCTCCACGCGCCCCAAAATAATAAGACCTCCCCAAAAATAAGGCCAAGCGCTTATTTCGGGGTTCAAAAAAATATAAGACAGGGTCTTATTTTCGGGGAAACACGGTAGCAATGTAAATTTTGGGCTCAATTCTGATTGTAAGTTGAGGGCTTCCTATACTGTGGTTGCTCTCCTTTCCCTCTGCTCTCCCCTGACACACACACACACACACACACACACACACACACACACACACAGAGAGAGAGCACCATTTTCCTTCTGAGGCTGGATTTCACAACCCCACTCCTCCCCCGCAGGGAGGCGGGACCGACTAGGTGGTTCCGCCCCAGGCGCCTAATGGAGCCGGAAGGATTCCAGAGGGAGCTTGGGGAAATACCTGAAACCCTGGTACACAACTCGGCTGACTCCCTGGTGGATGCTTGGAACACCGCAGCATCAGGGGCGTTAGACCGAATTGCGCCTAAGCGACCTCTCCGTGGCAGTGGATCCCGGAAAGCTCCCTGGTTTACTGAGGAGCTCCGGGAGATGAAACGCCAGAAGAGACGTCTGGAGCGCCGCTGGAGGAAAAAAAAGACCGAGTCTGACCGAACACTATTAAGAATTTACATCAGATCTTATTTAGTGGCGATAGGGGCGGCAAGACGATCTTATCTTTCCGCTCTTATTGCGTCCGCAGATTCTGGTCCAGCCGCCTTGTTTAGGGTGACTCGCTCCCTCCTTGCAAAAGGGGGGAGCGAGGAACACTTACAAGGCAGAGCTGAGGAATTCGCTGAGTTTCTGTCGGATAAAGTCGCTCAGATTCGGTCAAATTTGGACTCCGGCATGGCAGAGTCCATAGAGTTGACAGGGGCGAGTCTTAGTCCACCATTATGGGAAGAGTTTGGGCCTGTTTCTCCCGAGGATGTGGACAGGGCTATGGGAGCGATGGGTACCTCCACCTGTTTATTGGGCCCGTGCCCCTCCTGGCTGGTCTCGGCCAGCAGGGAGGTGGCACGCGGCTGGATCCAGGCGGTGATCACCGCTTCTTTGCGAGAGGGATCCGTACCGCAGTCATTAAAAGCTGCGGTGGTGCGACCCCTCCTGAAGAAGCCTTCCCTGGATCCAGCCGATTTGAAAAACTACTGTCCAGTCTCCAACTTACCTTTTCTAGGTAAAGTTGTAGAGAAGGTGGTGGTGACCCAGCTTCTGCAGCTCCTGGATGAAACAGATCATCTAGATCCTTATCAGTCGGGTTTCAGGCGCGGCTACAGTACAGAAACTGCCTTGGTCGCTCTGATGGATGATCTCTGGCGGGCCCGGGATGGGGGGAACTCCTCCATCCTGGTGCTACTTGACCTCTCAGCGGCTTTCGATACCATCGACCATGGTATCCTTCTGCATCGGCTCGGCGAGTTGGGAGTGGGAGGCACTGTTTTACGGTGGTTCTCCTCTTATCTCGCCGATCGGATGCAGTCGGTGTTGGCAGGAGGGCAGAGATCGTCCCCCAGGCCCCTACTATGTGGGGTGCCCCAGGGGTCGGTTCTCTCGCCCATCCTGTTTAACATCTACATGAAACCGTTGGGTGAGATCATCCGCAGGCATGGGGTGTGTTTCCATCAGTACGCTGACGACACCCAGCTGTACATCACCACCCCGTCTGACTTCAGGGAGGCAGTTGATGTAATGTGCCGATGCCTGGACGACGTTAAGATCTGGATGGGGAGGAACAGACTCAGACTTAATCCCGACAAGACTGAGTGGCTGTGGATAATGCCCCCTAAGGACCATGATAGCTGTCCCTCCTTGGTCTTCGAGGGTGCGAAACTGACTCCCTCAGACCAGGTCCGCAACTTGGGGGTCCTCCTAGATCCACAGCTAAAATTAGATCATCACCTTTCTGCTGTGGCTAGGGGGGCCTTTGCACAGGTTCGCCTGGTGCACCAGTTGCGGCCATATCTGGAGAAGGAGGCTTTACTCACGGTCACTCATGCCCTTGTCACCTCGCGTTTGGACTACTGCAATGCGCTCTACATGGGGCTACCCTTGAAGAGTATCCGGAGACTTCAGTTGGTGCAAAATGCGGCTGCGCGTGCTGTGGTGGGTGTGCCGAGGTACACCCACGTGACACCGATTCTCCGCCAGCTGCATTGGTTGCCCATCGGTCTCCGGGTCCAATTCAAGGTGTTGATCACCATCTTTAAAGCCCTTCATGGCTTAGGACCAGGATATCTCCGGGACCGCATTCTGCCTCATACTTCCCTCCGACCGGTTAGGGCCCACAGAGTTGGCCTCCTCTGGGTCCCGTCGGCCAAGCAATGCCGGCTGGCGGGCCCCAGGGGGAGGGCCTTCTCTGTGGCTGGCCCCGTGCTCTGGAACCAACTCCCCCCAGAGACCCGAACCATCCCCACTCTGCTGGCCTTCCGAAAGGCCGTTAAGTCTTGGCTCTTCCTGCAGGTGGGGGGGACAGCTTAACCATTTGAGCTTACCCCCCAAGTATGTAAGTGGTTGAATGGATGGATGTTGTTGTTGCTTTTATACTGTTTTTTTTTAAATTTTGTACTGTTTTTAAATTGTTGAAATTTTGTCTATTCTTGTATCTCTTATGTTGTACGCCGCCCTGAGTCCTTCGGGAGTTGGGCGGCATATAAGAATAACAAAATAAATAAATAAAATAAAATAAATAAATTTACTCCACACATTTATTTATACTCGTTCTCTCTTGTTAAAAGACCTGCGCTCTTAAAAGACCAGACTACAATACGGGTAGTCCTTGACTTACAACCATTCATTTAGTGACCGTTCAAAGTTACAACATACAATACATTTGCCAGACCAATCCTTGAATACAGCTCACCTGTCTGGAACCCGCACTACATATCGGACATAAATACAATTGAGACAGTCCAGAAATACTTCACAAGAAGAGTCCTCCACTCTTCTACTCGCAACAGAATTCCTTATTCCACCAGACTTGAAATTTTAGGCTTAGGCAACTTAGAGCTACGTCGCCTTCGATCTGATCTAAATGTAGTTCATAAAATCATCTGCCACAATGTCCTACCTGTCAGTGAATACTTCAGCTTCAACCGCAACAATACAAGAGCACACAATAGATTCAAACTCAATGTAAACCGCTCAAAACTCGACTGCAGAAAATACGACTTCAGCAACAGAGTAATCAGTGCCTGGAATGCACTACCTGACTCTGTGGTTTCTTCCCCAAACCCCAAAAACTTTAACCTTAGACTGTCTACAGTTGACCTCACCCCATTCCTAAGAGGTCTGTAAGGGGCGTGCATAAGCGCACCATCGTGCCTACCGTCCCTGTCCTTCTGTCCTATTGTCTAATTTTTACCTATACCTACTTTGCTTTCGTTTATGTTTATATCATACCTGTTATCTTGTACACGTGTTGACAAAATAAATAAATAAAATAAATAAAATAAACAGCACTGAAAGAAAGGGACTTATGACCATTTGTCAAACTTTCAAACCATTGCAGCATCCCCATGGTCATGCCATCAAAATTTGGATGATTGATTTGGAGGGTTGTAGTGTTCTGGGATCTTGCGACCTTCTGACAGGCAAAGTCAAGGGGGAAAGCCAGCTTCGCTTAACAAACCGTGTTGCTCATTTAAAGACTTGCAGTGACTCCCTTAACAACTGTGGCCAGAAAGGTCGTGAAATGGGCCAAGACTCGTTTAATGACTGTTTTGCTTAGCAACAGGAATTTTGGGCACCATTGTGGTCGTAGGTCGAGGGTTACCCGTATAGGTTTTCAGGCCAAGGTGAATCAACCTGGTAAGAAAACAAAAGCTTACTCACCACATGAAAGAAGCTGCCTACAAATCTTGAACCAAAAATCACGCCTTCGGTTAGTTTCTGAAAGTTTTCCTCTTCAAGAGAGAAACGGTAGCCGAATACCAAGATGGCTATCACATTGAAGAAAGCGTTGGTGACTGGCAACAAAGGATCTAAGGGCTGGCCTGAAAATTAAGAAATTGATTGTCAAATGAATAAAATACCTAAATGCCTGCAGAAATGGAATACCGTATTTTTCGGAGTATAAGACGCACCAGAGTATAAGACGCACCTTCGTTTTGGGGAAGGAAAACAAGGAAAAAAGGCCTCTGCATCCCAGCAATTTGCCAAACACCAAACAGCAAACAGCACAGATGATATACACTGTTTGCTGTGTATTTCTGTGCATGTGTGCCTGACCCATAGAAATAGCAAAGAATTGGAGAAATGTGCATTATGCCAGAAAGTTTTCTTAAATGTAGTCACACTAACTCCTCCCAATTATTTAAATAGATCTACTCTGAGGTAAGTCAGGATTTAACTCTAATACTAAACAGAACACTGTTACATTTCAGAGTATACTTGTACAGAGCTGTTAAAATTAATTAAAATTTCTGGAAGTATACATTATTCTCTATTATTTAAAAGAAGATACAATAGCACTGGGCCTCTTCAGAGCAAGCATTTATTTTAAAAAGCTTCTTTATTTTGTTAAGTTGTCTAGATTTACAGGGGTCTCCAACCTTGGCAACTTTAAGACTTGTGGACTTCAACTCCCAGAATTCCACAGCCAGCAAAGCTAACAAAGCCGGCTGTGGAATTCTGGGTGTTGAAGTCCACAAGTCTTAAAATTGCCAAGGTTGGAGACCCCTGGCTCTAGAACAATAATAAAGCAGTCTTTAACAAATAAGTCTAATAATGTGAACATTCTACAGACATTTATAGTTATTTACTTACCCGCTTGCATCCAGTTCAGCAGAAAATAAAAATCTGTGTGTCTCTCCCAGCTATTTGCCTCTTTGCAGCTAGTTTCAGTTTCATTTTAGCACGTGGCAAATCAGCTGTAGGTCGGGAAGCTGCTACTGACTTGCTTGGCTTTACAGGCTGTTCCCTGTTTGCTGCAAACAGGTAAATTGCTAGAAGACAGAGGCCAAAGGGTGGGGCTGGCTGGCTGGCTGGGGCTACATTCGGTGTATAAGACGCACCCAAGTTTTCACCCTCTTTTGGGGGGTAAAAAGGTGCATCTTATACTCAGAAAAATATGGTAAATCCTTGACTTACAACCAGTCACTTATCAAGTGGTCAAAATTAAATTCTTTTAATCCTTTTAAAGCTATTTATGACCTGGATTTGATGTTCCGACGGCTGTGCACACACACCCGCAGTCGCATGTTTGCATTTTCGGCACTCGGCAACCAGCCTGTATATACAGTGGTCACATGACTGCAAGAACCAGCATTTACAGGTAGTCCTCGATTTACGACAATGGAGCCCAACATTTCCATTGCTAAGTTGTTCAGTGAATTGCATCTCATTTATGACCTTTTTTAAGTACAGTTGTTAAGCGAATCACTGCAGTGTAAGAGAATCGTGCAGTCGTTAAGCGAATCAGGCTTCCCCTATTGACTTGGCTGGTTGAAAGCTGATTGGGAAATGGTGATCACGTGATCTTGGGACTGTGCAACAATCATAAATACATGCCAGTTGGCAAGTGTCCAAATTTTGATCTTGTTACCATGGGAATGCTGCAAACAGTCATACGTTACAGGTGGTCCTCGACTTACAACAGTATGTTTAGTGACCGTTCAAAGTTACAATGGCACTGAAAAATGTGACTTATGACCGTTTTTCAGAGTTATGACCTTTGAAGCATCCCCATGATCATGTGATCAAAACTCAGATGCTTGCCAACTAGTTCGTATTTATGACCATTGCTGTGTCCCAGGGTCATGTGATCCCCTTTTGCGACTTTCTGACAAGCAAAGGGGAAGCCAGATTCACTTAACAACCATGTTACTAACTTAACAACTGCAGGGATTCACTGAACAATTGTGGCGAGAAAAGTTGTAAAATGGGGGAAAACTTACTTAACCAATTTCTCATTTAACAACATAAATTTGGGGCTCAATTGTGGTCGTAAGTCAAGGACTACCTGTATAAGTCAAGGGCTACCTGCACTTCTGTTTTCCGATGTCCCATAGAAAACAATGGATTTGTTTAATGACTGCGGCGTTCACTTTATAACCTATGCATTTCAGGGGTGGGTTCTAACTTACCTCGCCACCGGTTCGCTTCCTCCCACGCTGCATGGCTGCGCGAGCAATTCATGCCGCATGGTTGTGCTCCGCAGGCGCGTAGGCGCAGTGCCAAAAACTTAGCTTCTGCGCATGCGCAGAAGCAAAAAGTAGCTTCTGCGCATGCACAGAAGCCAAAAACAAGATGGTGACCCCCACAGACCGGCACCGACAGGACCGGCTCCGTGACGTCACCACCGGTTTACTAACGGTTCTAAAGAACCGGTTAGAACTGGTAGGAACCCACCTCTGATGCATTTGCTTAATGACCAACACAAAAAAGGTAAGATCAAGTATAGTCATGTGGTGACCTGCTTAATGACTATCACATTTTATTACCATAATTGCAGGCTCAATTATAAAGTCAAAGAATACTTGTAAAGATTTAGATAAACTAGCTCTTGAGCTGACAGCCTTAGCTGGTCTCACCGACCGTTGGCATCAGCGAAGATCTCCACTAGCTGACCGGCCTCGTCTTGTATTTGACTCTCCATGCCTGTCCTCCCCAGTCCAAGTTTCCTCATAGTAAGTAAGCCAAATCGCCTCTGTTGCTTCCAAGTGTGGCCATTGGAAAGAATAATGCCTGAATCAAACAGAAATAAGTGAGAAATTGTTACTCCTAAGAGAGATGCACCAAAGTTATGAAATCATCGGCTTGAGGCTTCCTTGGTGCTATCTGAGCTTGGTTGTTGTCTGGCAGACGTTTCATCACTCAAACTATGTAACATCATCAGTGCTAGTAGGAAGTGGAGTTTTGCTCCCTGTTTAAATACAAAGGGCTGCACAGCCAAGCTCAGAAAGCACCAGGGACCCCTCATTTCAACCCTGAGCTACGAATATTCTCCTTTATTGGACTCATCAGTTTAGAAGAGATCACGTTCAGCAAAGTCATACTGTTATATTTTTGTGGGAATGAAGAGCGTGCAAGAATGAGACAGAATGAGACCCAACGCTTAAGGAAATATTCTTTAACACAACATGCTAAAACTGGATTTGTTCACTTCGGCTTGGTTGCCTGAGGCAGGCCCCGTGTCACAAATCATGGCTAATATTTAAGTCATAAATTCTCTTTTTAGTCGTAGTTTGGAGTTGGTTTGCATATCAAGGATTGTTTAAAACGGGACTTGTAATTAGATTAGCGTTGGAATCCTTACTAATTTATTTATTTATTAGTTGCATTTGTATGCCGCCCACTCCACAGAGACTCTGGGCGGCTCACAACAGTAAAAATTCACATGCAACAACAAATATAAAAAGCATTAAAAACAATAGATATCAAAACATTAAAAAAAACATTAAAAACTACAATTTAAAAACCCATACAATAAATCATTCATGGGGCCAAGAATGATCGGTGTTGTATTAAAATCATTGGCCCCAGGCCCCAGGCCTGTCAGCAAAGCCATGCTTTAACTGCTTTTCTGAAGGCTGGCAGGGTGGGAATAATGCGGATCTCGGGGGGGTAGTGTATTCCAGAGAGCCGGTGCTGCCACAGAGAAGGCCCTCGTTCGTGGGCCCGCCAGCCGACATTGTTTGGCTGACGGGACCACCAGCAGGCCAACTCTATGGGCTCTAATCGGTCTTAGGGAGGTATGTTGGAGAAGGCGGTCTCGGAGGTAATTCCTAGTTGTTTGTATAATTTTTAGTGTATTCTTAGCTGCCCAAAGTCACCTTGATAAGATAGGCATCCATATAAATCTGTGTTTTTTAAAGTTGGCAATTTTAACATGGGTGGACGTCAACTCTCAGAATTCCCAAACCAGCCATGCTGTTGACGTCCACACACTTCAATTTTAAAATGGAAATTCCATATTCCTCAGATTGGTACTTTTTCAAAAGGCAACTGGACTTGGTTTCTCCATGAAGATGTTTCACTTCTCATTCAAGAAGCTTTCTTCAGTTCCGGTCAATGACCAGATAACTGCAAGGAATATAAATCCTTCCATCCTCCGCCATTTAGTCAGAACTGAAGAAGCTTCTTGGATGAGAAGCGAAATGTCTTCAAGGAAAAACAAACTCCAGTTGCCTTTTGAAAAAGCACCTTTGGGACAACCATGACCTGGATGACTGAGAATCTCTGCAGATATATCGCTCAGATGATTCCCAGAAGAACCATCCATCATAAATCACTTGTTGAAAACCCATGGATGAGGTCATGTCCACATTTGTAGCTAACCAGTCAGCATGTCCACAAAACAAGGTCAAAAAACTCAAAATGATGCTTGCAATGTGCAACTGAAGGTCCAGATAGTTTATTACATCCACCCACTGCCAAGCCTTTTTTCTTTCTCTTTTTGCTGCGTTCAAATGACATGGCCAGATGTGGGTTTCACATACTGCAACAACCGGTTTGCCCAGCACCGGAAATGTGAGCTCTCGTGTGCGCATGCTCCTTCGCTCACAGGCCATCCGCATATGCATGTGGCGTCACAAAACACAGCAATTTGCGCGTGTGCACTGTCCGCACATGCGTGCAACGTCAAACTACATGGCAATTCACTTGCACGTGCGTCAAAACATGCATGCGGCATCAAAAGCACAGCGATATAGGACAGGATTGCGCCTGACTGGGTGGGCAGGCCCACCCGCAGGTCGCTACTACCGGTTCACCCGAACCAGTCCAAACCAGCTGAATACCACTGTCAGACTCCAAGTAATGCATCTCAGAAACGAGATGGCATATTTTATGCCCGCATATTTTTTGGCAACTTCTGTTCTGCCCCAGCTACGGACCACAAAGAACGCAGCACACACAAAGTCTGTACAAACCTTAGTTTACTAATTAATTAAGGACTACTAATGAGCTTTCTTAGTAGTCGTCAAACACAAATACAGTTTAAAGCAGTCTTTTCTGAACACCGGCTGTTAATTCAACTTCATTAACAACCAGCACGAGTCCACGAAATAATAACTCAATTCTGAGTAAACAGTCTTGTAGGTAACAGCAATCTTACGGTGGTTGGCAAAATGCCCAGAAGCAATTTGCAGGAAAAATGCCAAGAGAGAGAACAAGAGCCGATCAGACGTTTCTGGAGTCAAGACACGAAGGAATATGAACGACTTTGTTTCCTGCAAATTGGCTCCTTCGTCCTCATCCCTTAAATAGGCTAGGGGAGTGGCCAATTAGCCCCAAGCCTTACTCTCGAGGAGACCTCCTCCTGAGAAACCATTCCTGCCTTTTGGCAGCTCTGCGTTCCCTTGCATTGAGAATAGGCTCCTCCTCATCTTCGTCACTGATGGGAGCTTCTGGAGGTTCTGAAGGCCCTGGCTGAATCTCCGCCTCTGGCACCGAGTCCTCTCCAGCCTCCTCACTGTCCGACTCGGGTGCCAGCTGCAAAGGCCGCTGGCACATCACCACATCAGCCTCTTCGCTGCTTGCATCAGCTACCAGCTGCACGGGTTGCTGGCAGGCCACAACAACTTCAAGGTGGACAGTGCTGCATCTGATTTGATTGGTTCAGATTCGGCCGTCTGTTTTTGGACATCCTCCTTCTTACACGTGAAAGGATCACTTCTTGTTTTCACGCCCACAAAGCTTTCTCCTTTCAGGACTTCCTGGAAACTCATGTCTCTCATTTATAATTTCGGAGAGTTCACATAAACACATATAAATATTTAAAATATTTGAACGTTGGGGCTGTTTCTCAGGGCACTGCTGGGGGTCAAGTTGGCTTATTAGGCTTTTTGTTCTGAACTTGTCATTTTGAAAGTCACTTTGAGCCTTGCTGGACTAAATGGCATACCGCACTTTTCGGAGTATAAGACGCACTTTTCCCCCCCTAAAAGAGGGTGGAAATGTTGGTGCATCTTATACACCGAATACAGCCATTTTTGGCCTCCCGAAACCCCACCCCGTGCATCCCATTTCGCCAAAAACAGGTTTTTGCTAAAACGGGGCACGCAGAGGGAGGCCTGCAGAGTACTCCTGGGGGCTGGGGAAGGCAAAAACGCGATGCGTGGGGGGGTTGGGAGGCAAAAAATGAACCCGTTTTTCGCAAAAACGAGGCGCACAGAGGATTTGCGAGTCCTACAGAGTGCTCCTGGAGGCCGGGGAGGGCAAAAACTTTTTTTCTTACGGAAATTACCTCTTCGAAATCTTGTTGCATCTTATACTCCGGTGCGTCTTATAGTCCGAAAAATACAGTATATACTGTGTAGCAAATAAATAAACGGAATTTTAAAAAGGAAAAGCAGAGTTTACAACTTACCTTTTCCTTTGGACAGAGCCCTTAAAAAGGGAGTCTCTACTCGCTCAGAGAAGTCATCAGAATGGTTGATCAATCCAAGTTTGACAACTTTGTATCCTGACAGTACTATTACAGGTAAATTCCATGCCAGTAATGTGTAAATGTTTCCATAACGTTTCGCAAGCTGCAATTAGGAAAAAAGAAGAAGAAGCAATACATTCAGGTGAAGAAGAATACAGGTAATCCTCAATTTACAACCAAAATTGAGCCCAAAATTTCCGCAAGACGGTTGCCAAGTGAATTTTGCCTCGTTTTATGAATTTTCTTGCCACAGTTGTTAAGTGGCTCACTGCAGTTGTTCAGTCAGTAACAGGGTTTTGAAGTGAATCTGGCTTCTCCACTGACTTTGCTTGTCAGAAGGTCACAAAGGTCACATGACCCCAGGACATTGCAACCGTCATAAATACAGGCCGGTTGCCAAATTTTGCACACGTTACCCTGGAGATACTGCAATGGTTATAAGTATAGAAACGGTCATAAGATACTTTTTTCACTGCCATTGTAGCTTCGGTCACTAAATGAATGGTTGTTAAGTCAAGGACTACAGGTAGTCCTCGACTTACAACAGTTCATTTAGTGACCATTCGAAGTTATGACGGCCCTGAAAAAAAGTTACTTATGACTGTTTTTTCACACTTATGACCATTGTAGCATGGTCATGTGGTCAAAATCAAGACGATTGGAAATTGACTCATATTTATGGCGGTATCTCATCCTATATCGCTGTGTTTTTTGACGCCGCACACATGCGCGGACATAGCACACGAGCGAATTGCCATGTTTGTTGACACCGCACGCATGTGCGGACGGGGCACATGAGTAAATTGCCGTGTGCAAAGCATGTGTGCATGTGCGCAAAGCATGTGTGCATGTGCGCAAAGCATGTGTGCATGTGCGCAAAGCATGCGCATGTGAAGCTAGCATGCAAGCGCACACGCTCACATTTTCGATTCTGGGCGAACCAGTTGTTAAATTATGTGAAGCCCACCTCTGATCTATCGTTTTCTGTTCTAGCATCCTTTTGAACACATACTTGTAGGGCCAGCAAGATTTCTTCTGAGAGAGAGATGGAGAGAGAGAGAGAGAGAGGGAGGGAGGGAGGGAGGGAGGGAGAGAGACAGAGACAGAGACAGAGACAGAGACAGAGACAGAGACAGAGACAGAGACAGAGACAGAGACAGAGACAGAGACAGATTGTAAAATCAGCAGGAGTTTCCCTGATCACATATAAAGATAGACCTCGTATAGAGATTGCCTCATTTAACAACAATTTCCAGGTAAGACAACAATGACTTTTATGACTGATCTTTGCATTTATGAGCTTGGCAGGACTGTAAAGCAAAGGGAATCCCATAAACACAGTCAGCAGTTTATTCAGTGACCAGTCCCAACTGTGGTCACTAAAGGAGGACTACACGGATCATTATCCATTTGACTCCTAAACAAATTCTCAGTCCCCTAAATCAGAGGTCTCCAACCTTGGCAATTTTTTATGAGGTGTGGACTTCAACTCCCAGAATTCCTCCACCAGCCATGCTGGCTGAGGAATTCTGGGAGTTGAAGTCCACACCTCATAAAGTTGCCAAGGTTGGAGACCTCTGCCCTAATTGTCACGTATTCATTCTCCAGACTTTACAGACCCAACAACATCCTTTTCCATCACTGCCACCGAAGTCAAATGACTGCAGTTCTCTTCATCAAGTTTAATAAATAAAATAAGTTTAAATAATAAATAAATAAATAAATAAATAAATAAATAAATAAATAAATAAATAAATAAATAAATAAATAAATAAGCTAGCTAGCTAGCTAGCTAGCTAGCTAGTCAAAAAACAAAATATACAAGTGAAAAAATACCTGAATTAGAAGATCAGGAGTAAGTCTAAAACCAGTCCGCCAGCTGATTCCAATTAAAGGAAGTGGCAAAGGTCCAGGTGGACATTTTCTGAGTAACAAGAGTTGTTTTAGAAAGTACACAACTGAAAGACTCAGCAGCAGAAGCAGAACCATTGAAAATATCCAGAGTTGCTCCATTATTTCCACTTTTCCTTTCTGTCTTTCAACGTCTCCACGACAGCCGAGTGGATCAAATCTGTTTTCTCCAATACCTTCCACCGAGAAGTGGCTAGCATTATTGGGTTTTTTAAAAAAAGAGTGCTTTATATAATCCAATCAGGAAATGTTTGCAACATGAAAGCTTGTGCCATATATAATTTGTGTAGGAATGTGTTCCTCCTTACCCGACTCGAAATGGCATTTGTGGTTAGGAGGATGGATAAATCTGATAAGTCTCTTGAAAGGAGCTGAAAACAAAGGACATAGGATAGAACAGCCCTATGATCAACTGGGCAGGGATACAACGTGGGTTAGTACCAAATAGATCAAGTTCTGTTTTCACTGAGCCCAGAAACCAGGAGGGGAGGGAACACTTTTCCAAGAAGCAGACAACAGGACAAAAAGGATAACCGGATCCCCATTGATGCCGGCAACATGACCAGCACCTGCCTATCAGATCCCGGGTGGCGCAGTGGTTAGAATGCAGTACTGCAGGCTAACTCTGCCGACTGCCAGCAGTTCGATTCTGGCCAGCTCAAGGTTGACTAGCCTTCCATCCTTTCGAGGTCGGTAAAATTGTTGGGGGTAATATGCTGACATTTGTAAATTGCTAAGAGAGGACTGTAAAGCATTATGAAACGGTAAATAAGTCTAACTGCTTTTTGTATTACTAGCAGGAGCCATTTTGGGGGGGAAATCCCCTATTTCTACAACACCTAAGGCAGTGATGGCGAACCTATGGCACGGGTGGCACAGGTGGCACGCGGAGCCATATCTGCCGGCACGCGAGCCGTTGCCCTAGCTCAGCTCCAGCGCACATGTGTGTGCCCGCCAGCTGATTTTTGACTTGTGCGGAGGCTCTGGGAGGGTGATTTTGGCCTCCGGAGGGCCCCCAGGGTGGCGGGGGGAGCGGTTTCGCCCTCCCCAAGCTCCAAGAAAGCCTCTGGAGCCTGGGGAGGGCGAAAAAACGGGCCTACCGGGCCCACTGGAAGTCGGGAAATGAGGGAATGGGGGGTCATGCATGCATGCGCAGGGGGGTGGGGCGAGTGGAGGGCTTTAAATTATGGGTGTGGGCACGCATGCGCGCGCGATAGCACGCACACGCACTATTTTGGCACCCGAGGGAAAAAAGGTTCGCCATCACTGACCTAAGGTGTTGCAGAAACACCTAAGGTGTTGGTTATGACCAATGGTGGGTTCCTACCGGTGCGGTCTTGCCTGTTCGTCGCCACAGAGCCGAAGAAGCTGTTGGCGTTCACGCTGCGAGGCTTACCCTGCCCGCTTTCCTCACCCGCCGGGATGCCGCCATTTGCGTTCTTTTGCCCTCTGCGCAAGCAGAACGCTTTGCGCATGCGCAGAGGGCAAAAGAACGCAAACGGCGGCGGCCCGGCAGGCGGGGGAAGCCCCGCGCCGCGAACACCAACAGCTTCTTCGGCTCTGCGGTGATGAACAGGCAAGACCGCACCGGTAGGAACCCACCACTGGTTATGACCTTTAAAGCCCTACATGGCTCAGGATCAGGCTACTTGCGGGACCGCATCCTGCCACATACCTCCCTACGACCGGTTAGGTCCCACAGAGTTGGTCTCCTTCAGGTTCCGTCAACCAAGCAATGCCGGTTGGCGGGACCGCGGGGGAGAGCTTTCTCTGTGGGAGCTCCCTCTCTTTGGAACTAACTACCACAAGAGATCCGAAATATCCCGACCCTGCTGGTCTTCCGCAAAACCGTGAAAACGTGGCTCTTCCTGCAGGCGAGGTGAAATCAAGATCAATTCCCCATGTTTGAATGATGGTTTGTTTTTAAATTTTTAAATTTTGTAATTTTTAATCATTGGTATCGTTTTTATAAACTGTTTTTGTATTATGTTGTACGCTGCCCTGAGTCCTACGGGAGTTGGGCGGCATATAAAAACGACCAAATAAATAAATATTTCAACACAGGATGAGCCAAGCTCAAATTATTTCAGTCACAGCAAGCCACAGCACCGTTAACACAGCACCATCTGGGAGAAGAAGAAAAAAAAAGGAAGATCAGTCATTTTTTTACTAAGTTTTTTTATTTTTTATAAACATATCAATGCGTGAACAGTGTGACACCTAAGTGTCATACATTTTAATACAAATAAAATAGTATTAATCATATTTGTTTCATTTAACAAGCTTATATAATCCTTGTTATAATACACATATTTTTATTAAATTATAATCTTTCTTTAATCATTCAATATTTCAATATGTCATTTCTATACCAATCACCCTATTCTAAGTGTCATACCTTTTAATACAAATAGAATATTATTAATCATATTTATTACTTTTAACAAGCTTATATAATTCTAATAATAGTACAAACATTTGTGCTAAATTGAAATCTTCCATTATTTGCTTGTTCAACTTCATTATTTGGTTATTCAATATTTCAATATCTTATTTTTATGCCAATCACCATATTCTGCATGTCATAAATTTTAATACAAATAAAGTATTTTTGATCATATTTGTTACATTTAGTAAACGTATACCTATTCATATTGGTTCACTAAATTACATCCTCTTGTAGAACTCATCTAAATAGATCCAGTCATTTAGATGGATTATAAGTCTAAGTCTAAGTGCTATAGATGAGTTCTACAAGGGGATGTAATTTAGTGAACCAACTCCTCTTTTTTTCACATCCAGGCCAAAAGCTCCAGGCATGATAAGAGTTCCTTCCATGTGGCTGTAGTTTGGAACAGTGTCTCAAAACATAGTGGCATTCAACTACTACTGCAAATTATTATTATTAACAGGTAGTCCTCGACTTACGACCACAACTGAGCACAACATTTCCATTGCTAAGCAAGACAGTTGTTAAGTGAGTTTTGCTCCATGTTACGACCTTTCTTGCAACAGTTGCTAAGTGAATCGCTGCAGTTGTTAAGTGAGTCTGCTTTCCCACATTGACTTTGCTTGTTAGAAGGTCATAAAAGGGGATCACATGACCCCAAGAAACTACAACTATCATAAATACACGCCAGTTGCCAAGCATCCAAATTTTGACCAGGGGAATGCAGCAATGATTTTAAGCGTAAAAAATGGTCATAGCTCACTTTTTTCAGTGCCGTTATAACTTTGAATGGTCACTAAACGTTGTTTAAGATCTTGCTTAATGTCAGGTGTTCTTCCATTCAAAATCCAGGAAAGAAAAACCCCAACTCTATAATGATAGAGAAGAGTACTTTTACTAGATAAGAACTGATAGCGACAAAATGAAAGCAAGATCTGAGGCAAAAGGCGCGTAAATTGCATATAGAATAGCAATAGCAATAGCACTTAGACTTATATACCGCTTCATAGTGCTTTACAGCCCTCTCTAAGCGGTTTACAGAGTTCAGCATGTTACCCCCAACAATCTGGTTCCTCATTTTACCCACCTCGGAAGGATGGAAGGCTGAGTCAACCTTGAGCCGGTGAGATTTGAACAGCTGAACTGCTGAACTGCAGTGCTACACTTTAACCACTGCGCCACCTCGGCTCTTATATAGGATTATATAGAAATAATCCCAAATCCCTTCCCACATAACCCCCTGGGCAAATCATCCAATCCCAGCGCCCCAAGATGTCATGTGGGCACACATCCAGGTGGAGCTTCCACGTCTGGTTTGCCAAAGCCGTTGACCTTGTCCATCCAGCCTGCCCGTACGTGATAAGAATTTTCCTCCCTAAACCCCTAATCAGACACATGAAGAGACATCTCCAGCACAGCTCCCCCCTAAATACCTAACCTTCCCTCCTCCCCCAGTTTCTATGGCAGCCGAAGCAAGCAGGCAGCGTGGAGGCTGACATTCGGCCCTCCTGCAATAGGGACGTTAGTCCTAGGGAAACACAGAATATAACAAAAGAAAACCAAAAATATGTAAATATAACAAGGAAAGCACATTCAAGGTTTATCGGGATATTTGGAATGGAACAACTGAATTAATCTAGGGGCTCTGATATCCCACTCGTTCACCCATTCAGAATGTGAGGAAGGGAAGTGCTTCCAGGCTACCAAATATTGTACTTTGCCCCTATGTCTTCTAGAGTCAAGGATTTCCTTAATTTCGAAATGCTGTTCACCCTCGATAAGTAAAGGCACAGGGGGAGAGGTCTGGGTTGGCCGAAGAGAAGATGTATGTTCGGGCTTCAAAAGACTGACATGGAAAACGGTGAATTCTTCTAAGGGTTTTTGGAAGTTCTAATTGTACTGCTACTGGGTTTATAATTTTCACAATGGGAAAAGGGCCCACAAACTTAGGCCCAAGTTTCTTCGACTTCTGTGTAGTCTGTAGGTACTTAGTTGACAAGAAAACTCTATCACTGACTTGGTATTCCTTTGGTCTAACCCTTTTCTTGTCAGCCTTTTGCCTTTTAACTAAGTGCAATGTTTTCACAAACCCAAAATGACCTGCTGCCTTTGAATCATGGGCCTTTTGCAGCACCAGCTCCCTAATAAGAGCCGGGACATAGAGCTTGGCTCCCACCCAGGCGAGGCCATCGCGAATGGTACACTCATTTGAGCGAGACAAAAACCATTTGTCCATTTTCAACGCTTCTGTGAGTTGAGAGTTTAGGTCGGCCGAAAGATCTGAGTCCACCTTCTTTTGGGACCTAGTGACCACTGGAACCACCAGTTGTTTAGAAGGGATCACGGGTCGGATTATATCCTGCCGTATGCTGTTATACTGGGGCAACCTGGACAAGGTATCAGCCATAAAGTTTCCCCCCCAGGTAGGTAGCGTAGGGACAAATTAAATTGATTAAAATGTTGTGCCCAGCCAGCTTGCTTAGGTGACAACTTCCTAGGGCTCTTCAATGCCTCAAGGTTTTTATAATAATAATAATAACAGAGTTGGAAGGGACCTTGGAGGTCTTCTAGTCCAACCCCCTGCTTAGGCAGGAAACCCTACACCACTTCAGACAAATGGTTATCCAACACCTTCTTAAAAACTTCCAGTGTTGGAGCATTCACAACTTCTGGAGGCAAGCTGTTCCACTGATTAATTGTTCTAACTGTCAGGAAATTTCTCCTTAGTTCCAGGTTGCTTCTCTCCTTGATTAGTTTCCATGCATTGCTTCTTGTTCTACCCTCAGGTGCTTTGGAGAATAGTTTGACTCCCTCTTCTTTGTGGCATCCCCTGAGATATTGGAACACTGCTATCATGTCTCCCCTGGTCCTTCTTTTCATTAAACTACACATACCCAGTTCCTGCAACCGTTCTTCATATGTTTTAGCCTCCGGTCCCCTAATCCTCTTTGTTGCTCTTCTCTGCACTCTTTCCAGAGTCTCAACATCCCTGTTACATTGTGGTCAGCAAAACTGAATGCAGTATTCCAAATGTGGCCTTACCTTACATAAAGTGGTATTATCACTTCGCGTGATCTTGATTCTATCCCTCTGTTAATGCAGCCTAGAACTGTGTTGGCTTTTTTGGCAGCTGCTGCACACTGCTGGCTGATATTTAAATGATTGTCCACTAGGACTCCAAGATCCCTCTCACAGTTACTACTATTGAGCAAGGTACCACATATACTGTACCTGTGCATTTTGTTTTTCTTGCCTAAATGTAGAACCTTACTTTTTTCACCATTGAATTTCATTTTGTTTGATAGCGCCCAATGTTCAAGTCTGTCAAGATCCTTCTGTATCTTGAGCCTATCTTTTGGAGAGTTGGCTATTCCTGCCAGTTTGGTGTCATCTGCGAATTTGATGAGTTCCCCATCTATCCCCTTGTCCAAGTCATTGATGAAGATGTTGAAGAGTACTGGGCCTAAAACAGAGCCTTGGGGTACTCCACTGCATACTTCCCTCCATGTAGATGCAGTTCCATTGAGCACTACCACATGTTGAGTGTGGTTGGTTAGCCAGTTTTGAATTCATCTGGTGGTGTTGCTGTCCATCCCACATTTTTCTACTTTATTTAGTAGTAGGTTATGGTCTACTTTATCAAATGCCTTACTAAAGTCCAAGTAAACCACATCGACAGCATTCCTCTGGTCCACTAATTTTGTCACTACAAAATTATGATCCATCCACACTTCGAAAGGATGTTTGGCCCCTTCGAGGAAATGTCTCCAGGTCAGTAGGGCCCAAGGGACAGCAAAAGCTTCTTTCTCCCAAATTGCCCACTTCCTTTCGGTTTCGGTTAATTTACGGGAGGTGTAAGCACAGGGTTGTAGAGCCCCATCAGCACTACTGGTACTCAACTCATAGCTGCCAGTTCTTTAGTGTTGCCTTTCAAACAATCAATCAGACTAGAGATGGAAGGGACCTTCGAGATCTTCCAGTCCAGCCCACAGCTCAAGTAGGAGACCCTATACCAGGGGTGTCAAACTCACGTCATCACTTGAAGTATCGCAACATTTTTTCTGCTTCGCTAAACCGGGCGTGGGCATGGCCAGCGCATGACGCATCTGCCTCGTGGGCTGCGAATTTGACACCCTTACCCTATACCATTTCAGACAAGTGACTGTCCAATCTCTTCTTTAAAATCTTTATATTAGTTTGTATTAGTTTCAATCAGAATAGACCTGGAAGGGACCTTGGAGGTCTTACAGTCTAGCCCCCTGCTCAAGCAGGAGACCCCAGGGGTCAAATGATACCGGTTCAGTCCGTTTCAGGCGTACCGGTAGCGGTGGCTGCTGGTGGTTCAGAGAACCAGTAGCAGCGGCAGTGCGAGGCTCCGTCCACCTGCCCAGATGTCGCCATTTTCTTTTTTTAACCTCTGGCATGCGCAAAGCCTTCTGCGCATGTGCAGAGGGTTAAAAAGCGTGCACAACTCATGGGCTTCCAAACCGGTAGGGAAGGTAAGTAGATTTCACCGCTGGGAGACCCTATACCATTTCAGACAAGTGACTGTCCAGTCTCTTCTTAAAAACCTCCAGTCATGAAGCTCCCACACCTTCTGAAGGCAAGCTGCTCCACTGATTAATTGTTCTCACTGTTAGGAAGTTTCTCTTTAATTTCAGGTTGCTTCTCTCTTTGATTAGTTTCCATGCATTGTTTCTTGTCTTGTCTTCTGATGCTTTGGAAAATAAGTTGACCCCCTCCTCTTTGTGGCAGCCCCTCAAATTTATGTATTTATGTATTTATTATTTATTTATTATTCGCACTTGTATGCCGCTCACTCCACAGAGACTCTGGAGTTCCAAATATTGGAATACTGCTATCATGTGTGTGTGTCTCCCCCCCCCGCCCATCCTTCTTTTCTGTAGCCTGGCCATACCCAAATCCTGCAACCGTTCTTCATATGTTTTTGTCTCCAGGCCTTTAATCACCATATTTGCACATTTCAAACACATTCTCATAGGATGATTTAATGCATCGGTATAGTATATGTGTGGACCCAAGCAGTGTAGTGTTTTGCAATTAACAGAAATTTTATTAATGCACAGATTTTGTCAATGCCATCCAAGAGTTTTGTGCTGCCATGGCCTATCTATTGGCATCCTTCAGTCTCGAAGACTATGGTATCGTGCTCTAAAAAGGCCAATCCGAGAGTGGCAATCCCTTCCACACTGAGGGCAGATACATTCTGTCCCCTGCCCGGCCCTCGGATTTCGCTGGTTCCTGGACTGCCTCTTTACCTCAACCTGCTGAACAAGTGTCTCTTCGAAATGGAGAAGGCCATGCTGTGTCTTTAGCCTCCAAGCTGAACAATCAGAGGTCAAGGTTTCCCAGCTGTTAATGTCCATTCCCAAGGCCTTTAGATCCCTCTTACAGATATCCTTATATCGCAGCTGTGGCCTCCCTCTGGGGTGCTTTCCCTGCATTAATTCTCCATACAGAAAATCTTTCGGAATCCGACATGCCCAAGCCAGCGTAGACGTCGCTGTTTCAATAGTGTATACATGCTAGAAATTCCAGCACGTTCCAAGACTGTGCTATTTGGAACCTTGTCATGCCAGGTAATGCCAAGGATACTCCGGAGACAGCACATATGGAAGGTATTCAACTTTCTGTCCTGCCATGCGTAAAGGGTCCAAGACTTGCTGTAATACCAGAGTGTGTTCAGGACACAGGCTCTATAGATCTGGATCTTTGTATGTTCCGTCAGCTTCTTATTAAGCCATACTCTCTTTGTGAGTCTAGAAAATGTGGTGGCCACTTTACCAATACGTTTATTCAGCTCAGTATCTAGAGAGAGAGTATCAGCGACCTCCAGTTCTTGTGCAGAGATTATAATACGGGGAGGTGAATCCATGTCCTGACCCATGACTTGTGTTTTTTTCAGGCTGATTGTTAATCCAAAATCTTGGCAGGCCTTGTTAAAACAGTCCATGAGTCGTTGAAGGTCTTCGACAGAGTGAGCAGTAATGGCAGTATCATCAGCGAAGCGGCAATCCCATAAGCATTTCAGCTGGACTTTAAACTTTGCTCTCAATCTAGAGAGGCTAAGAGTTTTCCGTCTGATCTAGGGGCTCTGGTATCCCGCTCGTTCACCCATTCAGCATGTGAGGAAGGGAAGTGCTTCCAGGCTACCAAATATTGTACTTTGCCCCAATGTCTTCTAGAGTCAAGGATTTCCTTAATTTCGAATAACTCCCTCTGTTGCAGTTCCAAAAGCATGTTTCAGCATGACAGCAAAAAAGATCCTGAATAGAGTTGGCACAAGGACACAGCCCTGTTTCACTCCACTTCGAATGTCAAAGGAATCTGATGTTAAGCCATCAAAAACTACGGTGCCCTTCATTTCCTCATGAAAGGACCTGATGATGTTGAGGAGCTGGGGTGGACATCCGATCTTGGGGAGAATTTTACAAAGGCCGTCCCTACTAACCAAGTCAAAAGCCTTTTTAAGATCTATGAAAGCTACAAAAAGTGGCTGTCTTTGTTCCCTGCATTTCTCCTGCAGCTGTCTAAGGGAAAATACCATGTCAGTAGTGGATCTGTGTCTCAGAATCCACACTGTGATTCTGGATAGACTCTCTCTGCAAGCACCTGGAGCTTCTTCAATACGGCACGGGCAAGCAGCTTCCCTACCACACTAAGTAGAGAGATGCCGCGGTAGTTGTAACAGTAACCCGTCGCCTTTGTTTTTATACAGTGTGACAATATTTGCATCCTTCATGTCCTGCGGCACCCCTCCAACAAAGACAGAAGATTTCATGCAGTTCCGTGGGGATGACCTCTTTGCAGCACTTCAAAACTTCGGCAGGGATGTTATCTTTCCCGGGTGCCTTGCTGGAGGCGAGAGAGTCCAGAGCCGCGTTTAGTTCTTCTAAAGTTGGCACACTGTCAAGCTCCTCCAAGACAGGCAGGCACTCAATGTCATTCAATGCCTCGTCCGTTATCACATTTTCTCTGGAATATAACTCAGAGTAGTGCTGCACCCAGCGTGCCATCTGCTGCGTTTGGGCCTGGATAACCTCACCTGTAGCAGACTTCAAAGGGGCAGATTTCTTCTGTGTTGGTCCTAAGGCCTGCTTGATGCCATCATACATACCCTTGATGTTACCTGTGTCAACTGCTATCTGGATCCGAGAGCAAAGCTGCAACCAATAGTCATTAGCACATCTCCTGGAAGCCTGTTGGACTTTGCTGCGAGCAGCTCGCAGAACCTGTAGATTGCGCACACTGGAGCATGCTTTATATGCAATTAGCGCTCTCCTTTTTTCCTCGATGGCTGGTGTCAGCTCCTCCGAATGGACTTCAAACCAATCTGCTGTCTTTCTGATCTCCTTACCAAATACTGACAAGGCGGTGTTATAGACAGCATTCTTGAAATATTCCCATCTTTCGGACATGTTTGCTTCAGCCGGTCCTGGGAGCGTTTCCTCTAGTGTTTGTGCAAATTCCTCCACTTTGCCCTGGTTGCGGGTCTTGCTGACGTTGATTCGAGGAACTTGGCAGATCACACGGCAGAAAATGTTATCCGGATAACATAGAGAGCCAGTTGTGGTAAGCAAAATGAAACACATAACAATTAACTACGTCGCCTCTGTTGTAACTAGGCCTCATTAACCTAATCTGGGAAAGGATACATCCGGTCCTGGTTATAAAACATCTAAGGACAATTAAGTTAACTAAAATTAACACCAAGTATTGACTATGTGTTTGATGTCACCTGTATTTCATAACCAGTCTGGGAGGTGTGGGGGGGGATTACAATTGGAAAATAAGGTTTGATCATGTATTCTTTTATAGTTTACAAGATCAGATATGTATAAATTATGCCTGTTCAGTTTTATGGCTGAACAAGTAGTGAGAAGTTAATTGCCCTAAGAACCCAATGGCCTGTTATCAAAAGATTGGTTTGATGACACAGAGAAGAAAGAAAATCAAATGTCCAAAAAGTGCTTACTGGCTCAGCGTGATGTCCCCACTTGGTCAGCATCCTATGTAACTGATGGCCCAGCAGATGCCTTCAAGATGTTCTTAAGGTCTTAAGTGTACCAGGCACATATTATCATATGTGGTGGGAGTGCCAAAAAACACAAGAATATTGGGAAAAATAAGGCAATGGTTGGAAGAAATTTTGGAAATAAAACTAGAGTTAAAACCTGAATTATTTTTGTTGGGAATAATTATGGATAAATTTGGTAAAAATACATTATACCTTATGTTACATATTTTGACCACCGTAAGGATAACATTTGCTCAAAAATGGAAAAATAAAGACATACCCAAGGAGGAAGAAATTTTAGATAAAATATTAATATGCGCAGAAATGGATAGATTAACGCTAGAGTTGAAGGACAAATCGGATACAGAATATTATGAAACCTGGAACAAATTATATGAATGGTGGGAAAAAAGGAAAGCCAAGATTAAGTGATATTGGAAAGATCGGAAAGATTTTTAAAAATGTATTAAAATTTGATACTATTTGATAAGGAAAATACAGACAAAGAAATGATTATATGTAAAAAGTTTAACTGGATAATCCGTCATGTACATAATTTTATGTATTTTGGTCTTTGTTTTGTCTTGTTGTTTGTATGTTTGTTAACTGTTTTATAAATAAAAAACTTAAATAAATAAATAAATAAAAAGATTTTCTTAAGGTCAACCAGGAGAAGGATCTCATCTTGCTCCTCTGTGCCTGGAATTTAAAACATCAGGAAATTCAGCAATTATCAGTTGCGACCTACAGCTTAACAATCCCTTTCTTTCCTTTAATTGTTACACCATCCACTGCAGATGGGTGCAAAACCTGATCAGCAAATCCCATCCCAGAGTTTCAAATTTTTAATAGTTTTAAATATAAAATACAAAAATAGAAAGGGAAAAAATGAAATTAATGGGAAAAAAAGAGAGGGGAAGGGAAAGAGGGGAAAGTGCAAGATAAAGGGAAAAAGAAAAGAAATCTGTCTCTTTTTGGTGCAATAGAATAATACATTGCAACCTAATTGCAGGTGTTGGGTGAAATATCCTGGGAGCCAAAAGGGGCGCGGGGGCGGCATCACACACCCCTGTGCCCCATTTTGGGCCTAGCAAGCCTCTCTACAGCCCCCTGGGAGCCAAAAGGGGCGTGGGGGTGCACCACCGTACCCCGTTTTGAGCCTAGCAAGCTCCCTACAGCCCCCTGGGAGCCAAAAGGGGCATGGGGGTGCACCCCCATACCCCGTTTTGGGCCTAGCAAGTTCCCTACAGCCCCCTGGGAGCCAAAAGGGGTGTGGGGCGACCCTGGAAGCAGGGGTGGGTTCTAACTTGCCTCGCTGCCGGTTCGCTTCCTCTCGCGCTGCATGGCAAAAAAACAAAGTCGAAAAACAGATGGCGACCGCATGCACAGTGCCAGAACTTGGCTTCTGCGCATGCTGAGAAGGAAAAAAATAAAAACATTCAAAAAAAAATAAAAAAAATATGGTGGTGCCCACAGACCGGCACCGACCAATCCGGTTTGGTGACTTCATCGTGGCGTCACCAGGGGTCGCTACTGGTTCGGGCGAACCGGTCCAAACCAGGAGGAACCCACCCCTGATCAGGATAGGGCCTATACCAGTGATGGCGAACCTATGGCACGCGTGCCACAGGTGGCACGCGGAGCCACATCTGCCGGCACATGAGCCGTTGCCCTAGCTCAACTCCAGCATGCATGTGCGTGCCGGCCAGCTGATTTTTGGCTCATGTGGAGGCTCTGTGAGGGCATTTTAGGTTTCCAGAGGGCCTCCGAGGGGGTGTTTTCGCCCTTCCCAGGCTCCAGGGAAGCCTCTGGAGCTTGGGGAGGGCGAAAAACGGGCCTACCGGGCCCACTGGAAATTGGGAAATGGGCCATTTCCGGCCTCCAGAGGGCCTCTGCGGGGGCGGGAGAGGCTGTTTTCACCCTCCCCAGGCAATGAATTATGGGTGTGGGCACTCACACGTGCGTGACAGCACGCACGCACGCGTTTTCGGCACCCGAGGGAAAAAAGGTTCGCCATCACTGGCCTATACCATGTCAGATAAATGGTTGTCCAGTCTCTTGTTAAAAACCTCCAGTGATAAAGCACTCACAATGACTGAAGGCAAGCAGTTCCACTGGTTAATTGTCCTCACTGTTACGAAGTTTCTCCTTAACTTCAGGTTGCTTCTTTCCTTGATTAGTTTCCATCCATTGCTTGCTTTCTAGTGCTCTGGAAAATAGGTTGACTCCCTTTTCTTTGTGGCAGTCCCTCAAATACTGGAACACTGCTATCATGTCCCCCCCTAGTCCTTATTTTCTCTAGACTAGCTATACCCAGTTATTACCACTGTTCATCATATGTTTTAGTCTCGTATCGCATCAGGAAAAACAACTGCTGGACATTTATCCCACCAGGAGGGAAATCCAGCAATCACCGCACTTAAGTTTACTTCTCTTTTTCTTTCTCTCTCCGTCCCTCCCTCCCTCTTTCTTTCCTTTTCTTCACCTCACCTCACCACTGTCTAACTATTCACTATGGCTGCATTACTATTACTATTAGTCTTCTCATTGTTCCTATCACCCTTCTCCTCCCACTTATACCTTGTTGCTTGTATCTTTACGATTTATATCAATATTGATCGTTTCCTGATTGCTTATTTGTACCCTATGACAATCATTAAGTGTTGTACCTCATGATTCTTGACAAACATATCTTTTCTTTTATGTACACTGAGAGCATATGCACCAAAGACAAATTCCTTGTGTGTCCAATCACACTTGGCCAATAAAGAATTCTATTCTATTCTCTTTTCTTCTTTCTTTCTTTCATTCTTTCTTTCTATATTTCATATTTCTTAATCGCCCATCTCTTTCAGAGGGGGCTCTAGGCACTGGCTTTTCTTGGATTTGATCTACCCTGTCATACAAATCTGATCTTTATGAATCACCAGCCCATTCATAGCTTGCTTATTCTTAGGCACTAGGGCCTAGGCTAATAAAACAACAGTAAATGACATGCACATCCAAAGCAATCCTATGTTGCCATCTGGTGGCTTAACATAAACACGGACAAACTTTTTCTTGGGTTTAAAATTAGACTGTTTAAGAGTTTACACTATACCTTTCTTTACATCGTTTGCTGAAATAATTTATATTTTTACTGATTTTTTTTAAAAAAATTATCATATACAGTATGTAGCCCAGGTCATGGTTACTCAAGGGACGGCTTGCTCAGTCAATTCCATCCTGCAGGGTTGACCTGCGTAGGGTTAAACAATGTCATTTCTCAGGACCCCAAAGCACTTTTTTTTATAGCAAAACCTGCCCTTTGGCATGAGTTGTGTCTGTGTCTGTGTGTCTCGGCTGTTAGAATGCCAATAATGCCAATAATGTTCAACTGTTCTTGATATTTTGGGATTGCACCCAAGGGACCTACTACTATTGATACTATATTTCCACACAGAAGCCTCATCTGCTTGGTTATTAATGTTAATGTCCACTTTTTTTGCCACCGTCATTCTACCTTTATTTACAGTTCTTTGTATTTTGTTATTTTCTCCAGTTCTTTCTTTTCTATTTTGCTGTCTCCGGAGACTGCCACATCCTCTATCCAGACATTTTGTCTTTTTTTTATTACCAATAGTTAAAGTCTGAGGTGTTACATAGCCAGATGCTTACCTGTTTGAATTGCAAAGTCCCAGAGCACTTTAGTTTCCTCATTTTCTATTACTTTTGTCTATTTTGTGGTCCCACCAGTCCTTGCTTGTAGTTATTATTAAACTTGGATTTCAGTTCAGACCGGATTTGGCCCTTTTTATCCACCTATTGAGTCCTTCCCAAGATCTGGAATAGGCAGATGTTTATGTTTTATGGCAGTGTTTCTCAACCTTGGCAATTTTAAGACAAGAGGACTTCAACTTTACCTATACCTACTTTGCTTTTGTTTATGTTTATACCATACCTGTTATCTTGTACACGTTTTGACAAATAAAATAAATAAATAAATAAACTCCCGGAATTCCCCAGCCAGCCAAGGTTGAGAAACAGTGTTTTACTGTATTAGAAGTATCATTGCAGGATTTAAGCTGTTCTAAGTAAAGCTGCCTTTTGCAATTAACTGATATTATTATTATTGGCTATGCAAGGCTTGTCAGTTGAGCTGCACTCAATTCCTGATGCTTTTTTCATTCTCTTGCCAAAAGATTCCCCATCGTTTTCTTCCAGGTGAATTGGTTGGTTTAATATTATTATAAATATTAATAATATTTAATATCCAAAGCACCTGAAGGTAGAACAAGAAGTAATGGGTGGAAACTAAACAAGGAGAGAAGTAACTTAGAACTAAGGAGAAATTTCCTGACAGTTAGAACAATTAATCAGTGGAACAGCTTGCCTCCAGAAGTTGTGAATGCTCCAACACTGGAAGTTTTTAAGAAGAGGTTGGATAACCATTTGTCTGAAGTAGTGTAGGGTTTCCTGCCTAGGCAGGGGGTTGGACTAGAAGACCTCCAAGGTCCCTTCCAACTTTGTCTTTGTTGTTGTTGTTGTTGTTGTTATTATTATTATTATTATTATTATTATTATTATTATTATTATTATTATTATTATTATTATTATTATTATTATTATTATTATTATTATTATTATTATTATTATTATTATTATTATTATTATTATTATTATTATTATTATTATTATTATTATTATTATTATTATTATTATTATTATTATTATTATTATTATTATTATTATTATTATTATTATTATTATTATTATTATTATTATTATTATTATTATTATTATTATTATTATTATTATTATTATTATTATTATTATTGCCCTGGTTGGTCTAATGGTTTCCTAACCAAGCACTACACCAACTTTGAGCTTATTTGGCTTTTGGATATCAACCAGGAATTGCCACCAGCTGCGGTACGAGAAGAGACCCACACAGAGGCCTCGTCTGGTTATTAACGTTGATGTCCACCAAGCCATTTTGTTCTGAACTCCCCCCCCCCCCCAAAAGCAGCAAACAGGGCCTTCCGCCACAGCTTCAAACGGCCTCGGTTTCCCAGAAACCTCTGCGCCGGCCTATGGCTATAGCGGAGGACTACGTTTCCCAAGAACCACCGCGGCGGCTAACGCTGCAGTCGGCTGCCGGCTTCTGAGAGAGGAAGGCCCAGCGGCCGGGCTGCCATGGCGGCCTCCTGCGCGGAGATTTTGCGGAGGGAGTTCCCGGAGCTCGACGGAGAGATGTTCGAATACGTGACCGGTGGGTGAGGCTGAGGCGGCGAAGGATTAGGCTCCTGGGGTCGGCCTGGGCCTCGGCTCCCCGTTCGCAGGGTGGCTGTTCCGGCTTCTGAAGAGAGTCGGGGGCTATGAGGGCGGTGGAGCCTCCTGAGGGCAGCTGAAAGGATCTCGTGGGCTTCTTTGGGGGGAAGGAGGGATCGCTCGAATATCGCACGATGGGCTCGGAAGATTACGAGATTTCTGGATCTCTTCTCCCCCCCCCCCAATTGCATTGGTACATCCCCTTAAGCATTGCCTGTATTCTGGCCCTTGTGGTTAGCGCGTCCCTGGACTAGTCCATGCCTAGAAAAGGGGGGGCGCTTTTTTTTGCCAGGTGACGCTTGCTGCCCTGATCAATGAAAGTTTGTGCTTCCCAGTATGTAAGGCTGGTTGGGAAGCCCTAAATCGGGCAAAGAGACAAAAAAGCTTTTTATCTCCAAGCGCTAATCCTGGTAAAAGCACCTTCCTATTGAGTTCAACTGCTAGCAACTTCCTGCATCCATCCATTCCTGAGATTTCTTAGTGGTCTCCCATTCAAAGACTCTTAAGAAATTCCCATTCCTGGGACCTTTTTTCCACCTTTAGGACTATTAGGTGAAATTCAGAGCTTGAGGAAAAAGGGTTGGATCTCAGGGCCTAAAAACTCCAAATTTAGAATGAATCGATGCGCCAACTTCCTTCTTATGTATAGACTTTCCAGATTATAAAGCAGTATTTCTCAGCCTTACAACTTTTAAGATACCCGGAATTTCCCCAGCCAGCCATGCTGTGGAATTCTGGGACTTGAAGTCTTCATATCCTGCCAACGTTGAGAAACACTGATAGAGAGCAACATTCTCTAGTTTAATAAAAAAAACAGTTCTGGAATTTGGGGTGAATTCAACCCCTCCACCCAGGACCCCTGAGAAGAAGCCAATATCAATCCATTTCACGTTTACTTACAAGAAAATGCATAACTCTGTCCATGAGAAAGGTAAGATCAGGTTTGTTTTATACAAGAGCTTGACTCAAGATGAGTTCATGGATGTCGCTATGAAGTTTTCTTACCAGCAATATAGAAATGGTTTGATTTTGTCTTGTTCTGATTTGTGTTGTTTTTTTCCTGCCTAGCCTGCAGCTGTCATTGTCCTGCTTGTGTCCCATCCAGATCAGTTGTTAGTCAGACAGATCCTGATGTCAGCAGGTTGCTCATCCCACAAAATCTGTATCTTAACCTTTCTCCCAGCCTGTCCAAAAGGTCCCACGTTTGGGAAATTCTGCTCAAAAGTGGAAGATCTAGTTCAGATTAGAGCAATGTTTCCCAACCTTGGCAACTTGAAGATGTCTGGACTTCAACTCCCAGAATTCCCCAGCCAGCGAATGCTGGCTGGGGAATTCTGGGAGTTGAAGTCCAGACATCTTCAAGTTGCCAAGGTTGGGAAACACTGGATTAGAGGCTGCCTTCCTTTTAACAGGCCTTATTGAACAACTTTGGCCATCCACCAGTCCAACTATCTTGAGTGGAAATTGGTTTAAAATAGATTTGTGTAATTGTTGGAAGTGTGGGTTGGGGAGTGTCACGTAGTGAATATTGTCAGTTGTATGTCTATGCAGGGTGATGCATCCCTATCCTAATATAGCAATAGCACTTAGACTTATATACCACTTCATAGTGCTTTACAGCCCTCTCTAAGCGGTTTACAGAGTTCAGCCTATTGCCCCCAACAATCTGGGTCCTCATTTTACCCACCTCAGAAGGATGGAAGGCTGAGTCAACCTTGAGCCTGGTGAGATTTGAACAGCTGAACTGCTGAACTAGCAGTCAGCTGGAGTAGCCTGCAGTAGCTGCATTTAACCACTGCGCCACTTCGGCTCCTTATGGTACATTCCAATACAAGCAGGACACGTGATGTGATCTTCTGCGCATGCGTGCATTCCTGATTCTCCCATTATTTTCTTTGATTTGACTCTTGACCGGAACGGTCGCATTTCCTTAGCAAGAATGTAACTATTCGGAATGTATTGTTTTTGTACCGAAATAAATATTTCCTATTAGACTTTTAATCTCGGTTTTATTTTCTAACTGTCTGGATTCCAAGAAAAGATCCACATCGCCTCTGGGAGATTTATTCTCACCTTAACAGGGAGCAAAGATCATCTTATAGAAAGGGTTAAGTTTATGGCCAACTTTTCTTTTGCCATCAGGTCTCACAACTCTTAGCAGCTGCTCCTCAGCCCTCTGAAATATGGAGATAATAGTGCCATATCACGCTATAGGTCATAAATGTGAGATGGTTTATATACTCAAAAGCACTGGATAAATGTAAGCAGATATTCGCTGGGTGCTCATAAAGCAAGTCCAATATCTTATTCCAGGGTAGATGTTCTCATGTATTTTTAGCCTGTGACCTCTGTAAGAAAAATTTGAGCACCAACGTGAAAAGCTCATGTGCTATAAAGAAAGAAATGCTGTAAAAAGAGTATATATGTGTGTTTAAATGGCGTTGTTCCCAAATTCTTGCTGCAGCTATGTTTTCACTTGATGATCTCAGCTATGTATTTGGCAGATTTCTTTTCATATTTCATTTCCCCCATAATTCGGTAGGTATTTACGCTGAAGCAAGTCTACATTATTTCAATTAGGGTTACTATTTAGTTGAATTCAGGGTATTAAAAACCCGAGATGTTGCTCTTTGGTTTGGTTCTGCTCTTCCAGGCCTGGCGTTTAGCAAAGATAAAACATTTTCCCTTTTCTTCTTGCTTCCCTTCCAAAGTTTAATTTTGATTCATTTCAAGCTATTGTAGGGTAAGCCAAAGTCTGGTGTGACTCCATTAAGTACCGTATTTTTTGGAGTATAAGACGCACCTTTTTCCTCCCTAAAAGTGGCTGAAAATTTGGGTGCGTCTTATACTCTGAATGTAGCTTTTTCAAAGCTTTTTTTCCAGCCCTAACCAGGTGCTAACGATCTTCCCGGCTCTTACCTTGCAGGCTTTTTCATTGTTACTCTCTCCGAAGAATGTTTTTCCAGCCCTAAGTCTTTGCAGGTTTTTTTTTCCATTGCTCTACTTGCTCCGAATAAGTTTTTTTCTAGCCCTAACCAGGTGCTAACGATCTTCTCAGCTCTTAGTGGCTTGCAGGCTTGTTTTCATTGCTATTCCCTCTGAAAAGGGTTTTTTTCAGCCCTAACCAGGGGATAAAATAATGTGCTGAAGCTGACCAGACTAAGGATGCTAGCCAGATGAATACCTGGTAGGCAGATTGTTTTCCCGTATTTTCCTCCCCAAAAACTAAGGTGCGTCTTATACTCCGGTGCGTCTTATACTCCGAAAAATACGGTAATCTGCAAGGTGCGCCATTTTGTATTTCAGTAGAAGACATCACACATGGCTAAACCATGGCAGAAGCAAGAGACTAAGCATAAGCAGATTTGTTTAATTCTGCATTAAATAACTGTAGCAACTTTATATTTTAGAATCAGTATTATAGTTCAGGTAGTTCTTGACTTAAGACAGTTTGATTAGTGACTGTTCGAAGTTCCAATAGGGCTGGAGAAAGTGACTTGGGACCTTTTTTTTCACACTTATAACCATTGCAGCATTCCCCCGTGGTCACGTGATCAAAATTCAGATGCTTGGCAACTGACTCGTATTTATGACGGTCGCAATGTCTCGTGATCACCTTTTGCGTCCTTCTGACAAGCAAAGTCAACGGGGAAGCCAAAAATGAGATTCTTTCCCTCTTCCGAGCATTTTGCTAGCTAAGCCCCTAAAACAGCGTTCTTCAACCATGGCAACTTTAAGAAATCTGGACTTCAACTCCCAGAATTCCTCAGCTGGAATGCCTGTGTGTGTGAGGGGGGTGGAGGGGGGTCTCAGCCTTGCATTAACAATTGGTTTTTTTGGCAGGGGTCCTGCACAGTGGCAGCTCAGATTTTGAGACGGTGGATGATCTGTTTGAAGCCGTTGGCGAGCTCTTGCAAGACGTGTCCCGAGATTCCAAGGATGATGTGGACATCCGTGCCATCTGCCAGCGTATGTTCAACACCCTTCATCTGTAAGTTGCCTCTGATTAAAATGGGGGTCAGGAGTAACCAAACAGATGTGCTTTCTTCACTTGTGACGATGGTTTAATAATACATAAAGCAGGCACTAGAGATCCAGAATCCACCAAGACCCTTTGGGTAGAACTTGAGAACGCGAGCAACCTTTATATATTCTAGAAATACAGGTAGTCCTCAACTTACAACAGTTCATTTAGGGACCATTACAAAGTTACAACGGCACTGAAAAATGTGACTTATGGACCATTTTTTCACACACTTATGACCATTGCAACATCCGCATGGTCATGTGATTTACTATGTTTGGATGCTTGACAATTGACTTACATTTATGACAGTTGCAGTGTCCCGGGGTCATGCGATCCCCTTTTGCTACCTTTTGACAAGCAAAATCAAGGGGGAAACCAGATTGACTTAACAACCGGGTTATTAATTCAAGAGCTTCAATGATTGACTTAATAAACACGGCAAGCAAAGTCTTAAAATGTGGAAAACTTAATTTAATTTAATTTAATTTAAAGTTCTTATAGGCCGCTCAATCCCGTAGGACTCAGGGCGGCGTACAACAGAAATAAGACTTACTTAACACATTTCTCGCTTAGCAACGTAGATTTTGGCCTCAATTGTGGTCGTAAGTTGAAGACTACCTGTAGTATTTAGGCTTATATATCCCCCCCCCCCCAAATAACACTTTACAACACACTTCGGGTGGGTTACAATGTAAGCATCACTTGTATATTGCACCCAACAATCTGGGTTCTCATTTTCTTAACCTCAAAAGGATGGAAGGCAGAGTCAACTTTGAGCCCTACCAGGATCAAACTCCAGGCTGTGGGCAGAGTTTGCCTGCAATACTGCACTTTAACCACTGCGCCACCAAGGCTTATTTTAATTAAGCATCAGGGAAGCCAGGATATCTATTACGGCCCTGACTACATAAGCATCCCCCAATGTGAGAGAGGTTTATAACGATGAGATGAGGACACGGGGCAACAATCTGTGGAGTTTTATTAAGTAACAACTCTTGTTTCTGGACAGGGAGAATGAAAACTCTCCGAGCAGCCGGCAGGTTCTCCTGGATGCCCCAATTCAGCTTTCTAAGATCACTGACAATTACGGTGAGTAGTGCAGCAGTCTCTTGCGTTTACTCAGAATGTTGTTGTTGTTAGTTGCAAAGTCGTGTCCGGCGCATCGCGACCCCATGGACAATGTTCCTCCAGGCCTTCCTGTCCTCTACCATCCCTGGAGTCCATTTAAGCTCACGCCGACTGCTTCATTGACTCCATCCATCCACCTCGTTCTCTGTCGTCCCCTTCTTCTTTTGCCCTCAATCATTCCCAGCATTAGGCTCTTCTCCAGTGAGTCCTTCCTTCTCATTAGGTAGCCAAAGTATTTGAGTTTCATCTTCAGGATCTGGCCTTCTAAAGAGCAGTCAGGGTTGATCTCCTCTAGGACTGACCGGTTGGATCGCCTTGCAGTCCAAGGGACTTGCAGGAGTCTTCTCCAGCACCATAGTTCAAAGGCCTCAATTCTTTGGCACTCAGCCTTCCTTATGGTCCAACTTTCACAGCCATACATTGCAACTGGGAAAACCATAGCCTTGACTATACACACTTTTGTTGGCAGGGTGACGTCTCTGCTTTTTAGTATGCTGTCTAGATTTGCCATAGCTTTACTCCCCAGGAGCAAGCATCTTTTAATTTCTTGGCTGCAGTCCCCATCTGCGGTGATCTTGGAGCCCAGGGAAATAAAATCTGTCACTACCTCCATTTCTTCCCCATCTATTTGCCAGGAATTGAGAGGGAATTCAGAATGTAAGGACTGTGTAGATTCTATTCTTTTCTATACCTCTATCAACCAGACATCAAGAGGCACGTGGTTTCCTTCTCTTGGAATTGTATGCTTTCAAAAGAATGTTTTTAAAAGTGCTTTCAGAAAACAACCCAAGTTTTTTAAGACTACCAATAGTAATAGTAGAAATAGGCAGGTAGCCCCTGAGTTACAATCACAGTTAAGCCTGGAATTTTGATTGTAAGTTGAGTCATCATACGATTTTACAACCGCTTTTATGAAGAGCAAGTTCTGGAAACAACAAGAATTCTAAATGGTGGGAGAAACAGGGAAATTTTTTTACCCGTTATTTAACACACACACACACACACACAAACGCACACACACCCTTGATGTAGCTGTCACGTTCCAGCACATTAAAACTAGAAACATCCAGGTAAGACGGAGTTGGGTGACCTGTTAAACATCTGATATGATAAATGCACCAGAAAGTTAATGTTTCCATGTTTATTACACATGCCACTTGAAGACGTCTGGACTTCAACTCCCAGAAGGGGCTGGGTGGGGAATTCTGGGAGTTGAAGTCCAGGCATCTTCAAGAGGCCAAGGGTGAGTAACACTGGCATATGCACTTTCCTACAGAATAAATGGGAAGGGGGTCTGAATTCCTGCAGGGATTCTTGAAGCAAGATTATTGTCAAAGTTCCAAGTAATACATCCCATTCATTTAGAACTCTGAGGCAGGCATATTCCTCAAAGAACATTTTATTGGGACATATCAAGTTGGCGCAGACTTTTGTGTAAACCGGCTCTGAGTTCCTGCCGGTTTTACACCCAATTTAAAGTAAAACTTTGTCACTTCCCCCCCACCCCACCCCAAGAGTCTCCAGTCACAAGGTCCATTCAGCATGTAGTCCAGTTTCTAGGCGACCTCAGTCTCCACCTTTCGAACACCTGCACCATTGTCCTTGATTCCCAGGGGAAAGAATTTTATTTTGGCTGCAACACCCCAGCTATCTCTACACCCCCCACCTCCCTGGCCCCTTCGCTCCAGCTGTGTCATCCCTGAAGCAATGAGAAGAGAAACCTCCTTAGAGGAAAGCTACAAATTGAAAATGGCCATAGTTCGGCCCATCTCCTCCCACTTATGACTGTATGACTGTAACTTGTTGCTTGTATCCTTACGATTTATATTAATATTGATTGTTTCCTGATTGCTTATTTGTACCCTATGACAATCATTAAGTGTTTTTTACCTCCTGATTCTTGACGAATGTATCTTTTCTTTTATGTACACTGAGAACATATGCACCAAAGACAAATTCCTTGTGTGTCCAATCACACTTGGCCAATAAAGAATTCTATTGTTGTTGTTGGTTGCAGATTCTAACTTGGACTTGTTGCCAGGACTGCTGTTGAAGAGAGATCAGACTTCGGTAAGGCTATCATCACGGCAGTTCTTATTACTGTTGATCCCTAATATTTGAGTCTGTATAGGTTTTTCCAAAGCTGGATCTTTCACATTTTGGAGCATCTCTTAGTTGTACCAGCTAATGTTGGCTCCTGCTATGGGATGCTGGGAGCTGTAGTCCAAAACCATCTGGTGATCCACCCTCTCCCAATATTTGCTTCAGAGCTCCAGTAAACAGCTTTTATCCACAGATACAGTTATGTAGATATCCTTAATCACGATACAGATGGAGACCAAAAAAAGCAACCCCAAATCAAACTCCTTGTAATAAGAGCCGATCAATTGCTGGTAGTCCTTGACTTAACGACCACAACTGAACCCAAAATCTCTGTTGCTAAGTGAGATGGTTGTTAAGTGAGGTGGTGTTTTTTTGCCCCGTTTTATGACCTCTCTGGCCACAGTCGCTAAGCGAATCACTGCAGTTGTGAAGTGAGTAACATGGTTGTTAAGTGTATCTGGCATCCCCCATCGACGTTGCTTGTCACAGGTCGCAAAAGGTGATCCCATGACCACTGTTCCCTCTAAGCTGTGCGGCCGCGCGGCTGCGCACGTAACGAGGGAATGCCGCACGGAAGTTTCTAACTTCCGCGCGGCATTTTCTAACTTCCTAGGCGCGGCATATTCTAATGGCAGAGGCTGCGCAGCCGCGCACATGAAAAGAGAACGCCGCGCAGCAGTTTCTAACTGCCACGCGCCGTTTTCTGATGTTACAGGGAACATTGCCCATGACCGTGGGACACTGCAACCGTCATAAATATGAGCTAGTTGCCAAGCGTCTGAAGTTTGATCATGTGACCACGGGGATGCTGCAACGGTTGTAAGTGTGGAAAATGGTCATAAGTCACTTTTTTCAGTGCTGCTGTAACTTCAAACTGTCACTCTAAACGAAAGGTGGTAAGTCAAGGATTACCCGTACCTCCTTATCCTCTTCTTTTAAGTTCCTCTCACGTCTTCTCTCTGGCTGCCTGTGGGTATCTCTGTTGACTCTTTGCTGTCCATCTCCTGCGTTACAGATGGTGAACGCCAGAAAGCTGGAGAAAGCAGAGGCCCGCCTTAAAGCAAAGCAATGCAAGAAGCAGGAGCGAGATTCCGTCAAATCTGGGAGCCCATTGTGAGTCAAGGGTGTTCGCCTTTGAGTGGGGCACCTGCTTTTCAACATTGGGAGGGTCTGCCAGTGGCTAATTTTACCAGAGTCAATTTCTTAATGCATCAGTCTTTCCACAAGGAAGTAGAAGAGATCAGGTTGTGGCTGGAATAGAGTAGACCAGGGGTCCTCAAACTTGGCAACTTTAAGACTTGTGGATTTCAACTCCCAGAATTCTCCAGCCAGTATTATATGTAACACTTTATTTCTCGGTATATGCTACTAACTTCATTTTACCTCCACAAAAGAAAAGAAAAGAAAATCTAGTTTTGTCATCTGGGATATTCACCAATTATTTTTCCAATTCTACTCCTGAATTCTCCGCTATTCATTAGTTTCCAAATTAATTTTTTTTCTCCTACTTCTTATTTTTAGGCCAAATTGCTTCCTCCACTTTTTTGTCTCTTTATTCATTGTTTATATATATATATATTTTTTCCCCCTCTATTTTATCACAGACTAAATGCCCAATTATACATTCCAATTTCTTATATTAATCATAAAAATGTCTTCTTTGATTATTGACACTCAAATTAAATATCTCACATATCCTTGTAGCTTTCAGGTATTGGAAAAAGACACTGATGATGTCACTTCAGTAGCTGAGGGTCAAGAGGTATAATTAGGTATCATTGGCATAGTGATGATGGGGGTTTGAGACCCAAGCGCCGCACAATGGAGTTAGCTCCTGTTACCGTATTTTTCAGAGTATAAGACGCACCATTTTCCTCCCTAAAAGAGGCTGAAAATTTTGGGTGCGTCTTATACTCCGAATGTAGCTTTTTCGAAGCTTTTTTTCCCAGCCCTAACGAGGCGCTAACGATCTTCCCAGCTTGCAGCATTTTTTTATTCCTACTCTCTCCAAAGGAGGTTTTTTCCAGCCCTAAGTCTTTGCAGGCTTGTTTTCATTGCTACTTGCTCCAAATAAGGTTTTTTTCAGCCCTAACCAGGGGATAAAATAATGTGCTGAAGCTGAACAGACTAAGGACGCTAGCCAGATGAATACCTGGTAGGTAGTTTTTTTCCCCCTATTTTCCTCCCCCAAAACTAAGGTGCGTCTTATACTCCGAAAAATACGGTGCTTGTTCCGGCTCCGACCCATCTAGCAGTTCGAAAGCATGCAAATGCAAGTAGATAAATAGGTACCACTTTGACGGAAGGGTAACAGCGTTTCTCGGTGTGTAGCCATGCCGGCCACATGGCTACGGAAGTGTCTTTGGGCAACGCTGGCTCCCTTGGCTAAGAAACACAAATGAGCACCGCCCCCTAGAGTTGAACTCAACTAGGCACGGGAAACTTTTACCTTTACCTAGCATACTGATGATATCTGACCCCAAGCAAACGTTAAACAGAAGGGGAGAGAACCACATTGTTGCTTGTGTGAGAAACTGACACTTCCAACAAAAGAGAAGGAACATGTACTCTCCCTGGTCCTAATGGTTGTTTGTGATTTTGTTCTGGACGGCAGGGTTCTTGAAGAAGCATCGGCCAGCCAAGCGGCCAGTAAGAAAGAGAACCGTCTCGAAATGTCAGGCAAGAACAAGTCCTATGACGTACGCATCGAAAACTTCGATGTGTCCTTCGGCGAGCGGTGAGTCTCCACGTTAAGGGTCAGGCATCTTTGCAGCATCTTTGATTCGGCCATTTAGACTCCTCCGGCATAGCACTGTAAGCTAACCCGCGGTTACGCCTAGCGTGGTATCCAGCCCAAATTTCATTGTAGAGGAAAGATTTTAGTATTTCTGTTGAATGGAGCTGAGCATAGAATAAGTTTAAAGCTGGACTTTGGAAAAAAAATACTTATCTATTTAAAATTATGATGCGCATTTACATGTTGGGACGGGTGGGCTTCAAAAAATCTAGCGAGGGGTTCTCTGCCCGGTTGCTGGGTGGGCGTGGCCAAGTTGGCTTCCTGCCCCACGACGGTGTGTGTGTGCGTTTTTCCCCTCCCTGGGCTCCGGAGGCTTTTCTCGAGCCTCTGGGAGGGCGAAAATGACCTCCCCAGGCTCCGGAGGCCCTCTGGAGGCCGGAAACGGACCTTCCCGAACTTCCGGTAGGCCCGTTTTTCGTCCTTCCCGAGCCTCCGTGCGCGCCCGGCACTTACCTGCATCCAAAACGGGCCGCGTGGGGACTCCTGGGAGGGGAGGGGTGGATGGGGCCAGCCAGGAGTGGGATTTGGGGGTTCTCCAAACCGCACAGAATCTTAGCTAGAGGTTCTCCCGAACCTCTGCGAACCCCCAGCAGCCCAGCCCTGTGTTGGGATGTAACAGAATGTGTAGATGACCTTGGGGGAAGGAGGGGAAGAGATGTTGCCTAGGAAATGAATAAACAAGAAAGGCAGTAGCCGCACAGTGGCTTCACGGTCAGAGATTTAAATTTAGGAAGGCTCCCCCATTAAAGGATCAGGTGGTTAAAAATACAGGTAGTCCTCGACTTAAAGTTCATTTAGTGACCGTTCGAAGTTAACAACGGCACTGAACAAAGTGACTTATGACCGTTTTTCACACTTACGGCCATTGCAGCATCCCCATGGTCACGTGATCAAAATTCAGGTGCTTGGCAACTGATTCATATTTATGACGGTTGCAGTGTCCCGGCGTCAGGAAATCTCCTTCGGCTACCTTCTAAAAAGCAATGTCAGTAGGGAAGGCCGGATTCACTTCACAACCGTGTTGCTAATTTAACGACTGCAGTAATTCACTTAACGGACGTGGTAAGGGAGGTCATAAAATGGGGCAAAACTCAACCGAACAACTGCCTCGCTCAGCAATAGAAATGGTGACCTCAATTGTGACCATAAGCCAAGGACTACCTGTAACAGGGGAGACTTGCAAGATTCTTTTAATGTAGCCCAACAATAAAGTAGAATTGGTTCATCTAATTGAGGGGTCCCTGTTAATGAGTGTGCAGTGCGACCCCTGAGTTATCAGGGACATGCACGTAGAAACGTGGTATCTCAGCTTGGCAACCAGTGGATAGGAGTGATGATCCAGTCACAAACAGATTCGTTAAAGTGTATAAAATAGTTTACTTTTAGATAAATAGCACAGTCCAATTAAACAGTCCAGGTCATACACGTTCAGTCAGTCAATATCAAGAAGTACAATAATCTTCTTACCAGCCTGTCTTTGTCTTAAACATCAAACAAAGATATTACAGCTTACAAACACTTCGATAATATCAAAGAGTAACAGAGCTTCACACAGGGCTTCACTATCAGACACAAAGACAATCAGGAATGAATCAGCAGAGAGAACGAACCCTGATCTCTAGCTCCCTCTTATGGCAAACTTGAAACACTACGGCCAGTCAGAATACAGCAAAACATTTAAAGTTGTAGTACTTAAATATATACAAACATAGATTGGTGACTTGTTTATATATTAACAACCCAACCGTTTGGACATAGTCCTAACAGTCCCCAAACTTGGCAACTTTAAGACTTGTGGACTTCAACTCCCAGAATTCTCCAGCCAGCATAGCTGGCTGGAGAATTCTGTGAGTTGAAGTCCACAAGTCTTAAAGTTGCCAAGTTTGAAGACCTCTGATCTAGTTTCTTATCTAGTTTACCTAGAAAGACTGACATAAGGTGACTTTCTAGACAAGGGGCTCCGTGTTCCTGCAATTGTACCTCTGCCCATCAGGTACAGTGCAGTTGTCACCTCACCTGGCACAAATGAGATTTCTAAAGATCTCTCTCAAAAACCTCCCCTGGTTTTATAAAAGCACAGGCTACAGTTATCCTCTACTCTCTTGTCAGGGTCCTCCTCACAGGAGCAGACCTGAACCTGGCTTACGGCCGGCGATATGGCTTGGTAGGTCGGAACGGGTTGGGCAAGACCACGTTGTTGAAGATGATCGCCAGCCGTAATCTGCGCATCCCCTCGCACATCAGCATCCTTCACGTGGAGCAAGAAGTAGCCGGGGACGAGACGCCAGCCCTGCAGAGTGTGCTGGAATGTGACACGGTTCGTGAGGACTTGCTCAAGGAGGAAAAAGAGCTGACTGCCCGGGTTAACTCCGGAAGGTAACCTTGTTCCCCAAGGAACACTGTCTAATTCAGTCTCATTCGGGAGCCGTGGTGGCGCAGTGGTTAGAATGCAGTATTGCAGGCTAACTCACTGCTCACTGCCAGGAGTTCGATTCTGAATGGCTCAAGGTTGACTCATCCTTTCATCCTTCTGAGGTCGGTAAAATGAGGACCCAGGCTGTTGGGGGCAATATGCTGACTCTGTCACGGTGTAATTTATTGCCTGTTACATGTATATGCAGGGAGATGCATCCCTATTCATTATAATGGTTTATTCCTGAGCACGTAATTGATATGTTATTGTACGCATGTTCTCCGATCTCTCCTCCTGTTCCTGGCTTCCATTGAAGGAAGACCTACTTTTATATCAGGCATGTAGTTAATGAGGATTTATTGTTTTTGTACCGAAATAAATATTTTTACTTAGACTTTTAAACTGCGGTTTCTTTTCTAATGTCTGATGTCTGGGAAAAGATCAAACTTCTCCTTTGTGAGCTTAATTATCACCTCTGTCAGACTCTGTAAAACCGCTCTAAAGCATTGTAAAGCGGCATATAAGTGCTATTGCTATTAATTCTGGAAGGTAACCTTGTTCCCAAGGAACGCTATCTAATTCAGGTGCAGAACAGAGCTAGTTTGGCCCTCGACAAACCGCCATGCTTCTTTTCTGTCGCTTTTCTTCTTCAGGGGAGTAGGCACCGAAGGCGCTCGACTGTCCGAAATCTACGCCGGTCTAGAAGAGATTGAGGCAGACAAGGCCCCAGCAAGGTAAGTTGAAAGTCTCTTGTAGGAGCAGATACAGCTCTGAATTTACAGGCTCGGTTGTCGGTGAGTTCTGGTAAAATAGCTGAAAATCCAGGTCTAAAATAGCAAATCCTGATGCTTACGAGTCTGTGGAGATAACATGGACGGGGAAAGGCAATTTCTCCATCAGCCCAGAGTAATAAATTTCCGCAAGAACTCAAATTTCCTAAATTCCGAATGGAAATTGGCTACTTCTCCAGTTCTCCAAAGGAAAGGATACAGGTAATCCTTGACTTACAACCCCAGTCGAGGCCAAAATTTTTGTTGCTAAGCGGGATGGTTGTGAAGTGAGTTGTGCCCCATTTTATGACCTTTTTGGCACCGTTGTTAAACAAATCGCTGCCATCGTTAAGTGAATATTGCAGTTAAGTGAATTTTTGCTTTTTCCCCCCTCCCTCCTTCATTGACTTTGCTTATCGGATGCTGGCTGGGGAGGTTACAAATGGTGATCACATGACCTGAGAACAGTTCAACCGTCATAAATACCTGCCAGTTGCCGAGCACCTGAATTTTGATCACGTGACATGGCAATGCTGTAGTGGTCATTAGGCGTGAAAACCGGTCGTAAATCACTTATTTCAGTGCCATTGTAACTCCGAAGGGTCACTAAACAAAAGGTTGTAATTCGAGGGTTAACTGTTTTCATCTTAAATCAAGAGAATGACTTTAGAGCATCCTGAAATTTGATTTAAAGAATGTTGTAGAAGGGCAACTTTCTACAAACAAACAAATAAACAAAAAGTACCATATTTTTCAGAGTATAAGACGCACCTTAGTTTTTGGGGAGGAAAATAGGGGAAAAAAATCTGCCTACCAGGTATTCATCTGGCTAGCGTCCTTAGTCTGGTCAGCTTCAGCACATTATTTTATCCCCTGGTTAGGGCTTAAAAAAACCTTATTCGGAGCGAGTAGCAATGAAAAAAAGCCTGCAAAGACTTAGGGCTGGAAAAAACCTCCTTCGGAGAGAGTAGCAATGAAAAAGCCTGCAAGCCAGTAAGAGCCGAGAAGATCGTTAGCGCCTCGTTAGGGCTGGGGAAAAAAGCTCCGAAAAAGCTACATCAGAGTATAAGACGCACCCAAATTTTCAGCCTCTTTTAGGAGGTCTTATACTCTGAAAAATACGGTAGTTTACTTCAGCTTTTCCATCGATGGAAACCCCAGGAGCAGAAGGCTTTTAGCAAGGAACAACAAGGCTGGTCCAGTATTAGAACTTTGAGGTGTCATGTTTGAGCTGCTCTTCCTGCGGTTTGATAGATGTTCCGCAGTCATTTGAAATGCTTTGATGAAGGAAGCCTTTGTGGCTAGTAAAAAAAAAAAGGTAAAGGAGTCCCTTCAGATTTTACTCCACTAGTTGTTGCCGACTATACGGGGCAGTGCTCATCTCCGTTTCAAGGCCATTGAGCCAGCACTGTCCGAAGGCAATTCCGCGGCCATGTGGCCAGCATGATGTTGCAGAGCGCTGTTACCTTCCCACCGAAGTGGTACCTATTTATGTACTCGCATTTGCATGCTTTTGAACTGCTATAGGTTGGCAGGAGCTGGAGCGAGGACGGGAGCTCACCCAGTTGCATGACGCTCGGGTCTCGAACCTGGGCTGACGGCTTTCCAGCTGATAAACCCAGCATCATGGCCACTGAGCAGCCACCATGCCGCCCTTTGTGGCTAGTGCCCTTAGCTAAATACTCCTACTTCCAAACAATTCTTATTCCAAGTTCAGATACCGCTGCCTTTCCTAAAACCTTACAGAGTCTCTTTTAGACACATCCAGAGTCACATTATAGTCCAGATTCTGGAATCTAGAAATTAGATTAGATTTTTTTAGATTTATTATTAGAGTTGGAAGGGACCTTGTAGGTCATCTAGTCCAACCCCCTGCTCAAGCAGGAGTTCCTACATCATTTGAGACAGATGGCAGTCCAGTCTCTCCTTGAAGGTCGCAAGTGTTGGGGCTCTCACAACCTCCGCTGGCAAGCTGTTCCACTGGTTGATCGCTCTCACCGTCAGAAAGTTTCTCCTCACTTCCAGGTTGAATCTCTCCTTGGTCAGCTTCCATCCGTTATTCCTTGTTTGGCTTTCTGGTGCCATAGAGAACAGCCTGACCCCCTCCTCTCTGTGGCATCCCCTCAAGTATTGGAACACTGCTATCATGTCACCCCTGGTCCTTCTCTTCGCCAGACTGGCCAAGCTCAGTTCCTGCAACCGCTCTTTGTATGTTTTATTTTCCAGACCCTTTATCATCCTGGTTGCTCTCTTCTGCACTTTCTCTAGGGTTTCAATGTCTTTTTTGTAGTGTGGTGACCAAAACTGGATGCAGTACTCCAGGTGTGGTCTGACCAAGGCTTTATAGAGTGGTACTAGTACCTCTCTGGTCCTTGATTGTATCCCTCTATTTATGCAGTTCAAGACTGCGTTGGCCTTTTTGGCTGCTGCTGCACACTGCTGGCTCATATTTAGTTGGCTGTCTACCAGGACTCCAAGATCCCTCTCGCAATCGGTGCTATTGAGTATGGGAATTACATTTCCTTCCTTTCTTTTTTTCTTTCCTCCTGCAGAGCGTCTGTTATCCTGGCCGGGTTGGGTTTCAGCGCAAAGATGCAGCAACAGACAACCAAGTAAGTGGGCTTTAGCCAAGACTGAATTGTTCCCTTCTGTGATTTGAACGATGGGATCCTAGATTTTTTTTTCTTTTTGATCTTGCCTACTGCTAGGTGCTGGGACAGAGGGGCGCTTCCAGAGATAGGAAGCCTGGTAGCTGTCCCTTCACATTACAATTGTGATAGAGGGGGAAGTGAACTTGGCCATCTCTGACACCAACCCTTGAAAAATGTAAGGCGACCTTCCGTATCTACAGGCAAACTGGGGTCCGGCTGGCCCAGGGAAACTGATCTCTCTCTCTACTTTATTCCTTTTCCTCAGAGAGTTTTCTGGAGGTTGGAGAATGAGGCTGGCTTTGGCTCGTGCTCTTTTTGCCCGGTGAGTCTTCAAGGATCTCCGTTCTACTCAATCATTCTTTTCCAGAAAATGGGTTGATAGTAACAATGGTGGAGTGAAAAGTCACTTGAAGTCTTAATCCTGATTAGCTGTGTGTCAACCCTGAAGCTGACCTGGGAAAATCCATCTTGGAGCTTCAGGGTTGCCATACTGGAGCGAGGGATAGGGAGTGGGGCAGTGGTGGGTTTCACACATTCTTGCTACCAGTTCGGCATGCATGTGCCCGGCCTTCTGTAAGCTCGCTGCCCGCGCACCTGCCACACATGTGCTCGGCCTTCCACGCATGCGCTTTGTTCACACACACGCCTTCCGCGCATGTGCCCGGCCTCCAAAACGTTGCTAAATAGGACGGCATTACTTCCGGGTGGGTGTTTGGGCCCATCCACAGTTGCTGCTACCGGTTCGCTCGAACCAGTCCGAGCCGGCTGAATACCACCTCTGGAGGGGGGACTAGAGATAGCTGGGCTTGTGTAGTCAAAATAAAATACTTTCTCCTGGGAATCAAGGACATTCTCACACCTGGCCGGAGGAAGGAGGAGCGATATCACCAGACCAGCGGATGTTGCAGTGATTGGGCCATGTGACTGATTGTTTGGGGTTGAGGGAACTTTTAATTAGGTGAAAACCAAGGGGCCTCTCAGAGCTGGTTTTCACCACATCTGTGCCAATATGACGTTTCCAATAAAGCTGTTCTTTGAATCTAATTGCCTTGGAGTGTTGCTTGCAATGAATGTATTACCGTATTTTTCGGAGTATAAGACGCACTGGAGTATAAGACGCACCTTAGTTTTGGGGGAGGGAAATAGGGGGAAAAAATCTACCTACCAGGTATTCATCTGGCTAGCGTCCTTAATCTGGTCAGCTTCAGCACATTATTTTATCCCCTGGTTAGGGCTGAAAAAAAATCTTCGGAGGGAGTAGCAATGATAACAAGCCTGCAAAGACTTACGGCTATAAAAAAACTTCGGAGGGAGTAGAAATGAAAAATCCTGCAAGCCGGGGAAGATTGTTAGCACCTCATTAGGGCTGGGGGGAAAAGCTTCGAAAAAGCTACATTCGGAGTATATGTCACTTGGGGGGGGGGGAGGTGCGTCCTATACTCCGAAACCCTGACACTGTTGAGGAAGGACGCCCGACTGCATGTGGGGGGGGGAGATGAGATTACTGGTGTTCGGACTACAGGTAGTCCTTGCCTTACAACCATTCGTTTAGTGACCGTTCAAAGTTAACCAGGTTTTAAATACATGCCAGTTGCTGAGTGCCTGAATGTTGATCACGTGACTGTGGGGATACCTCAAAGGTCCTAAGTATGGAAAAAGCGGGTCATCTGTCACTTTTTTCCAGTGCCGTTGTAACTTCGAACAGTCACTAAACGAATGGTTGTAAGTGGAGGGCTAACCTGTATGGTTTTTTTGCACAAAAGATACGTATCAGTTGGGGATACTTACGGTGGTGACGTTTTTCCAGAATTTTAAAGGACAAAAAGAAAAAGAATGCTTAAATCATGGCACCGGTTCTGCTGCAAAAATTGGAAACTTTAAAAATAAAAAACCCCAAAAAAGACAGGGGGCCATTCATGGCAATGAGAAAATCTTTCCGTCTAATCCATCAGCATGAAACCAATCTAATATATTGTATTTTTCGGAGTATTTGACGCACTCCCCCCCTCCAAAAGAGGGTGAAAATTTGGGTGCAGACCAAATGTAGCCCCGCCCACCTACCCTCACCCTTTGGCCTCTGCCTCCCAGCAATTTACCTCCTTGCAGCAAACAGCCTGTTCCAATTTCAGCTTCAGCACAGCCTGATTAGCACAAACAGCTGATTGTCAGTTGGATCGGCCTCCCGACCATCAGCTGGTTCAGGCTGCAGGGAGGCAGAGGCAGAGGCAGATTTTTTTTTCCTTGTGCTAATCAGGCTTACTGAAAATGAAAATGAAACAGGCTGTTGGCTGCAAGGAGGCAAATTGCTGGGAGGCAGAGGTAGAGGCAGATTTTTTTTCCCTTGTGCTAATCAGGCTTACTGAAAGTGAAACTGAAACAGGCTGCTGGCTGTTGGCTGCAAGGAGGCAAATTGCTGGGAGGCAGAGGTAGAGGCAGATTTTTTTTTCTTGTTTTCCTCCCCCCAAAAAGGTAGGTGCGTCTTATACTTCAAAGCGTCTTATACTCCGGAAAAATACGGTAGTCTCTTTCTTCCTTACCTTTCCAAATCACCCCGTTTTCATTGAATAATACATTCAGCTTTTTCAAATGCCCATGTAAGGAATTTTCTCAATTTAAAAGTTGGGCAGGGTGTGTGGTTTCCCCCCCCCCCCACCTAAAGAATTTGGGGCTAAGTCACTTGATTGTGAGATTGATCGGCAGTGTATAAATTTAAGAATGAAATATTAGAGCTGGGAAACCTTTTGCCAAGTCTTGCAGGGTGGTAATGAAAGTGCAGACTTGTATAAAAATTGCCGGTTTGAGCCATTTTTAAGGATTTCCCCATCAAAAATAGCTGGACTTGAAAGGATTAGTCACGATTGGCTTTCGGCGATGGTGAAAATATTAAGAGGGCATAGTTATTGCATAGAAAACTTTGTGAGAAATCTACTGTCAAAGCAATGCCAAAGTACAATTTATGATGGCTGCACTAATAATACTTCTGTCTCCCTTTCCTCTTCTGTTGATTTTAATTTTCCCAGGCCGGACCTCCTTCTGCTTGATGGTAAGTCTTTTCTGAACATACGTAGACAGAAGGGAAGGTGTCACGATGTGAATAATTGCCAGTTGTGCATCTCTACTGTTTTCTAAGGTTTATTGTATTTCTAATCAAGCAGACATGTGATATGTTTTACTACGCATGCGTGCATTCCAGGAGTTTTGTCAACTCCCACTTCCCTTCTTCTTCGATGCCTGGCCGAAGGCAGACGTGAATCCATTAGCTGAGAAGATGTAGCTTATTAAGGGTTTCTTCTTTTGTTACTTTTGTACTGAAATAAATATTTTGTTAATTAGATTTGAATCTCAGTTTTATTTTCTAAGTACGAATGATTTCGAGGAAGCAAGATCCTAAGATCGCCTCTGGTAGGAAAATTCCTATCTGACAGAAGGGATGGTGCAAACCCACCTCAAAGAATTCTCCAGGGAATACTGATGTAGCCTTTTTTCCCATCCCCTGGTGCACGGGTCTCCAAGAACCTTGGCAACTTTAAGACTTGTGGACGTCAACTCCCAGAAAAGCTGGCTGAAGAATTCTGGGAGTTGAAGTCCATAAGTCTTAAAGTTGCCAAGGTTCTTGGGTGACCCCTGTCCTGGTGGACTGCCGATTTCCCAATTGCTCTGACCCAGTGTTTCCACATGTTTTCACTGCCCAATTCTGGGAAGTGAAGTCCACGCACTTCCAACCTTTGGAAGCTCTCTAGATTGGAAACCATTGCTGCAACCATTCCTGGCAGATGTAGGAATATGACCCACCAGGATTTGTGGCCAATTTTCTTGCAGTTGGGAGTTGTCAGAGATACATGGCATCTCTATCACAAGTTGGCCAAAAATTTTAAGCCTCTATTGTAAGGGGTAACTTTGAAGATTTAATTGATTAATCAGAATAGAGAATAGAATAGAGATCCCTTCCAGCTCTATTCCAGAATAGCAATAGCACTTAGACTTATATACCACTTCATAGTGCTTTACAGCCCTCTCTAACCGGTAGAGCTGGAAGGGACCTTGGAGGTCTTCTAGTCCAACCCCCTGCTCAATCAGGAGACCCTATACCAGGGGTAGGCAAAGTTGGCTCTTCTATGACTCATGGACTTCAACTCTCAGAATTTCTGAGCCAATCATGCTAGCTTAGGAATTCTGGGAATTGAAGTCCATAAGTCTTAGAAGAGCCAATTTTGCCTACCCCTGCCCTATACCATTTTAGACATTGTCCTTTTCTTAAAAACCTCCAGTGATGAAGCATCTACAATTTCTGAAGGCAAGGTGTTCCACTGGTTAATTGTCCTCGCTGTTAGGAAGTTTCTCCTTAATTCCAGGTTGCTTCTCTCTTCGGTTCCATCCATTGTTTCTTGTCTTGCCTTCTGGTGCTTTGGAAAATAAGTTGACCCCCTCTTCTTTCCGGTGGCCTGGCAAAAACTGGAATACTGCTATCATGTCACTCCTAGTCCTTCTTTTCATTTAAGCCTTGCTAAGGTACCCCTTTAACAAAATAACCCACCACCCCAAAATCAGCTTAATTTGAAAGAAAGTTTAAAGAGGGAAAATGGATTCCTAAATCTTTGCAAGATCTTAGGCCCCCATTTTATCAAATAAAACCTTATCAAGGTCCACCCAAAAATGTTGGCTCTCCCCGCTCCTTCCAACTATTTTGCAAATGTTACAAAGGAGCTGGCCATCTCTGTCTTAAGTTAACTCATTTTCTTCGTTTGGTTTTAATCATGTTCTGGGCGTATTAGAACTGTGGAGGCATTGTTTCTTCGAGCTGTTTAATTCAAAATGTGACCATTGCATCATGAACTCTTACCATTCATTTAATAACCGTTTGAAGTTACAGTTCTGAAAAACTGTAAAAGGCACTGAAAAAGCGACTTATGACCGTTTTTCATACTTGCATCCATTCCGCATCCCCATGGTCACGTGATCAAGACTCAGACACTTGGCAACTGACTCAGATTTACGACGGTTGCATTGGTCCCAGGGTCACATGATCCCCTTTTGCAACCGTCTGATAAGGAAAGTCCTTGGGGAAGCCAGATTCACTTAGCAATCGTGATACTAACTTAACGATCCCAGTGCTTCCCTTAACAACTCTGGCAAGAAAAGGTTGTAAAATGGGGCAAAACTCGCTTAGCAACGGTCTTGCTTAGCAATCGAAATGTTCGGCTCAATTGTCATAAATTGAGGACTACCTATATGTCTTTCCCTGTGAATTTTGTCCAAAGGGGCTTTGCGTTAACAGCCTTCTTTCAATTCACTTCCAGAGCCAACCAACATGCTGGACGTGAAGGCGATCATCTGGCTGGAAAACTATTTGCAGGTCTGTCCAAAATTTGGAAAACTATCCGCAATTGAGGGGGGGCAAGGGATAGTTTAAGGAGTTTGGGACCTTCAGATCTGGCTGAGATCTCAATCTTGCCCTTTTTTTTCTTCTTCTTCTTCATTCTGGGCCCTTCTAGACTTGGCAGTCCACCATCCTTGTAGTGTCTCACGACCGGAACTTTTTAAATGCCGTGGCCACCGATGTCATCCACCTGCACTCGCAGCGCCTCGACAGCTACCGTGGGGACTTCGAGAACTTTGTCAAGATCAAAGAAGAACGGCTGAAAAACCAGCACCGTGAATACGAGGCACAGCAGCAGTACCGGGAGCATATCCAGGTCAGAGAGCGGAGTGGTTAGCGATGCAGCTGATCCGACGGTGCCATATGAAATACGATAGGATATATGATGTGACATATTGCACATGAGAGATGATACGATGTGATGCGATGTATGATATGATATGATAAGCAAAGAACAGATCCTTAAAATAAGGCTTTTTATCCCAGGCACCACACACAAAAGGGACTGCCACTTCTCAAATGCTTCCGTCTATGTCAAGGGTGTCAAATTCAAGGCCCACGGGCCGGATCCGGCCCGCGGGGTGATTAGATCTGGCCCGCGGGGCCACCCTGGAAACAGTGACAGACCGGCCCGCGGTGCCTCTGTCAGCAAAAACTGAGCTCCGTTTTTGCTGGCCGAGGGTTGCAAGAGGCCATCACAGCCAAAAACAGAGCTTGCGAGGGCCGTGCGTGGCCCTCCCGAGTTCAAATTCCTTTTTCTTTTTTTCCCCTGGTTTAATTATAAATCCCCGCAGTTAATCTCCTTCTTCTCCTTTCAATAATCTTCCGTATTAAAGCTCTCCACTTTCACTTCGGCAGAATCTTATAGTATCTCTCTGCTCACCCTTTTGCTGGCCGACCTGTTCCTTTCAGAGCCGATATATTGTTGCCACCAAACTTTCACTTTTCACTTTCTCTTAAGACTGGGAATCAGGCACTTCTCTAAGATGGAGGATTGTAGAATGCTCTGTATATTTAGCTTCCTCTATTGGGTGACAGACTGAAGCTTCAGACCCGCCATGCCTAAGCATGAACGAGTGCTTCGATCTTCAGTTAGGGAGAGAATCCCCTGCCGCCGAGCAGCTGCCCTCTGCCTCAGCAGCGCCCAGGACGCCTCTCCTTCTCCGCGAAGTCCTCCAGACTTCTTGCGCCTCGAAGGGTCACTAAAAATCGAAGAAATCCAGAGTGTAGAGGACGAGCTTCGCCCTCTACCTCCTTCCCCACTCAGCGCTGTCACCGGAAGTCCTGAGTTCCATTTTCACTGGCAGGGGGTTGCAGGAGGCCGTTGCAGCCTAAAACGGAGCTCGGGAGGCCGTTTTCACTGGCAGAGCGCTCGGGCCACCACAGGCGCCCCCGACACGAGTTACGTCGAGCTGGCCATGCCCACCCCAGCCCCCCAAGGACAAACACAACCCTGATGCGGCTCTCAGTGAAATTGAGTTTGATACCGCTGCTCTATGTAGTCTACGTAATCATGAGAGCCAGCTTAATTAATTATTTAAATATATGTGCCGCCATCTTGTCCAGAGACTACTCTGGGCAGATTACAAACATTGAAACTTTATTCGTTTGTATCCCGCCTTCATCATTTTTACAAATAACTCTATCCAACACACCTTCCTATTTTCCCCACAACAACAACCCTGTGAGGTGAGTTGGACTGAGAGAGAGTGACTGCCCCAAAGTTGCTCAGCCGGCTTTCATGGCTAAGGCGAGACTTGAACTCACAGTCTCTTGCTTTCTAGCGTGGTGCCTTAACCATCCGATCAAACTGGCTCTCTTATCACAAATTAAGTTCTAAGTCTCCAGAAGATGGCGGCTTCTGTAACTTTTTTCCACTCTGTTTCCGCTTTACTGCTATGTCTTCATTAGAACAGACCAAAAACTTAGAATTTTTTGTGCACCCAGCAATAAGAACATTCTAAATACTGTATTTTTCAGAGTATAAGACGCACTTTTCCCCCCCTAAAAGAGGCTGAAATTTGGATGCGTCTTATACTCCGAATGTAGTCCCACCCACCTGCCGGCCCCCACCCTTCGGCCTCCATGCGTCCTCTTCCTGGCTGCAGAGATTGACACAGACAATGGCTTGCGTTTTTCGGTTCTGTGCCTCGTGTTTTCAGCCTCCAAACTCTCCGTTTGAGAGCTGGTCCAGGTTGCGGGGATCGCCAAAGCACATTGCCGCCTATTGGAGCCTCCGTGCATCGCGTTTTCGGCCTCTGTGCATCGCGTTTTTTGCCTCCGCACGCCCCATTTTTGGCCTCTTGCATCGCGTTTTCGGGCGGTGATCGCCGGCGATGTGCTTTGGCGATCCCCGCAGCCTTGAACGGCTCTCAAATGGAGCGTTTAGAGGCTGAAAACGCGAGGCGTGAAGCCCAAAATGGCAACCCGGAACAGTTGCTGCCTTGTCTTACCCCTTCCGAGCTTCGCCTGTTTTACTCACTGGAGCTCCCTCCGACGATCAGCTGTGCTGTTGAAGCTGCTTAGCAGCCCCAACGAGGCCCATGCGAGCGAAGAGAGTGCCCTCCGACGATCAGCTGTGCTTTTGAAGCTGCTTAGCAGCCCCAACGCACATGCGCTCACAACCAGCGGACTAATGTGTCCTCTTGTTTACCTCCCCCAAAACTAAAGTGTGTCTTATACTCCAGTGCGTTTTATAGTCCGAAAAATATGGTAATGTTTTTGAATATTATACCTGCATGCACACGGAATATACTAGGGTGAGTCACAAAGTAATGCCATTTTCTTTAGGACAGGTATAATTACCAACACAGGAACATGTAGCATACATCAAAATGAAGCTGGTCCTCTGTGGATCACATCTCTACTTCTCAACATAGTCACCATTTCTCTCAATAGCAATGTCCCACCTTCGAATGAGAGCATGTATCCCTGCCTCGTAAAATTCTGTTGACTGTTCTTTGAGCCACTTCTTCACTGCAGTTTTCACTTCCTCATCACTGGAATAATGTTTGCCTCTCAAACCCTCTTTCATGGGGCTATCATCTAAAGTAATGTCCTCAAACACATTTTGTAATCATCTGTGAATGTTCACAGGGGTTTCCCCCTCAGCAACAAGGAATTCAATCACTGCTCTTTGTTTTTGAGGCAACTCTAAGGGGGCAGCCATTTTGAATTTTCCTTGCGAGTTTAAAAACCTGAAAAGTAAGAAACAAAATATTTCAGAACGCAAACGATATAATCATTTATAACTGGGAAAAACTTCAGGTATTTTCATCAAAAACTTCACCTGAAATAAAGACAATGGCATTACTTTTTGACTCACCCTCGTATCGTCTTCAGCCTCCACTGCATATCATCCTAATGCTTTGGTTGGCTATCAGAGAGGGGCAGAATCTCTTGACTCATTTCTTCTTGTGTTCCGTTCACTTCAGGGCGTGCAGTTTTGAAAACCCTTCTGCTCCAAACCTCTGTGGCACACTCGCATAAATAAATCAGTTTGGGTCATGGACTCAAACTTCATTTGCCAGACTGTGTCGCTTCAGCAGCTGGCGCGTCCTTCGGTACACATGAATAATCTCTGCATTTTCCCCACAGGTCTTTATCGATCGATTCCGCTATAATGCAAACAGGGCGTCGCAAGTTCAGAGCAAACTGAAACTCTTGGAGAAGCTGTGAGTATCCAAAAGAAAACTAACATCTGGGTGGATTGCCTAGGTCTATTTAAGGCAGTGTTTCCCAACCTTGGCAACTTGAAGATGTCTGGACTTCAACTCCCAGAATTCCCCAGCCAGCGAATGCTGGCTGGGGAATTCTGGGAGTTGAAGTTCAGACATCTTCAAGTTGCCAAGGTTGGGAAACACTGATTTAAGGGTTCATCATTGCAGGATTTATAGACTGAGGAGCTGATTTAGCACAATTTCTGAAACGGCGGTACACGGCCTGCTCCTGGCATGCAGCATTCGTCTCAAAATTTATAAACTAAAGTAATATTTTGCACTAATTAGTTCTCATTATTTGGATGTACTGTGTTTCTTGGTTAGGGGAAGATTGTTCCTTCAGCCCCCCAGTTATTTCTCAATCACTGCGTTGTCATTAGAGCGGTAAACATTATCAAGAGTATTAATGCAAAGACTTATCTCTTGAAAGCAGGGCTCTCCAAACTTGGCAACTTTTAAGACTTGTGGGTTTCAATTCCCATAATTCCTCAGCCAGCCATGCGGGTTGGGGAACTCTGGGAGTTGAAGTCCACAAGTCTTTAAAGTTGCTGGGGAATTCTGCTTCATGCTGGCTGGGGAATTCTGGGACTTGAAGTCCACAAGTCTTAAAGTTGCCAAGTTTGAAAACACCTGCTTTAAACCTTACTATAACTGACAAATATACTAACAGGATGTTGGTAGAAATAGGAAAGCGTGATCTGCTTGCTTCAGTTTGAGGAGATCCTGATTTTAAGTTCCACCGGCCACTGTCAAAGAATGATGCAAAAAAAAAAATTGTTTTTTCCCTGATTCAAAAAACTAGAAATAGCTAAATTAGCTATTTTAGCCCAATAATTTCTCTTTAACTCTCCTCTTCTTTTTTTTTTTACATTTTTTTTATTTTATTTCATATCTTTAAATCACAAATATACAATTTCATTTTCTCAATAATAATACAATATTCTTATACATATTTTCTGTTTCATTAAGACAGTTATTATTGTTATACCATTGAGACTGCTTTTTTGCCATCCCTTACTCCCCTTTTTTATTTCCCACAAACCCTTCTCCCTCTTCTCCTCCCTCTACTCTTATTTATTTTATTTATTTATTTGTGAGATTTATATACCGCCTCACAGTGCAAGCACTCTCTAAGCGGTTTACACCAGTAAGCAATGTATATTTACATTGCCCCCAACAATCTGGGTCCTCATTTTACCTACCTCGGAAGGATGGAAGGCTGAGTCAACCTTCAGCCGGTGAGATTTGAACCGCTGACCTGGGGATCACAGTCAGCTAAAGTGGCCTGCAGTACCTGCCTCTTACCGCTGCACCACCTCGGCTCTTCATGTTATAAGCTGTAAAAATATTTTGACTCAAGTGATACTCTGTTCAGAGAAATACATTGTTTGTATGTTTGTATGTGTGTTAAAAAAATTTTTAAAAAATTATTAAAAAAATAAAATAAAATTGGGCACTGCTTAATGACCACATTGCTTAGCAAAAAAAGTTCCAATCCTAATTGTGCTCATAGATTGAGGACTATTTGAGGACTCTTACTTTCCTTTCCCTCCCTTCCGCCTTTCTTTACATCCCTTTCTCTCTCCTACTGCTCTCCTCTTCCCTTCTCTCCTATCCTCTTTTCCCCTCCTTAGCCTCCTCTCCCTTTCTTCTTTCCACCTCATCCTCCTCTTTCTCTTCTTTCCTATTGTTGTAGTTCTTTTATTCTAATATATCTCGGGATGATCTTCCAGCAGTCTCGATGCATTATTTATTTAACGCCTCTTTTCTATTTCTTTCACATTTTTCACTTATTAATATATTCCATTTTTAATGTATATTTGTCTAATATACCTTTTCTATATTTCCCTTCTTCCCCTCCCCTCTTCCATTTCAAGTGTGTCATCTGGGTTTCTCTTTCATTCTTATTTCCCCTCTATTCGTTCATATATTTTTTTCCAACCATTCATAAAATCTTCCCCATGTCTTGTAATACAACGATTCCTCTTTATCTTTTAGTCTAAGTGTTAATCTGTTCATTTCGGTGCAGTCTAGAATTTTTTTTATTTTCTGTCCTCCCTCAGGTATATTCACTACTTTACAATTTTGTGCAAATAACTATTCTTGCTGCCGTTACTATATGCACTATCAAATAAGTATCTTCTTTATTGTATTTTTCTGGTAAGATACCCAATAGAAATGTTTCTGGTCTTAATTCTGTCTTACATTTTAACATTTTTCCTAACCACATTTGTATTTCAGTCCAAAAATTTCTTGCTTCTTTGCACGTCCACCACATATGATAATAAGATCCTGGAATCTGATGACACTTCCAACATTTGCTGACTCATCTTTTTTGCTATTTTCTCCGGTGACATGTGCCATCTATAAAACATTTTGTATAAACTCCTTCGGGAGTTGGGCGGCATAGAAATACAATAAATTAAATTAAAATTAAATTATATGCTGTTTTACTCTTCTCCTCTTGTCCCCACAGTTAGGGGGTTTGAAATTTTTTTTTATTGATTTTTTTAGAAAATTCTAGTCTCCCATAAAAGATGAAATAATGAACAGTTCAGATGATAGCGTTAAGTGCTTTTCATACTGAACCAAGGGAAATTGGTGAACTCTTTTTTTCTGTCTTTGAAATCTTTTACACTTACGAGACAAAATTAGGGGGGGAAATAAGTTGGAAAGGAAAATAAATGTATAAATAATAAATAAATAATAAATAAATAAATAAATGTAATAAATAAATTTTCTTTTTAAAGAAAACCAAGATCTAGTGAATCTAGTTCAGCGGTTCCCAACCTTCCTAATGCCACAACCCACGACCCACGCCCACACTGCGACCCATCCCTCCGCCGCCATTTGGGTTCTTTTACCCTCTGCGCATGCGCAAAGTGTTCGGGACGAAGGCGATGGCTCTCTCCAGGCAGCTGCCTGTCCCGGCCCCACCGAAGTCGCGCACGCCTTTCGCAACGGGGCTCAAAAAGCTCCCAGTGTTCGGGACGAAGGCGATGGCTCTCTCCAGGCAGCTGCCTGTCCCGGCCCCACCGAAGTCGCGCACGCCTTTCGCAACGGGGCTCGAAAAGCTCCCAGAGGCAACACGCGAAGCGAGCGGAGACCTCGTCCGGATTTGGAGACTTTGCCCAGATGCCGCCATTTGGGTTCTTTTACAATCTGCGCATGCGCAGAACGCTTTGCGCATGTGCAGAGGGTAAAAGAACCCAAATGGTGGCGGTGGGGTGGCTTGCGGTAGGGGCGCGGGTTGTGGGGCGCTATATGGCCAGGCTTGTGGCAGTGGGGGGGAGCTGAGGATGCTGGGGCAACCCCTGGGAAATGGTCGTTCGACCCCCAAAGGGGTCACGACCCCCAGGTTGGGAACCGCTGATCTAGTTATATGGTAGTAGTTCTTAAGTGCTCAGTCCTGAGAATTTATCTGCTTCCAAGTGGCTGCTTAGTGATTGGATATTTGATACCTTTCTCTTATTGCAACAAGACTTATCTGTGTCTTTCTTTCTCTCAGGCCAAAACTGAAGCCAGTGGACAAAGAATCTGAGGTGATAATGAAGTAAGTGAATCTTGATGGGCACAAGAAAGCTCAATAGGAAAAGAAGGGCAGACGTCGTCTTACTCACCTGTCTGCCTTCTCATACTCAGTATAGATAGTCCTTACTTAGCAAATACTCATTCAACGACGGTTGCAACAGTGCTGAATGAGTGATACTTATAACCGGTCCTGAAAGTTCTGGCCATTGCAGCATCCTGCAGTCACGTGATTGCCATTTAGCTGGGGAATTCTGGGAGTTGAAGTCCATGCCTCTTAAAATGAAGGAGGTTGAGAAACACTGCCTTAGGCAAATCACCCAGCCTCGGGCACCTAATTGGCAAGACAGAAATGACAACATTGGTTTGGTAAGGAAGGGTTTTGTAACTTGGATCAAGTCAATTCATTCTTTGATAAGTCACTATCCTAGCTTTTCTTCAGGCAGCAATGTCTGTTTTTCCAAACAAGTCCCCTATCTAGGCATTGTCTAGTTCAGGGGTCAGCAACCTGCAGCTCTGGAGCTGCATGTGGCTCTTACATCCCTCTGTTGCGGCTCCCTGTCGCCGGTCAGCAGCACAATTTTGAGAGGAGCTTCCGGTTTGGTTGGAGGGGGGAGAAGCAGGGCGTTCCAGGAGGAGAGTCTACGGCAAGGGGCGGGTTTTCTGGTCAGCTCCACAATTGATAGGGCTCTTGGTTAGGATTGGTAGAGGAAAAAGGACGCCGCGCTAGAAGACTCTAGAGGACTTCCGGTTGGCTCCAGAATTGAACTGGGGGCTTCCGGTTAGGACTTTTGTGGCTCTTTGAGTGTTTAAGGTTGCCGACCCCTGGTCTAGTTGCAGGACTGTGTAGCCACAACAAAACGGCAGTATTATGCACTCTAGACCAGGGGTGTCAAATCTCAAGGCTCAGGGGCTGGATCCGGCCCGCGGGGTGCTTAGATCTGGCCTGCGGGGCTGCCCTGGAAACAGCAAAGGACTGGCCCGTGGTGCCTTTGCCAGCAAAACTGAGCTTGGAAGGACCGCACGCAGCCCTCCCGAGCTCCATTTTCGCTGGCAGGGGGTTGCAGGAGGCCGTCTCAGCCGAAAACGGAGCTCGGGAGCCTCCGTTTTCGTTGGCAGAGCGCTCGGGCCGCCATAGGTGCCCCCGACATGAATGACGTCAAGCTAGCCACTCCCACTCCGGCCCCCAAGGTCAAACACAACCCTGATGTGGCCCTCAATGAAATCGAGTTTGACACCCCTGCTCTAGACCATAGAGTGATGGATGATGTCTGCAGTGCATTAAAAACAACATTATATAAATGTAACTGCTATGTATTCCTACTATAGTATATGCTGCATAAGGCCAAATTAATGCCAAGCTGATTCTCCTGATAGACGAGCCGAGGTGGCGCAGTGGTTAAAGTGCAGCACTGCAGGCTACTTCAGCTGACTGCTAGTTCAGCAGTTCAGCTGTTCAAATCTCACCAGGCTCAAGGTTGACTCCGCCTTCCATCCTTCCGAGGTGGGTAAAATGAGGACCCAGATTGTTGGGGGCAAATATGCTGAACTCTGTAAACCGCTTAGAGAGGGCTGTAAAGCCCTATGAAGCGGTATATAAGTCTAAGTGCTATTGCTATTGCTATCTAATAGAAGCAATGAGGGCCCTTTTTGCCACTTTCATTTTTGCTTCTTCTTTTTTTTTCCCCTGTAGGTTCCCAGATGGCTTTGAGAAGTTTTCTCCTCCCATCTTACAACTTGATGAAGTGGACTTTTACTACGAGCCCAATAACTACATCTTCTCCTCCCTCTCTGTCTCTGCTGACCTGGATTCTCGCATCTGTGTGGTAAGATGACAAAAGGTTAATTATGTGGAAGTGATAAAGCATTCACTACCACATACAAACAAAAAAATCCAATAGTTCAGCAATTGTTTTGTAGCAGTGGATAGACCAAGAAAAAAGAAATGCTGCAAGTGTTTTTAAGAAGGGCCTAATAAGAGCTAGGAGCTGTGGTCGCATAGTGGTTAAAATGCAGCATTTCAGGTTGACTCTGCCCATACACCAGGAGTTTGATCCTGACCGGCGCAAGGTTGACTCAGCCTTCCATCCTTCTGAGGTCGGTAAAATGAGGACCTAGATTGTTGGGGGCAAATACAGTGACTCTGTAAACCGTTTAGAGAGGGCTGTAAAGCACTGTAAAGTGGTATATAAGTCTAAGTGCTATTACTATTGCTGCTGCTTTGCTCTTATCAGCTCAGCAGAAATATTTCTGGTCTAGGTGCATACAGCATGCTTAACCTGGTTACTGAACTAACCCATTTTTGGAGTATTTATTTATTTTATTTATTTATTTGTGAGATTTATATACCACCTCACAATGCAAGCACACTCTAAGCGGTTTACACCAGTAAGCAATGTATATTTATATTGCCCCCAACAATCTGGGTCCTCATTTTACCTACCTCGGAAGGATGGAAGGCTGAGTCAACCTTCAGCCGGTGAGATTTGAACTGCTGACCTGCGGTTCACAGTTAGCTAAAATGGCCTGCAGTACTGCTCTCTAACCGCTGCGCCACCTCGGCTCTTTTATACATAGTATTCAGTGAGCATAAATAAGCCAACAGGTTTATGTAATACACAAAAAAGATAAACTCCATCCAAGTTTTGGAGGGTGTGCAATTGAAGCTTGTAGCTCTTTAATGGACTCACATAAAGCCTGCCCTCCTGTTTGAGCTGTGGCACTCGCAGATTAAGACATACTAATATAGTGAGAATTCTATTTACAGAACGATATTTCTCACCTTTGGCGAGATGGGCAGTGTGTAAGTTTGATAAATAATTTAATAAAAAATGTTTTTGCCTCAAAAACTGATAAGTCAGTCGGTCTCAACATAATCTCAATATTCCAAACTTTAAACTTGTGAATTCCTTTTGAATATAATAGAAGGGAATTTTCTCATATAAACGGAGGCACTAGAGATGTCATCCGTGGAACGATGCACTGAGATTCTTGGCTTGTAAAAGCTGGTGTTCAACAGATGCTAATTCAGTTCGCACTGGATTCCAAAATGATTTGAGTGGATTTATTCATTAAATGTATATGCCACCCATCAGGGTGGCTTACAATAAGATAAAAGGATAAATGGAAAAAACAGTGAAAGCACTAAAATTAAGATTAACAACAATTAAATAAAACATTAAAAGTCAGAGCAGGGACAGTACATGGGTGAACTTTGTCTCTCTCTCTCACTCACTCACTCAATCAACCACCTACAGCATAGTGCATCCCAGGGGCGGGTTCCTCTTACCTACCTACCGGTGCGCTGCGCGCGCATCATCATGTTTTGTGCGCGCACACGCTGGCTACACACGCGCCACTCGCACGATTTTGCTTCCGCGTATGTGCAGGAAGCAAAAAATCGATAAAATCTTGCAAGGGGACACACGTGCGCGATTTCACGGAAGCAAAAAATCGCCAAAATCTTGCACGCATCCCCTCGCGAGATTTTGCTTCCGCGCATTTGCAGGAAACAAAAAACCGCCAAAAATTTGAAAAAAAAGATGGCGCCGCGCGATGGACCAGTGAAGACGGTACCGGAGCCGTCGCACGCAAATTGCACAATCGGGCTGCTACTGGGACAACAGTGGACCGCACCGGTAGGAACCCACCCCTGGTGCATCCCCATCAGGGCAAGTCAACCAGCAAGCTAGATGTTAAGGCCCTTCTGGATGGCCAGAAAGAAGGAGGCAGATCTCACCTCTGAAGGCAAGATGTAGGGCAGGGGCCATGGCAGAGAAGGCTCTTATCTTTGCCCCCACTAACCAAAATTCCTTGCCCGACGGAGTCCGAACGAGGCCTTTCCTGCCCGCATGGTTGAGGCAGGCGAATCCCCTTGGAGCAAAATGGGTCCTTAGATAACCTGGTCCCATGCCATAAAGGGCTTTAACCAATACTTTGAACTGGACCCAGGAGGCAAACTGGCAACTAATGTAGGGTTATGTATTAAGAAAGAAATCTCACAATTAATTGATGGAAGGAAGATTTATGCAAAACAATTGTGCGACAAATAAACATCCCAAGAACTTGGCTGGTGTGTGTGATAGATTGATGTACATAATTTTCATAAAACTGCACGTCACATTTGTTGGCTTGATTGGGTGGTTTCTATGACCGCCCGTCTCAGCCAGCAACATATCATGGTTTAACGCTGGGCAGTTCTGCTTGAATTTAAATAGCTTATCCTGGTTTCTTTAACTGGTCAGTACGTTTAACTTTACTTCAACCTATCTGCACCTTTTCTGGCATACTGCTGTACCTAAAGAATGGTTGCAGGAACTGGGTATGTCTAGTTTAATGAAAAGAAGGACTAGGGGAGACATGATAGCAGTGTTCCAATATCTCAGGGGTTGCCACAAAGAAGAGGGAGTCAAGCTATTCTCCAAAGCACCTGAGGGTAGGACAAGAAGCAATGGGTGGAAACTAAACAAGGAGAGAAGCAACTTAGAACTAAGGAGAAATTTCCTGACAGTTAGAACAATTAATCAGTGGAACAGCTTGCCTCCAGAAGTTGTGAATGCTCCAACACTGGAAGTTTTGAAGAAGATGTTGGATAACCATTTGTCTGAAGTGGTGTAGGGTTTCCTGCCTAAGCAGGGGGTTGGACTAGAAGACCTCCAAGGTCCCTTCCAACTCTGTTGTTGTTGTTGTTTGCATTTGAGGACCCTGTTTCATTTTAACCAAAAAGCAACAAAAAAAAGAAAGTATCAGGCTGTACAGCATCAATAGATGGCAGTGTTTATCACCATTTCACTTGGCCACAACAAATTCTTAAATGTTAGGGATTAGTGCTTGAATTTTATTACGGCCTCCTCCCTCCCTTCTCATTCTTTCTTCCATTGCTTGTAAGTCAGCTACTTTTGTTCGATTGAAAAGCAGATTAAAAGGGCTCTAAGTAATTATGCATGGATCAGAGTAAGTTTTCTCCCGTTTCTCTGAGTTCTGGAATCCTAAAATAGAGCTTGGCAGGATGTTTCTGTAATTTCTATATCATTTTATCATTTTAGGTTGGAGAGAACGGAGCTGGCAAATCTACCATGCTGAAGATCCTGATGGGAGACCTGGCACCTGTGCGAGGGATTAGACACGCTCACAGGTACCGTATTTTTCGGAGTATAAGACGCACTGGAGTATAAGACGCACCTTAGTTTTTGGGGAGAAAAATAGGGGGGGGGATCTGCCTACCAGGTATTCATCTGACTAGCATCCTTAGTCTGGTCAGCTTCAGCACATTATTTTATCCCCTGGTTAGGACTTAAAAAAACCTTCTTCGGAGAGAGTAACAATGAAAGAGCCTGCAAGCCAGTAAGAGCTGGGAAGATCATTAGCACCTGGTTAGGGCTAGGAAAAAACTTTTTTGGAGCAAGTAGAGCAATGAAAAAAACCCTGCAAAGACTTAGGGCTGGAAAAACATTCTTCGGAGAGAGTAACAATGAAAAAGCCTGCAAGGTAAGAGACGGGAAGATCGTTAGCACCTGGTTAGGGCTGGGGAAAAAGCTCCGAAAAAGCTACATTCAGAGTATAAGACGCACCCAAATTTTCAGCCACTTTTAGGGAGGAAAAAGGTGCGTCTTATACTCCAAAAAATACGGTAGCTTTCAAACCACCATCACAGAGCTAGGGTGGAATGAGAAGAAGAGAACACACTTGTAGAAAATGGCTGACTTGTTGCTAAGTCATTCGTAGCATCCCGGATACCTGAGGCACATGTGCTTTACGTTGCTTTCCATCTACTTTGGAGATAAGCTTTTTAATCTTTCCGCAAAGATGGCAAACTTTTGCTAAAACCTCAGCACATTGGACTAGAACAGCGGTTTTGAGTTTCACAGACCAAAGGCCATGTTTGTTTATTTATTTATTTATTTATTTATTTATTTATTTATTTATTTATTTATTAGTGAGATTTTATACCGCCTCACAGTGCAAGCACTCCCTAAGCGGTTTACACCATTAAGCAATGTATATATTTTACATTGCCCCCAACAATCTGGGTCCTCATTTTACCAACCTCGGAAGGATGGAAGGCTGAGTCAACCCTGAGCCGGTGAGATTTGAACCGCTGAACTCAAATGATCACAGTCAGCTAACGTAGCCTGCAGTATCTGCTCTCTAACCGCTGTCCCACCTCGGCTCTTCTCTTCTGTTGTGTGCAACAGAAGCTCCACTTCGAAGCACCATCCCAGCTCAAGTCAAGGCCTATTAGCTCAAAAGCTGAATGAAGCTACTTTATTTTTTCCTGCTGTTCCTTCCTTCATTAGGGGAGGAGTCAGGGGTGGGCTGCTGGGGGTTCAGGAGAATCTCTAGCTAAGATTCTGTGCAGTTCGGAGAACCCCCAAATCTCACTCCTGGCTGGCCCCGCCCACCCCTCCCAGGAGTCCCCACGCGGCCCATTTTGGATGCAGATAAGTGCAGGGCACGCGCGGAGGCTCAGGGAGGGCGAAAAACGGGCCTACCGGAAGTTCGGGAAAGTTTCTGGCCTCCAGAGGACCTATGGAGCCTGGGGAGGCCGTTTTCGTCCTCTCGGATGCTTGAGGAAAGCTTCCAGCGCCCAGGGAGGGCAAAAAGCCCCCCCCCTCCCTGGCCGTGGTGCAGAAGGCTGACTAGGCCACGCCCACCCAGCAACCGGCAGAGAACCCCTTGCTATCTCATACTTCCCTTCGACCGGTTAGGTCCCACAGAGTGGGTCTCCTCCGGGTCCCGTCAACCAAACAATGTCGGCTGGCGGGGCCTAGGGGGAGGGCCTTCTCTGTGGGGGCTCCGGCTCTCTGGAACCAACTCCCCCCAGAGATACGAACTGTCCCCACCTTGCTGGCCTTCCGAAAAGCCATGAAGACATGGCTCTTCCTGCAGGCGGGGCTTTGAGACGATTTTTATCTTGGTCTCCCGCACGTATGTATGATTTTGTATGTTTTTTTTAAAAGGTATTTTAAATTATTATTAAATTATATTGTTTAGCTGTTCTTCAAATGTTGTATGTCGCCCTGAGTCCCCAGGGAGAAGGGGGGCATATAAGAGCACTAAATAAATAAATTAAATAAATAAATTTTTGAAGCCCACCCCTGGAAGGAGTGCTACTCTTAGCTTCTCAGTCTTAGCTGGGAGATGCAACACTGCTGTTGCTTCCTAGCTCTGCCCTACTTTCCTGCTGTTCTGTATCACTCAATGGCAATGTTTCTCAACCATGGCAACTTTAAATGAGGTGGGCTTCAACTCCCAGAATTCCCCAGTCAGTGTAGCTGGCTGGAGAATTCTGGGAGTTGAAGTCCGTCCATCTTAAAAATGGCCCAGGTTGAGAAACGCTGCTTTAAGGGCTGCAGAGCACAAGGCCCTGAGCAGTGCCAGCCTTGTCTCCTCCTATTCCCCTCCCATATCTCTATCCCTCGAATGGGGTGGGTGGAGGGAAACCACCAGGAGGGAAGACTGACCTTGAAAACGAGGCAGCCCTTTGCTGCTGATCAGTGATTCGGGGGCGGGATGTGGATTCTTTGAAGTGTTATAGATTACCGTATTTTTCGGAGTATAAGACGCACTGGAGTATAAGACGCACCTTAGTTTTTGGGGAGGAAAATGGGGGGGGGGGAATCTGCCTACCAGGTATTCATCTGGCTAGCGTCCTTAGTCTGGTCAGCTTCAGCACATTATTTTATCCCCTGGTTAGGACTTTAAAAAACCTTCTTCTGAGAGAGTAACAATGAAAGAGCCTGCAAGCCAGTAAGAGCTGGGAAGATAGTTAGCACCTGGTTAGGGCTAGAAAAAAACTTATTCGGAGCAAGTAGAGCAATGAAAAAAAATTCTGCAAAGACTTAGGGCTGGAAAAACATTCTTTGGAGAGAGTAACAATGAAAAAGCCTGCAAGGTAAGAGCTGGGAAGATCTGTTAGCACCTAGTTAGGGCTGGGAAAAAAAAAACTACATTCGAAGTATAAGACGCACCCAAATTTTCAGCCACTTTTAGGGAGGAAAAAGGTGTGTCTTATACTCCCAAAAATACGGTAGATATGTCAGCACAACCTGTGCATGAGAGTCCCTTCTTGTAAATTTTCCACAGTTCTGATAGAACAGCAGTGAGGAATATGTCTCCTTAAGCAACAGAAGCCAGGTTCCATTTATCCTTCTTATTCTCTCCTTCTCAGGCAGGGGAAAACGTTTATCTTGCAAAAGAGCGAGTTATTCCTTTGGCTAATGTTTTCAATCATAGGCCATTTTAAACTCTAGTTTTAACAATGGGTTTTTTCCCCCGCCTGGCAGAAATCTTAAAATTGGCTATTTCAGCCAGCATCATGTGGATCAACTGGACTTGGACATTAGTGCCACAGAGCTACTAGCAAAAAAGTTTCCAGGTAAGTTGCCAAACGCCCTCTCACAGTTTGTTAGATTTCAGCTCCCGCCGTTTCATGGCCCACATCAGGGGTCGGCAACCTGCGGCTCTGGAGCCGCATGTGGCTCTTTCATCCCTCTGCTGCGGCTCCCTATTGCTCAAAATATGCATCACAACTGCCAATGTGTGACACCCGCCGGCATGCGATTTATTGAGCTTTTTGAGCCATTTTTTCCGGAGTTCAAAATGTTTTTGTTGCATGCAGAAATAAAAATGTGCTTTATCTGTAACAGTTCATTGATTTCATACATGCAAGATACTGTAGTATTTTTATACATGGCATAAAGGTAAAAGCAGTATATGCAGTGTTATCTTCATTTTAGATGCAAAAGGGTTTTGTGGCTCCCAGTGTTTTCTTTTATGTGGGAAACTGGTCCAAATGGCTCTTTGAGTGTTTAAGGTTGCCGACCCCTGGCCTACATAGTTAACCATCAGAAATACCGTAAGCCTATTTTCCCTGCCCTGCTCTGTTCACTGAACACTGAAGATTAAAGACAATGACTTGAGTTACAATGGGTTGAAACTAAACCCTGGCAAGACCAAGTGGCTCTGGGTTTGGGGTTCTTTGGCCCACGGAGAACTGTCACTTTTGGTCTTGGATGAGGTGGCACTACCCCAAACAGACCCTGTGCGTAATGTAGGGGTTCTCCTGGACTCACGACTCCTGCTCGAAGATTTGCTTCCAGGTGCAATTCAAGATGCTGCTTGTCACCTTTAAAGCCTTTCATGGCTTGGGACCAGGTTATCTGAGGGACCATTTCTTGCCGGTCACATCTACCTGACCCACCAGAGCAGGGAGGCAAGGAATGTTGTGGATCACATAGGGAGATACACCTGGTGGAACCCAGAAGGAGGGCCTTCTCCGTGGTGGCTCCCTCTCTCTGGAATATCATCCCCCCAGAGATTAGAATGGCCCCCACTCTTAACACTCTTCTGGAGGTGTAATGTTGGTGGGGTAGGGGGTATTACTCTGCTTTTGGCTCATCTATTCTCATTGAATCTGAGAGGCAGAGAAAGTGTGCTGGTTGGCTTTACAGGCCTCCAGTCCCATTTTTTGCATCTCCTTGAATAAGCCACAAACCATGGTCTATCAGCCACTGTGGCAGAATTCTTACCACTGTGAATAAATTTGCCTATTAGAGTTTGTAAACCAATAAAGGAGAATATCTGTAGTTCAGGGCTGAATTGTGGAGCCCTCTCTGAGCCGAGGTGGCACAGTGGTTAAAAGCAGCACTGCAACTACTTCAGTAACTGCTAGTTCAGCTGTTCAAATCTCACCGGCTCAAGGTTGACTCAGCCTTCCATCCTTCCGAGGTGGGTAAAATGAGAACCCAGATTGTTGGGGGCAATATGCTGAACTCTGTAAACTGCTTAGAGAGGGCTGTAAAGCACTATGAAGCGGTATATAAGTCTAAGTGCTATTGCTATTGTAACCAACACCTAGATAAGCAGGGATTAATCCCAGACAAACAATAGCAATAGCAATAGCTCTTAGACTTATATACCGCTGTACTATGCATTACAGCCCTCTCTAAGTGGTTGACGGAGTCAGCATATTGCCCACAACAATTTGAGTCCTCATTTTACCCAACTCTGAAGGATGGCTGAGTCAACCTTGAGCCTGGTGAGATTTGAACTGCCAAATTGCCGGCAGTCAGCAGAAGTAGCCTGCAGTACTGCACTCTAACCACTGCACCACCGCGGCTCCTGACAAGCAGAAAACAATAGCCTAAACTAGGCACTACCAAGGAGAAAACCATACCCTACCAACACCGGGAAGGGCAAGCTACTGTATATAAACAGGGAGCAAACCGGGGGTGAAATACTCCCGGTTCGGTCGTGCCTGTCGGTTGTCGGAGAGCCGGTCGCAAAGGCAGCACGAGGCTCCACCCGGACGCCACCATTTGGGTTCTTTTACCCTCTGCGCATGCACAGAACACTTTGCGCATGCGCAGAGGGTAAAAGAACCCAAATGGCGGCATCCGGGTGGATTGGCAGAGCCTCACGCTGCCTTCGCGACTGGCTCTCCGACGACCGACAGGCACAACCGAACCAGGAGCATTTCACCCCTGGAGCAAACCCCACAATCACCAGCACTGACAATGTTCCCTAGTCAGGTAATGAAACATCGGCAAGCAAACAACCAATCTCAGAGAACCCCAAGGGCTCCACAATTTATAAACCATGGGGGTATGGTTTAATGTTAGACCATTAACGTCTCAGCAAAGCATGTTTAAAACGGACGCCGTTTAAGATGCTGTGTGAATCCAGTCGCAAATGAATGTTCCAAGTAGTGTTTAACCTCCGTAACCCCTTATTGGCATGGCCAGTGGCATCCCCCAGCATGGCTTACCAGTCACACCTGGTCATTGGGATACGAGATGTTGGTTTAGCTAAGCTTGCCTCATAGCGTTTTAGGCATGGATTTCACGCCACGCTCTTTCTGCCCCACGTGATTTAGGGAAATCAGAAGAGGAGTACCGTCATCAGCTGGGGTGCTACGGAGTCTCCGGAGAATTGGCCGTCCGTCCTGTGGCCAGCCTATCTGGGGGACAGAAGAGCAGAGTGGCTTTTGGCCAGATGACCATGCCTTGGTAATCCTGCTGGGTTGTTATTGTTTGTTGAAATGAGAATAAGATCTCATAGAGGCGATGTAGGATCTTTTCTTGGAATTCAGACAGTTAGAAATAAAGCCGAGATTAAAAGTCTAATAGAAAATATTTATTTCGGTACAAAAACAATAAATCCCAAATAATTACATCTTTGCTAAGAAAACACGACCGTTCAGGTCAACAGCTAAGGCAGAAGAGAATTAATGGTGACTTAGGAATACAAAAACAATAAATCCTGAATAATTACATCTTTGCTAAGAAAACACGATGGTTCAGGTCAACAGCTAAGGCAGAAGAGAATTAATGGTGACTTAGGAATGCACACATGCATACAACTCATATCACGTGTTCTGCCTGTATTGGAATGTACCATAATATTAGATAGGGATGCATCACCCTGCATAGACATACAACTGACAATATTCACTACGTGACATTGTTGGTTTGTTTTCTTCTGTTGTTGTTGTTTTGCATTATTCAGTTAGTGGGCAGAGAGGGTGTCCTTAACATGGAGAAGGGAACAAGGTCATATTTTTGGCACTTATCAACTAGCCCACATTTATGGCCATTTGCAGCATCCCGCGGAGACGCGACACAATTTATGATGGTTGATTGATTTGCCGGAAGCCAGCATTTATTTTCCATTTTCCAGCAAAAAAAAAGCCACCCATTGTAAGACTCATTGTTTGCTCGATGACAGCTGCGTTTGCTTTACGACTGTCACATTCCCTTAACAAGCATCTCAAAAAAGGTAGTAAGATCAGGCATGGTCCTGTGATGACCCACTTAATGACCAACATGATGGAATGGTGGTGATAATTGCAGCCTCAAAGTTGTAAATCGAGAGTTGCCTGTACTATAATTGCAAAATCCAATTTTGGTCACCACACTACAAGAAAGACATTGAAACTCTAGAGAAAGTGCAGAAGAGAGCAACCAGGATGATAAAGGGTCTGGAAAATAAAACATACGAAGAGCGGTTGCAGGAACTGAGCTTGGCCAGTCTGGCGAAGAGAAGGACCAGGGGAGACATGATAACAGTGTTCCAATACTTGAGGGGATGCCACAGAGAGGAGGGTGTCAGGCTGTTCTCTATGGCACCAGAAAGCCAAACAAGGAATAATGGATGGAAGCTGACCAAGGAGAGATTCAACCTGGAAATAAGGAGAAACTTTCTGACAGTGAGAGCGATCAACCAGTGGAACAGCTTGCCTGCGGAGGTTGTGAGAGCTCCAACACTTGAGACTTCCATTTGTCCGAAATGGTATAGGGACTCCTGCTTGAGCAGGGGGTTGGACTAGATGACCTACAAGGTCCCTTCCAATAATCTGTAATCTGCAATAATTTTTTTTCCCCTTGTAGCCCCAACTTCTATATACTGGATGAACCAACAAACCACCTGGACATGGAAACCATTGAAGCTCTAGCGAAAGCACTCAACAAATTCCGGGTAAGTCTGCAGCGCTGACTTTGCACAGCATGTTAGGAGCTACGGATTGAACTCATTCTTTTGTTGTCAAATTTAGTTTTAGGGGGGGGAAATGGTGGGTTGATAATAGTTCTGGAGCTTGAAATTGGATCTCAGAAGATGCTTCACACCAGGTCGCATCTCTCTGTTAGCAGCTTAAAGCAGCCGCAACTTTCTCCACCGCTGTACAATCTGTCACACAATCCCAAGGAAAAACACCGCTGCTTGATGGTGTTGCTGCACTTTGGCGCTAAGTTCTCACTCCAGAGTAACTTTAGTAGTGCAAAACACCCCAGAGCCTGTTTAATCATAAATCCTATTCTGTGGTTTTGTTTTTTTTTAATCTTTGAGAAACAGAAGGGCAAGTGGAAAAATGATGTCATGGAGCAGACAAAACAAAGAGCAGAGGTCTTCAAACTTGGCAACTTTAAGACTTGTGGACTTCAACTCCCAGAATTCACCAGCATAGCTGGCTGGAGAATTCTGGGAGTTAAAGTCCACAAGGCTTAAAGTTGCCATGTTTGGGGACCCCTGACATAGAGCTACCGTATTTTTTGGAGTATAATACACACCTTTCCCCCCCCCCTTTTCACCCTAAAAGAGGCTGGAAATTTGGGTGCGTCTTATACTCCGAATGTAGCTTTTTCAAAGCTTTTTTTCCCAGCCCTAATGAGGTACTAACGATCTTCCCAGCTTGCAAGATTTTTTCATTCCTACTCCCTCCGAAGAAGTTTTTTTCCAGCCCTAAGTCTTTGCAGGCTTGTTTTCATTGCTATTCCCTCCGAAAAAGGTTTTTTTCAGCCCTAACCAGGGGATAAAATAATGTGCTGAAGCTGACCAGACTAAGGACAGATGAATACCTGGTAGGTAGATTTTTTCCCCTATTTTCCTCCCCAAAAACTAAGGTGCGTCTTATGCTCCGAAAAATACGGTAGCTTGATTTTTGTCCTTGCACAATGGTTCCCTTCAAAGCTTCCCCAACATAGGACAATTAGCCCAAAGTTTAATACACACTGTAAGTAGTAGTCCACTGTAGCCAGTGGAGATTAATTCACTCTTCCCCAAGGTGATAATAGGTAGTCCTCAACTCACGACCGCAATTGAGCCTCATATTTATCTTGCTAACTGAGACATTTGTGAAGTGAAGTTTTGCCCCATTATACGGCTTTTCTTGCCACGTTTCTTAAGTGAATCACTGCAGTCCTTTAAATTAGTAACCCGGTTGTTAAGTGACTCTGGCTTCCCCATTGACTTGGCTTGTCAGAAAGATGACGGTAAAAGTATCAAATCAGGCTCAGAACTGGTGACTTCATGGAGGCATCTGCATAGGGTTCTTCTCAACCATCTTTAAGAGCAGTTTAGCTAGAGTGTAGGAATTTTCAGCTTGAGTTTTTATTTGCAGACATGTCATTACAGACCTGCTCTAGGTAGACAAGGAAATGTCTGGAAATGCAAAAAAGCCAAGCTCAGACAACTTCAGCAACCTAACAATCTGGAGGTGGCTTGCCCTTAACCAAATTCACGAATGTTGGTCCAATTTACCAAACCAATCTAATCTACAGGCTGGTATTCCTAAAGTTTTCTCATCCAAGTCCTAATCTTGCTTGACTTCCAGGCCCAGAGAAGGCCAACCAATGTTGTCACCTGTGTAAGAATTTGAAGATTATAATGCAGAACAGACCTTCAAATAGAAATTCTACTAATGGCAAGGGGAGGTTAATTGACAATTTTAATTGGGATTTTAATTGACCCGAAGGACACAGTGGTTAGAATGCATTATTGCGGGCTGACACCGCCCACACACCAGGAGTTCGATCCTGACCGGCTCAAGGTTGATTAAGCCTTCCATCCTTCATAAGTAAAATGCTTCCTTCCACCCATAAAATCCTTCCATCCACAAAATGAGGACTCGGGTTATTGGGGGCAAATATGCTGACTCTGTATACCAGGGTTGTCAAACTCAAGGCCCTGGGGCCGGATGCGGCCTGCGGGGTGCTTAGACCTGGCCCGCCGGGCCCGCTGGCAGGTCCTTTGAAACAGCAACGGACCTGCCAGCGGTGCCTCTGCCAGTGAAAATGGAGCTCAGGAGGGCTGTGTGCGGCCCTCCTAGGCTCCGTTTTTGCTGGTAGAGGGTTGCAGGAGGCCGTCCCAGCCGAAAACGGAGCTCACGAGGTCCGCGGACAGCATTTCCAACTCCATTTTCACTGGCAGAGGGTTGCACAAGGCCATCGCAGCCGAAAACAGAGTCCAGGAGCCTGTTTTTTCTGGCAGAGTGCTCGGGCCACCAAAGGCGCCCCCGACACGAGTGACGTTGAGCTGGCCATGCCCACCCGGCCCCCCCAAGGTCAAAGACAACCCTGATGCGGCCCTCAATGAAATCAAGTTTGACACCCCTGCTATAAACTAGATGAAGTGGTATATACCGTATTTTTCGGAGTGTAAGACGCACCTTTTTCCTCCCTAAAAGAGGCTGAAAATTTGGGTGCGTCTTATACTCCAAATGTAGCTTTTCCGAAGCTTTTTTTCCCAGCCCTAACTAGGTGCTAACGATCTTCCCAGCTCTTACCTTGCAGGCTTTTTCATTGTTACTCTCTCCGAAGAATGTTTTTCTAGCCCTAAGTCTTTGCAGGGTTTTTTTCATTGCTCTACTTGCTCCAAATAAGTTTCTTTCCAGCCCTAACGAGGTGCTAATGGTCTTCCCAACTTGCTGGGTCTTTCATTGTTACTCTCTCCGAATAAGGTTTTTTTAAGCCCTAACCAGGGGATAAAATAATGTGCTGAAGCTGACCAGACTAAGGACGCTAGCCAGATGAATACCTGGTAGGCAGATTTTTCCCCCCCTATTTTCCTCCCCCAAAACTAAGGTGTGTCTTATACTCCGAAAAATAAAAAGTCTTAAGTGCTATTGCTATTGCTAAAGGAGAATATTTGTAGCTCAAGGTTGAAATGAGGTGCTCTCTAGCTTGGCTGTTTTCTTGCAGACATTTCGTTACCCAAACTAGACAACATCATCAGTGTTACGTTGACAGATGATGTTACGTAGTTTAGGTATGGAAACATCTAAGAGCCGAGATGGTGCAGTGGTTAAATGCAGCACTGCAGGCTACTGCTAGTTCAGCAGTTCGGCTGTTCAAATCTCACTAGGCTCAAGGTTGACTCAGCCTTCCATCCTTCTGAGGTCGGTAAAATGAGGACCCAGATTGTTGGGGGCAATATGCTGAACTCTGTAAACCGCTTAGAGAGGGCTGTAAAGCACTATGAAGTGGTATATAAGTCTAAGTACTATTGCTATCTGCAAGAAATCAACCAAGCTCAGAGAGCACCAAGGGGTTTTAATCGTATTAAAAACCAAACGGCAAGAAAGTTGTAGTGAGGGAACAGCTGATCTTGCGTCCTACTGCGCTCTCCCCAGTTGTGATGTGAGGCTCCCTCCCTCTTGTTCTAGGGCGGCTTGATCCTAGTTTCGCACGACGAGCGGTTCATCCGGTTGGTGTGCAAGGAGCTGTGGGTGTGCGGCAACGGCACCGTTCAGCGTATCGAGGGCGGCTTCGACGAGTACAGAGACATCTTGCAAGAGCAGTTCCGGAAAGAAGGTTTCCTATAAAACCGCCAGAGTGTGTGCGTGAGCTGGTGGGGAGCAGAACACACCCTGCAGCAGCCCTCCCGCTCGCCCCATGGAGTCGCCGGGGGATTCCGCTGCCATTGGGCGAACGTCGGCTGTGCCAACCACCAAGCTGACCCCTCCTCCCCCCCCGGGAAACCAGCATCCGCCGGGAAAGAGAGGACGAAAGTAACCCAAGTTGCCAACTCCGCTGCTGGATCTGTGCCAAGTCTCCGCTGGGCGGGGACGGAAGGACAGCTGAAGGGAGGGGGGGCACGCCCAGGGCTGATTTAGTGGAGGGAGTCGGGATGGGGAAGAGACATCGCTGCTCCGAGCTGTCCTGTCTCTCCCCCCCCCCCCCCACCTGTCGGTAGAACTGAACCCACCGCCGAGGAATGTAAGAAGGCTTCGGGGGTGTCAGATGCTGCTAAATGTTGCACGTTGAGTAGCTTCTCCCGGAAATGGGCTGGAGCTGCAAACCGTCCTTTGGAAACTGGATCGTTTCTTGCCTTCTCCCCACCCTACCCCACCCCACCCACCCCTTTTGGGAAGAGTTGCAGCCCCTCCAAGCACCACGCAAGCAAGCAAGCAAGCCAGGTTCTCTTGGCATGGCTTCTTTTTTCATGGCATAGCCTTAAATTTCCTCCCTGCCACTCACGATGGTGATGCTTTTTGTATGGGGGTAGGAGCCCGTCTTCGTTTCCGTTCTCGGATGTGATCTTGTCGCGAGGGAGAGACGACAACGAGACAAAAAGCGACACTACTATATGCAGGGTACAGGATGGTGGAAACGCAGCAGTTTTTCCTCTTCTGCCAGAAGGTGGTGGCCTTGGCTGTTCTGTTTCTTTGGGGTGGGGGGGGGTGGGATTATATCTAAAAATGGTCTCCCGAGTCTCTCAAGGTCTCAACTCCATGTAGGGCAGTGTTTCCCATCTTGGCAACTTGGAAGATGTCTGGACTTCAACTCCCAGAATTCCCCAGCCAGCATTCGCTGGCTGGGGAATTCTGGGAGTTGAAGTCCAGACATCTTCCAAGTTGCCAAGGTTGGGAAACACTGATGTAGGGTTAAGATCTGTCCCAGCTAACGCACCATGTCTTGATAATAAAATTAAGTGGTTTTACATCGCAAGGTTACACTTTCAATCCCCTGTCCATCAGCACTGAGATCGACGTGTAAATAAAATGGATATCTCTCTCTGGTCTTGGATTTCATTTTTTTTCTTTTTTAAACAGCACGGGTAGTTTTACACTAGGGCAGTGATGGCGAACCTTTTAGACACCGAGTGGCCAAATTGCACGTGCGCATGCCCAAACTGAAACGTGTGGGCATGCACAAATGCGGGCATGCACAAATGCGGGCATGCATGAATGCACATGCATGGACATGCGTGGAATATACATGTGCGGATATGCGCACCAGAGACCCAAAAACCGGCGGGAGGCGGGGCATCCCAACACCGGCAGCACGGCAAGAGGTAAGATCTTTTTCTTTCGTGAGCTTCTGTTTCGTCGTTTGCAGGGAAGCAAGCTCACAAAAGAAACGCCACGGAGATCTGACCTGGGGCGACGGCACGCATGCCAGCAGAGTGGGCTCTGCATGCCACCTCTGGCACGCATGCCATAGGTTCACCATCATGGGGGTGATAGATGTGAGAATTAATCTCACAGAGGATATGTTTGATCTTTTCCCGGACATCAGACATTAGAAATGAAACCGCAGTTTAAAAGTCTAAGTAAAAATATTTATTTCGGTACAAAAACAATAAATTGTCATTTGTTTACATCTCTAATATAAATGTGCGTCTTCTCTCAATGGAAGACAGAGCAAGAAGGACAGAGCGGAGAAAGGAATGCACACATGCGTACAAGAACATATCAATCACGTTCTCAGAAATGAACCATTATATTAGATAGGATGCATCTCACTGCATATACATGTAACAGGCAATAATCACACCGTGACGGGGTGGGGGGGAAGTGTCCACCAGAGTTGATTGTATACAGGTAAGATTGAGGGCAAAAGAAGGGGACGACAGAGAATGAGGTGGCTGGATGGAGTCACTGAAGCAGTAGGCATGAGCTTAAATGGACTCCAGAGGATGGTAGAGGACAGGAAGGCCTGGAGCAGAGGTGGGTTTCAGCAGGTTCTGACCAGTTTTGGAGAACCGGTAGCAGAAATTTTGAGTAGTTCGGAGAACCGGTAAATACCACCTCTGACTGGCCCGCCCCCATCTCTTCTCTGCCTCCTGAGTCCCAGCTGATCGGGAGGAAATCGGGATTTTGCAGTAACTTCCTGGAGTGGGGAGGGAATGGAGATTTTACAGTATCCTTCCCCTGCCACGCCCACCAAGCCACGCCCACAGAACCAGTAGTAAAAAAAATTTGAATCCCACCACTGGCCTGGAGGAACGTTGTCCATGGGGTCTTGATGGATCGGACACGACTTTGCAACTAACAACAAAGTTCTCGACTTATCAACCACAATTGAGCCCATTTCTGTCGCTAAGCGAGATAATTGTTGAATGAGATTTGCCCCATTTTATGCCCTTGCCAAAGTGGTGAAGTGAATCCGGCTGCCCCATTGACTTGGCTTGCCAGAAGGTCATCACACCATATCTAGGAAACCGCAACCCTCACCAATATGAGTTGCCGAGTGTCTGGATTTTGTAACCATGGGGATGCTGCAATGGCCGTAAATGTGAAAAACGGTCATAAGTCACTGCGGAGCTGTTGTAATTTCGAACGGTCACTAAATGAACTCTTGTAAGTCGAGGACTACCTGTACACAAGCTCACAAAGGGCATTTGTATGCTGGAACTTATCTGACAGTATAGAATCCCGTCTGGTGTTTGCTAAACTTCTTGGAAACAGTCCAGAAAAATGTTGAAGACTACTGCAGCGCATAGAATGCAGATCGTTCTCAACTTAGGACTCTAATTGAGCCCAGAATTATGGTTGTAAGTCATGCCGGTTGTTAAGTGCGTCATGTTTTGGGGACTTTTTTGCAGCATAGAGCACCATGGTCATTAAAGAAATCTGCCAGTGTTAAATGAACCCATTGTCTGCAATTAGTGATTTTTGCTGGAAACCAGAAGTAAACACCTTTTTCCAGCCAAAAAAAACAACCGTAAATCGCAATCACCTGACCACAGATGCTGCAAAAGGCCATAAATGTAGGTTGGTTGCCTAGCTCCCAGAATGCAATCACATGACTAAGGGAAGGGTCCAGCCATTGGAACTTTGAATCCAGGTCATCAGTACTTTCTTTGGGTCCGTTGTAACTTTGAACCTTTGTTAAGTGACCAGATGCTAAGTCGAGGGCTCCCTATATTCATGGAATGTAGGCTGGGCATTAGAAGTATTAACAATATTTGCGTGTCAAGCAACAGGTCTGAATACTGGCTTCTACATTCGCACAACATACTGAGCAGAGGCGGGTTGCTCTCTTACCTTGCTACTGGTGCGCTGCACGTGCATCACCACATTTCATGTGCACGCTCGCTATGCACGTGTGCCCCCTGGCTACGCACGCATGTCCCCTCACGCGATTTTGCTTCTGCGCATGCGAGGAAGCAAAATTGTGCTGAAATCTTGCGAGGGGATGCGCACACGCACACGATTTTGGCAATTTTTTGCTTCCGCGCATGCGCAGGAAGAAAAAAAAGCCCAGAAATTCTGAAAAAAAGATGGCGGCTCCTAGGGACCGGCAACCAACCGCACTGGGTCGGTAGCCTCTTGGTGATGTCACCAGCCCGCCGCTACCGGTGCGATAGAGTGGACCGCACTGGTAGGAACCCACCACTGATACTGAGTCTGTTAAAGTAAGCCATCTTCTACATGCACAATAATCAGGCTTCTCCCAGCCTAACAAGCCACAAAAATTGACCATCATGCTTTACTAAACAAGAACAGAACAGAATCACAGTTGGAAGGGACCTTGAAGGTCTTCTAGTCCAGCCACCTGCTCGGGCAGGAAACCCTATGCCATTTCAGACAAAGACGATTATGTTGACCTCAGTCTTTAACTGACCTGATTAAACATGCTGGATAAAACATCACTAAACAAATGAAACCCCAAAAATAAAAATAAAAAAGATATTTTTGCATCAATGCCCATGAATGTCTTACTTGTCATAAGGGCCACTTTGATATTTCATTTGGCCACTCTTGATGAAGAAAGGCGGCCTATAATATTCCCCCAATGATCATTTGCTTTCTTTACTTTTTACTCAAGTAGAACTTCCATTCTTCGATTCCTGGTTTTCTGTATATGTTTCTTTCTTTAAATGCAATGCAACAGCCCTTCTTCTCTTGCACCTGTTCATTTTCAATAAATGATAGCCATGCAAGGGTTGTGTGTCCCAATGGTGAGAAGCTTCCACAACATTTCAGGAATGCCTGTGACATTTTATTGTCTTCCTCTTTATTTCTCTAACTTATTTTGGGTATCCATGGATGAAGGGATCCCCTAGTTGCACGTTATTTGCTGTACTGTAGTGAATAAGTTATGCTTGAGGGGAAATTATGCATCATGCTAAATACATACAATTCAAGAGAAGAAGTTGGGGGTCATGAAGACGAGAGAGTACAGAAAACCGGGCTATTTGGAGACCCAAGAATAAATGAGAAGGGTGCCTGATGATTATCCATTCATATTTATTAAATATATACATTTACTCAATTGTATAGGGACTCTGGGCAACATATAATAATACCGTTACTCAAAATACTAGTGAAAACACATCTTGTTGTTGCTAAAGCCGTTCTAAAAGGCATGCAACACTAGAGAGTAAAAAAGTTGACCTTGAAGGAGATATGCAAACTGTTATCAAAGGAACAAGGGAGGAAACTTATCTTAAATCCACCAAGGCCAAATAGCCTTTCGTAAGCAGCCCAAACGCCTCCCTAACTCACCAGAGTAGAAGAAGGGAGGAGGCCTGGCAGACTTCCAAGGTTCTGCAATTATAACCATTCTCCATAAAATAATAATAATTTCAGCCCTTCTGGTGGGGAGTTGATTTCCTGACCTGTTTCTAACTAGTGAGGTTGACATAGGCAGGTAGTCTTCGACTTACGACCGCAACGGAGCCCAGAAATTTCTGTTGTTAAGCAAGACATTTGTGAAGCCAGTTTTGCCCCATTTTACGACCTTTCCTGCTGGGTGACTTTGGACCAATCACCAGGAGACGGTGAGTTCTAGTCCTGCCTTGGCCATAAAAGCCAGCTGGATGACTGGACCAGTCTCTCTCAGCGCAATCCACCTCACAGGGTTGTTGTTATGGGAAGAATAGGAGGAAAGAATATTAAGTATGTTCGCCATCTTGAGGTTTGTTTGTTTTTAATAATAAAGGCAGGATATAAATAAGGTTGAAGAAAAAATGGATGAAAAGAAAGACCTAAGTGGTATTGTACCATTACTAGTAACATGTCACATGTCGCAACGTGCTCCAGAGATGGAATGTAGCTGAAGAAATGTTAAAATACGGATGTGGTTTGCATATAGAGTTCTGTGTCACATCTATTATGTATATTGCTGTGTGCATACTACCTCTGTGCCAAATGTTTGCTGTGATTGTTGCCTTATGCAAAGGAAAAAGTCACCGGAGTGAATCATAAACTGCAAGGGGACTATTTTAAACATGCCAGGGAAAGCTATTTGGAAGAATTCTGATCACAAAGGTACAAGATGACCATAAACAAACTTTGGAAAGTGTAAGTGTGGCTAGATGTCAGTAGATGAAAACCATGTTTCAGCTTTTCAGCATATCACAGGGAAATGTCATGAAAGCAGGGAAGTTTATTGTAAATTTGTTGCTTTAGAACAGTGTTTCCCAAAGTGTGGTACGCGTACCCCCAGGGGTACGGGAAGAGTTTGGTGGGGGTACGCGTTGCACCGGAGTTTGGTGGGGATCACGTGGGAATATCCACTGCACCGTGCTTAGCTGCGCCCACAGAACAAGGAAAGAAATAGGCGCGTATCGCAGTTTTTACATGGGAACTGGGGCCATCGTACATCGTATCGCAACTCATTATGGCGGGAACTTCTGCGCATCCTACGCGCAGCTCGGGTTCAGCCATTTTTAAACTGCGGGAACATTAACAGTTGACGTTGAGCCGTGGAGCTGTTTAAACGCCTGAGAATTGCAGTGTTATCTAACGGTTAGACAGTCTTGTGAGGCGTGACACGGCGTGAATATACTGCACTTCGTTACAGAGACAACTTACTTCTTTAATAGTTAGTTCCGGGCGCCTGTTATCGTGCTTTAGTAAGTTCCACTGATTTTGATTATTTTTATAAAATACAATTTTTATCCCTAACAGAGATTATTTTATTTAATAAATGTTCTTTATAATATAACTTTCGTTTATTTTGCGTATGTACCAAAAAAAGGAAAAATAAATATATTTTTATTTTTATTAAAGCATATGTTTTTTATGAGGGGTACTCAGCGTTACGAAAATTATAGAAGGGGTACACATATGTCAAAAGTTTGGGAAACACTGCTTTAGAAAAAGCGAATAGACTTGAATTAGGATATGCATCGCACATTTGAAGGTTGGTGGTGTCATTAGAGCTGAGGTGAGGTGGCGCAGTGGTTAAATGCAGCACTGCAGGCTACTGCTAGTTCAGCAGTTCAGCTGTTCAAATCTCACCGGCTCAAGGTTGACTCAGCCCTCCATCCTTCTGAGGTCGGTAAAATGAGGACCCAGATTGTTGGGGGCAATATGCTGAACTCTGTAAACCGCTTAGAGAGGGCTGTAAAGCACTAAGAAGTGGTATATAAGTCTAAGTGCTATTGCTATTAATAGCAACTTATGGAAGTAAAGTATGTGTGACAATAAACTGAATGCTTACCAGATAGGCCAACGTTGAACAAGGAATAAAACAAAAATGGGTTATTCTTTGACTGCTCAGTGGCTTCATGGATAAATGCCTAAGGGACATTTATAACAAAAGGCAAGGGATGTTTTGAGGGGAAAACAAATATGTGTCAATTTTTTATGCAAACAATGAGATAAGAACCTGAGCAATTTGTAATGGATCTTAAATACACCTTATAATGAGGAAATAATTAATGTATCAAACTCAACGCAATTGCATTTATTTTATTTAGAGTATGGAAACTACAGAGGTCATGCAATCACTGATATACAAATACACGTTTAAAAAAAGAATATATATAGTTAGGTGAACAATAGATGAGGTAATATATTAAATTAAGATAAAACCATAACAAAACCACAATAATGTGGCAGCATAGAGTCACAACGGGATGTTATAGTTAAGATTATAAAATGCTATAAGGCAATTGCAACAGGCATAAACATAAAATGCTTAACTTTTCAAAATACCCTTTATTTATAAGGTTGCTTACCTAAGTCTGAAATTGGACAGTTCAGATTTATTATTCCAGCAAAATTACATTAACAGATTAACAGAGTTGGAAGGTACCTTGTAGGTCATCTAGTCCAACCCCCTGCTCAAGCAGGAGACCCTACACCATTTCTGACAAATGGCAGTCCAATCTCTTCTTGAAAGTCTCAAGCGATGAAGTTCCCACAACTTCTGAAGGAAAGCTGTTCCATTGGTTGATTGTTCTGTCAGAAAGTTCCTCCTTATTTCCAGGTTGAATCTCTCCTTGATCAGTTTCCATCCATTATTCCTTGTCTGGTCTTCAGGTGCTTTGGAAAATAGCTTGACCCCCTCCTCCCTGTGACAGCCTCTCAAATATTGGGACACTGCTATCATGTCTCCCCTGGTCCTTCTCTTTGCTAGACTAGCCATGCTCAGTTCCTGCAACCGCTCTTCATATGTTTTAGTCTTCAGTCCCCTGATCATCCTGGTTGCTCTCCTCTGCACTTTTTCTAGAGTCTCAATATCTTTTTTATAGTGTGGTGAACAAAACTGGATGCAGTATTCTAGGTGCGATCTTACTAAGGGTTGATATAGTGGTATTAGTACCTCACTTGATCTTGATTGTATCCCTCTGTTATACATTTTGGTATATTTATGGTATGTCTTATACCATACCATTTATTATGGTATATCTATACCAGTAGTGGGTTATGAAACCCTTTACTATCGGTTTGCACGCAAGCATCCCGGGTGGGTGGGTGGAGCCTCCCTCTGCGGGCGCTACCGGTTCTTAGAACCGGGCCGAACCAGGAGCAACCCACCGCTGACCTATACCATAAATTTTGGTATAACCCTGGCCTATACCATTCTGGATACCTATTTGTCTGTCAGGGTATACTGTAGGTCAGTTCGTGCAGGGGGTTGGACTAGAGGACCTCCAAGGTTCCTTCCAACTCTGTTATTCTGTTAAATGCCCGAAACGAGCCCTGGGGGTACCGTGGCTAAAGTGCAGTATTGCAGGCAAACTCTGTCCAGATACTACACACACTCAGAATGCCATTTGCACACATAGGCACATGAGCATGGTCTCTCACTCTCTTTTGAGACCCTCAAAATCTCCTGGTAAGATTTGCACAGGTTCGCCTGGTGCACCAGTTGCGACCATACCCGGAGAAGGAGGCTCTACTCACGGTCACTCACGCCCTTGTCACCTCCCGATTGGACTACTGCAATGCGCTCTACATGGGGCTACCCTTGAAGAGTATTCGGAGACTTCAACTGGTGCAAAATGCGGCTGCGCGTGCTGTGGTGGGTGTTTCAAGATACATCCACGTAACACCTATACTCCGCCAGCTGCATTGGTTGCCCATTGGTCTCCGGGTACAATTCAAGGTGTTGATCATCATCTTTAAAGCCTACATGGCTTAGGACCAGGCTATCTCCGGGACCGCATCCTACCTCATACCTCCCTTCGACCGGTCAGGTCCCACACAGTGGGTCTCCTCCAGGTCCCGTCAGCCAAACAGTGCCGACTGGCGGGGCCTAGGGGGAGGCCCTTCTCTGTGGGGGCCCCTGCTCTCTGGAACCAGCTTCCCCCAGAGACCCGGACCATCCCCAGTCTGCTGGCCTTCCGAAAAGCCATTAAGACATGGCTCTTCCTGCAGACGGGGTGATTTTGAGACGACCTTCCATCTGACGTCTCCCCCATATATGTATGATGTTATATGTTTTTTTAATTGTTTTTAATTGTTTTTAATTGATTTGTTTGATGTTCCCTAAAATGTTGTACGCCGCCCTGAGTCCTGAGGGAGTAGGGCGGCATAGAAGAACCTCAAATAAATATAAATAAATAAATAAAAAGGTCCTGTTTGCAAAACGATCTTGAGCACAGATTAATCAAAGGATCCTTTAAACACAGGGTGGGGGACACCAGTTTTGCATTTTCCCCTTGAGCATCAGACCCATAGCCCCAGCAATCCCACATGGCCCTCGGTCAGATCCCACTCAAAAGTTTGAAGGGCCACCAAAGAAGCGCTGGTTCCTTCTGTTTTTACCCAGCAGAAATCTCTGAGCATTTGAAGATCGCATAAAACCCCCTTAAAAGCAGGTAACCAACCTGCTTGTTTTAATCCACGCAGGTAAGTATGGGAGGTAAGTAAAAAGCAGCTTTTCAACAGGCAAGTAAGCGAAGACTGCAGTTGCCTTCCACGACCGACACCCACGCGCCCCACGGTCCATCCGGACAGAGCCAGAACCGGCAGGCTTTCTGCGCCCCGCCAGCCCTGCGAATGGCTCTGGCGGCTCCCGTTTCCCGTCTTTCGCCGCTTCGCCAACTCGGCTGTACTTGCTGGGAAGGATGGGCACTGGAGTCGGACAACTTCTGTGGGAGGCCCCAATGATGACGCGGGGGAAAGGCTTGGCGAGCCGTTTCAGATGAGCCTGCCCCCCCCCGCCCCCTTGGCCGAAGGAAAGGGGGAAAGCGCCATCACCCCGCGCCTCTGGCTTCCCAGCTGGAATATCCCAAAGGGAGGGAGGGAGAGAGGGAAAGGAGGAAGGAGGGAGGAAAGAAGGAAGAGCGAGAGAGACTGAAAGAAAGAGAGGAGAAGGAAGGAAGGAAAGAACTGAAAGGAGAGGGAAGGAAAGAAGGAAGAGCGAGAGAGACTGAAAGAAAGAGAGGAGAAGGAAGGAAGGAAGAGCGAGAGGCTGAAAGAAGGAGAGGAAAGGAAGGAGGAAGGAAAAAAGAGCAAGAAAGACAGAATAAAGAGGGAAAGTCTGAAAGAAGGAAAAGGAAAGTAGCAAAGACCGAGAAAGAAAGAGCGAGAGAGTCTGAAAGAAAGAGAGAAGGAAGGAAGGAAGGAAGGAAGGAAGGAAGGAAGGAAGGAAGGAAGGAAGGAAGGAAGGAAAGAAAGAAAGAAAGAAAGAAGAGCGAGAGAGACTGAAAGAAAGAGAGGAGAAGGAAGGAGGGAAGGAAGGAAGGTACTGAAAGGAGGAGAGGGAAGGAAGGAAGGAAGAGCGAGAGAGACTGAAAGAAAAAGAGGGAAGGAAGGAGGAAGGAAAAAAGAGCAAGAAAGACAGAAAAAAGAGGGAAAGTCTGAAAGAAGGAAAAGGAAAAAGGACAGGAGCAAAAGAGCGAGAAAGAAAGAACGAGAGAGGCTGAAAGAAAGAAAGAAAGAAAGAAAGAAAGAAAGAAAGAAAGAAAGAAAGAAAGAAAGAAAGAAAGAAAGAAAGAAAGAAAGAAAGAAAGAAAAGGAAGATTTTTGCTGGGAGATCCTGGCGCAAAGCCGCCCACCTTCCCCTCCTAAAGCGGCACCGTCCGTCACCCCGCCTGCCGATGGTCGCGATGTCCGGGGAGGGCGGGCAAACCTCCCCCCCCCCCCCCCAGCAGCGCTTCAGCTGGTAGGCGAATCCAAGGGAGTGAGCGCGGGGGGGGGGAGCGGGAGGAGGTCCCCGCCGCAGCTTCCCCCCCCCCCGCGAGCCGGCTTCCGCGCGCCTGCCGCCGCCCCTTCCCCTTCCTCCCCAGGTGGTACTGCCTCCCGCGCCAGTCCTGGCTGGGCGGAGCCGGCCCGGGGGAGGCGGAGTTGGCGCTCAACAGCCGGCGCCGGTTACAAGCCAGGGGAGCTGGGAAAGCGAGCGGCCGGTCCCGCCAACCCTCGTTGCGTCGCCGCGGGAGAAAGAAGGAAGGAAGAAAGAAAAGAAGGAAGAAAGAAGGAAGGAAGGGAGAAGCGCGTCCCGCCGCTGCCGCCTCTCGCCGCCGGCCGAAGCCTCCCCACCCCCGCGCCCCGATCCTTCCACCCGCCCGCCTTTGCGGGAGCAGCGGCCGAACGAGGAGCCAGACGGGCAGCCGAGCCGATCCGGCTCAAGTGGCGGCGGGGATGAACAGCTCCGAGGAGGACGCAGGTGGGCGAGGCGGCGGGCAGCCACCGGGCAGGGCGGCGAGGGCAGGACGGCTTTGCAAAGAGAGGGAGGGAGGGCCAAAGCGCGCAGCCGGCCTGCCGGGAAGAAGGCGCCGGTGTCCGGGCTGCGCCGCCTGCTTTCCCGGCCCGATCTAACCTCCTCCTCTTCCTCCTCCTTTCAGGTGCCAGCCCCGTGCCCAGTCCGGGCTTCCCCACCTTCGACGAGGTGAGTCCCGAACGGAAAGGAAAGGCGGGCGAGGGGAGGAGGGCAGCGGCTGGGCAGGGAAGGGAGAAACCGGGCGGGCAAGAAGAGGCACCCGCTCCATTTGCGCCCCTCTTTCCCGAACCGCCCGGTCTCCGAGTCGGGGGGGGGGGGGGCGGCGACCCCATGGAGAGACAAGCCCCCCACCCCCACCTCCGTTGCTTCGGAGCGGGGCGGAGAGGCTGCTTCTCCCGGCGGGGGCGGCGCTCCCGGGTGTCTTTGGCGCGACGGCGGCTCCGCCCCAGCTCCGGAGCCCCAGCAGGAGGAGTTTGGCTTTGGCCGTCCCGCGTTTTCTGACCCCGGGAGCTTTTTTTTATTTTTATTTTTCCCCGCGGGTGGGGGGGGGGACTTACGAGGCGAGACCCTCGGCTTGCTCCCTTCCCGAGGCCGGCGGCGAAGTTACCTCCGTGCCTCCCGGCTCTTTTGCCCAGGACGGCGGCGGCGGCGGCGGCTCCGGCGCCATCTTAAGCGCCGCCCGGGTGGGAGCGTGGGGTGGGGGGAGGACGACCCTCCCGGCGTCCTTGGCGCGACCCGGACCGGCGTCTTGAGGGGATTTGGGGGGGGGGGGGGTGTGAGAGAGAGAAAGTTCGCTTCGCCCCCTTTTTTGGTGGGGGGGGGGGGGGACGGGACGACATGGGTGTTTTGCGCCGGCTCCACGCGCTCAGCTTGCTGGCTTCCTCCTTCATGTTTTACGCGGCACGACTGGATGGCATTTGGGGGTGGGGTTTGCCCCCTCCTCCTTTCTCTTTTTTTGGGGGGGGGAGGAAAGCCTTGTCTCAATTTCTCTTCTCCCCCCCCCTGTTTTTGAGGGGGAGTGGGACAAGGCTTTCCTCTCCCCCCCCCCTCACGTTTTGATGTGGATATTTATTTATTTATTTATTTGTCAAGTACATGTTGGTAATATATACATAGATAAAACATTGTTTATATACATAAGATGGGTACTGATAAGCGGGAACATAATTCTCCCCCTTCCGCCCGCCCCCCCCCCCAAAAGGAAGAGAAAATTTCCAAGCTCTTGGCGGATCCACCACTTTAGTCTCAGGGTCACCCTTGTGCCGTTTATCTCCTTCCCTCCGTCCCTGAAAAGATTGATTGCAGTTAGGGCAGTGTCTGTTTGTTGTGACCATCTTTTTCTCCTTTCATATCTGCCCCTTCCTGTTTTCAGATTTGGCAGGAAAGCCTGCTTTTTTTTTGTTTTTTAGGGAATTCCCCCGTTCCTGGCCTTGGATCCCCTGGCCTTGGATCCATTCGGAGGACTTTCTCTTCTCTAAATGTAACCGGAGGCGCTCTGGGTAACCAGATGGGTGGCCCATAAATTTAAATTTAATAGATAAAAGAACCTCCCTGAGGAACAGCATTTCTTAGTATGGATAACAAAATACAGAATAACAGAATTGGAAGGGGCCTTGGAGGTTTTCTAGTCCAACCCTCCCCCCCTCCCCGTTCAGGCAGGAGACCCTATACCAGTGATGGCGAACCTTTTTGGCACAGAGTGCCCAAACCGGAAGGCACGCGCCGGAAACCCGACGACCAGCTGGCCGGCGCTCATGTGCGCCTCAGAAACACAACGACCAGCTGGCCGGCACGCATATGCGCCTCAGAAACCCAATGACCAGCTGGCCGGCGCGTATGTGCGCCTTGGAAACACAACGACCACCTGGCTGAGCTGGGGCAACGGCGCATGTGCCCACAAAGAGGGCTCTGTGTGCCACCTCTGGCACACGTGCCATAGGTTCGCCATCTAGAGTCCTTTGGGAGTTGGGTGGCATAGAAATATAAATAAATAATTAATAAATCACGGCCCTATACCATTTCAGACAAATGATTGTCCAAGCTCTTCTTGAAAACCTCCAGTGATGGAGCAAGCTATTCCACTGGTTAATTGTTCTAACTGTCAGGAAATGTCTCCTTAGTTCTAGGTTGCTTCTCTCCTTGATTAGTTTCCATCCGTTGCTTCTTATCCTGGCTTCAGGTGCTTTGGAGAATAGGTTATCCCCCTCTTCTTTGTGGCAACCTCACAAAGACGAAGGGGATATATACAGCTCCTGCCCACCTGTCAGTTCGAAAGCAGGCAAATGCAGGTAGATAGACCTACCACTTTACTGGGAAAATAACAGAATGTGCCTCTGGCGCATAGCCATGCTGGCCACATGACCCCCGAAAATATCTTTAGACAACATGGGCGTTGACCACCATGACTGACAGAGAAATCTTTACCTTTTAGAGTTCCTTGGGACATGGGGCAAGGAACAAAGGACCCCCTTTCCTCTAGAGCAGGGGTCGGCAACCTTAAACACTCAAAGAGCACAAAGGTCCTAACCGGAAGCCCCTGGTTCAATTCTGGAGCCGACTGGAAGTCCAGTTCTCCCACCATAGAGTCTCCTCCTAGCGCATCATCCTTTTTCCTCTATCTGCCCTAACCAAAAGCCCTATCAATTGTGGAGCCGACCGGCCACAGGGAGCCGCAGCAGAGGGATGAAAGAGCCACATGCGGCTCCAGAGCCTTGGATTGCTGACCCCTGCTCTAGAGGGTACCTGTCCTGCCTTCTTCTCAACTTTGGGGGCTGGACCTATGGGCCAGCTTGGCAGGGCACTTCATCAGTATTATTTATTAAATTTGTATGCTGCCCAGCCCATCTCTCTATCAAACAACATATTGGGTCAATTTGAGCCCAGGCTTTTGCAAAATTTTTTTAAAAAATAGACTGCCTTGGCATGCTTCAAATTGGAGAGGGAGGATATTAAGAATTCAGCAATCTCCCTTGTTTTGGCTGGAATCTGATCTCTGGCTTTCCTTTGTCTGCAGGCAAGCCAACTTGTTTGCTTTGACTGCGTGCCTGCAGGGAAATATCTCCACACTTCCACACCATTATCATTGTTATTATCATCTTCCCCACTAAATGGCAGGAGAGTTCTTGTTTCCCTAGAGATCCGGGCTCTGAGATTTACTGCTGGAATTCACTCCCTTTCTCTTTGGTTTTGGAAACTAGAAAAACCACAGGGCCAAACTGTCCTTTCTGTTGTTGTGATAAGATATTGGGTGGCCTACGTATTTTCTCCTTGTTTAGAATATCTTGGGAAAGCTAAATGTCCCAACTGTTAAAAAAACAAATTTTTGTCCTTGTGTTACGTAACAGAAGCTGGGATCCTCAGGGAAGTGACAGTATTCATTGAGGCGGGAAATCATGTTTTGGCTATAAAATGCCTTTTTATAGCCAAAACATCATCTCCACATCATCACTTAACTTGGTCTTTAACCAATTTTCCCTGTTTGTAAAACTAGACCAGTGTTTCTCAAACTTTGGCAACTTCAAACTAAGATGGGTGGACTCTCCCAACTCCAAGATTTCCCCAGCCAGCTTTCTAGAGCACTGTAGCTTGGAGTGCAAGATAATAAAGGAAGACATGATACAGGTGTGGAAGTGTATAAAATCACACAAAGGTTAAGCATTGGGCAAATAGGGTTCATAGGGTTGGAACGCAAGGTCATTGACTGAGATTCAGGACTGAGAAGGAAGCATTTTCCACCTGATATGTAATTAAATATTGTCACTTTTTGTGAGATGGGCAGCCACATATATTAGATAGATGATTGATAGGCAGGTAGGTTGATTGATTGATTGATAGATGATAGAGAGAGAAGATAGATGATAGATAGATAGATAGATAGATAGATAGATAGATAGATAGATAGATAGATAGATAGATAGATGATAGATAGATAGATAGATAGATAGATAGATAGATAGATAGATAGATAGATAGATAGATGAGAGAGAATATAGATGGATGATAGAGAAGATAGATGATAGATAGATGAGATAATAGATAGATAGATAGATAGATAGATAGATAGATAGATAGATAGATAGATAGATAGATAGATAGTTAGATGATAGATGAGATGATAGATGAGATGATAGATAGATAGATAGATAGATAGATAGATAGATAGATAGATAGATAGATAGATAGATAGATAGATAGATAGATAGATAGATAGACCGACCAGCCAATTTGGATGGTTTGAGATGGGACTAAAGAGGACATGGCTATCAAGATTGACGTCTGTGGACACCATCCTGCCTTTGTGTCCGAAGACTTGAAATATTTGCAGCTGGGAAGCCACAGTAGAGGGAACTGGTGAGTCCAGGCTGGTGAGCTTTCTAAAAGCATTCAGATGTCCACTGGATGATCCAGAAGGCCAGCCAAGATCCTTTGGGACAGATCGGGGCTCTTCTTGTGTTGGTGCCACGCCAGAATCTGCCACACAAACCAAGCTTAGCCGCAAGCCACAAACCAAGTTTGAGATGCATTCGCGTTTTTTTCCTGGCCTGGCGTTGATTGTCAGTAACATTGAGCAGGACAATTCAACAGCCCGCCTCTGAGTGAGTGAGGTGCTTACATTTAGATAGCAAGCAATCCACCTTAAAGGGTATTTTGCTCACAGTGCTGGCCAAGGATATATTGGCAAGATGGTAGGTTTTTGATATGGGCACGATGGGCAATGATTTATGGAACTGAATAGGGTAGCATAGGTTTTGTCAGCCAACTTGCATTGACTGCGTTCTCATGACATTCCACTTGTTAGGGCAATATCATAGACGCTCACTATTATTTATGCTCAGCTAGTTTGTTAACATTGTAAAAAGGATCCAATAAAGGAGAACGTTTGTAGCTCAGGGTTGAAATGAGGGGTCCTTGGTGCTCTCTGAGCTTGCTTGTTTTCTTGCAGATGTTTTATTTCCCATACCAGGTAACATCATCAGTGTTAGTAAGAAGTGTTGTTTGCTGTCAGTTTATATTCTGGTGTCTTGCCTGTCTGTAGGTGGAGAGAGTGGGGGGGGGGGGGGAGAGGGTCTTTGAGATTCTTGGTTGGGCTCTTTACTGGTGGCTCTTCAGCAGTTTCTTGATTGGGGTACTGTTTAATTGATTGTTGGTTTGAAGTGAAACGATTGTAAGAGGATATTGAGAGCCAGACTTGTAAACCCATGTATCTTTGCAGCCACCCCAGAAAAGGCAGAGAACTGTAGAAGACTTCAATCAATTCTGCACTTTTGTGCTAGCCTACGCAGGCTACATTCCCTACCCAAAGGAGGTAAGAAAAGTCGCCGGTCATGGAATCAAGCGCTTGGCCCTCTCTCTCTGCCTTCCTAGCCTGGGTGCTGGGCATTGTCTCCCATCCGCAAGAGGGCAAATCACACACGGCTTTCTCTTCTTTTTTTCCCATCCCCAGAATGAGCCATGGACATACCGAGGCAACAGGAGCCCTCAGAACAGCACCGGAAGCACCCAAGACAGTGACAGTTGGGGATCGTCCCAGTCCTGTGACTTCCAAGTGTTTTCAGACGACGGAGGAAGCAGGAACGCAGCCTACAAGGGGACAGGAGAGCTGCTGACCTGCCCTAACATAACCGGTAGCTTTTGCACCGGTCGGCACCAGCAAACCAAGAAGAGAAAGCAGCCGTCAAAGAAACTCAGCGTGAACCAGGCGACGGGCTTGATGCCCCTGAAGGACCATACACAGAGAACGCCCGAGGCTTGCATGGAAGTGAAGGAGCTGGAATCCTGCCTCCAAGAGCTCCCATCCAGACCTCTCCTGGAGCAAACGGAGAAGGACTGTATCCCTGGACTTTACGCCGAAGAAAAGACTGAGGAACAAGGGACATGCAAAGAGGAGAGAAGCACCTCTGCCCCTTGGGACGTGGTGGAGCAAAGCACAGAAGAACCTGCAGGAGACGTCCCTCAACTTAGCAGTAAGTCTGCAAGTACTGGTGCTCTTAGAACAGGGCTGTCAAACTCGCGGTCTGCGGTCCGGATACGTCACACTCGGCTTAGCGAGGGGGGGGAGTCAAGATACGTCACATGACAAGGCGAGTTTGACACCCCTGTCTTAGAAGAAATTCAACAAGGGTGACCCTCTCCCTTTAACGACACAGCAGCTAATCTCGATCCACCTTTTCACACAACAGTTCTCTAGACAGGTCTCCAACCTTGGCAACTTTAAGACTTGTGGACTTCAATTCCCAGAGTTCCTCAGCCAGCTTTTCTGGATGAGGAATTCTGGGAGTTGAAGTCCACAAGTCTTAAAGTTGCCAAGGTTGGAGACCCCTGCTCTAGAGCAGTGTTTTCCAACCTCAGCAACTTTTAGATACGTGGACTTCAACTCCCCAGAGTTCCCCAGCCAGCATGAAGCAGAATTCCCCCAGCCACTTTTAAGACTTACGGACTTCAAGTCCCCGAATTCCCCAACCAGCTCCTCCTGTAGATTTGCAATGGTCAACCCTTAAATAGACCTAGGCAACCCATCCAGATGTTCATTTTCTTTTGGGTACTCGCAGCTTCACCGACAGTTCGCGTTTGCTCTGAACTTGCGACTCCCTGTTTTTGCATTATAGTGTGCAAAGGGCTGGAGAATTCTGGGAGTTGAAGTCCACCCATTCGAAAGCTGTTGGGGTTGAGAATCACTGCCTTAGAGCAGGGGTCTCCAGCCTTGGCAACTTTAAGACCTGTGGACTTAAACTCCTAGAATTCGTCAACCAGCAAAGCTGCAAAGCTGGCTGAGGAATTCTGGGACTTGAAGTCCACAAGTCTTAGAGTCTTACAGAGCCGAGGTGGCACAGTGGTTAAAGAGCAGCACTGCAGTTCAGCAGTTCAAATCTCACTGGCTCAAGGTTGACTCAGCCTTCCATCCTTCCGAGGTGGGTAAAATGAGGACCCAGATTGTTGGGGGCAATATGCTGAACTCTGTAAACCGCTTAGAGAGGGCTGTAAAGCACTATGAAGCGGTATATAAGTGCTATTGCTAAAGTTGCCAAGGTTGGAGACCCCTGCGAGAACTGGTGGAAGTGATCTGGCTTGTGTCCTCCCTGGGGAATGATCCTATTACTTTTGAGGAGTGCCAAATGACGCTATTTCCCCATTGTTAGTGGAGTTTGTGCATGGAGAGATTAGGCAACGTTTACGGTGTAACATCAGGAGCCAATAAGCTGCAAGAAGTTTGATGAATCTCTTGATTTAGAATGGTTGGCTCCTTAACCAGATCAATCATCGGCATAGTGGCTGCTTTATCGATTTTACATGGCCTGCTCTGTTTAGGTTGAAGGATGCTGTGCAAACTGGGGCAATGAGTAACATCATGTGGGCATTCTTCTTTACCTGATATTTTTCTCTCCCCCTCTTGCAGATCTGCCTGAAGAGTTTACTGCAGCCTCAGACACCAAAACAGATGGTAAGTTAAAGGCAGTATTGCCAGCTGCCAGTAGGGGGAGCAAATGTATTTTGGTTGGATTATTTAATAAGCCTAGAGAGCCGCAATTCTCAATCTGGCAACTTTTATGACCAGTGGGGTTCAATTCCCAGAATGCTGTGCTGCTGGGGAATTCTAGGAATTGAGGCACACACGTCTTTATAATTGCCAGGGTTGAGAAATGCTGCCATTGAGGCTCATTTACATGTATACATCCGAACTAGACTGTGTTGTTTCTCTTGTGTCATATACCGTATTTTTTGGAGTATAAGACACACCTTTTTCCTCCCTAAAAGTGGCTGAAAATTTGGGTGCGTCTTATACTTCGAATGTAGCTTTTTTTTTTTTCCAGCCCTAACTAGGTGCTAACAGATCTTCCCAGCTCTTACCTTGCAGGCTTTTTCATTGTTACTCTCTCCAAAGAATGTTTTTCCAGCCCTAAGTCTTTGCAGGTTTTTTTTTTCATTGCACTACTTGCTTCAAAGAAGTTGTTTTCTAGCCCTAACCAGGTGCTAACGATCTTCCCAGCTCTTACTGGCTTGCAGGCTCTTTCATTGTTACTCCCTCAGAAGAAGGTTTTTTAAGTCCTAACCAGGGGATAAAATAATGTGCTGCAGCTGACCAGACTAAGGATGCTAGCCAGATGAATACCTGGTAGGCAGATTGTTTTCCCCTATTTTCCTCCCCAAAAACTAAGGTGCGTCTTATACTCTGAAAAATACGGTATGTGGGTATATGCATAATTTTGTATTATTTTATTTTGTCACGTTTACGCAGTGTATATTGGAGGTGGTGGCCCTTTGAGAGCTGCAAGCATCGAAATTTCATTTTAATGTATGCCGATTAGTGTACATTTAAAGTGACAGGTTTATTCGAAGTTCTATTCAATCACTACAGGCACGGCATTTAAAGTGTTTTGCATAAAGGAAGTGGTTTGAAAATGAAAGGAAGTTAAAACAGCTAATTTTACAGCCATCTCTAAGGCAGGGGTCCCCAACCCCCAAGTTGCAGCCCAATACCGGGCTGCGGACGTAGCATGTGTGCATGTGCAGCTCCACTTGCACGAGCAGCTTGTACCAATGGAGCATGCACATGCTTGCACGCTGTTCGCGTGGAACCATCCCCTCTCCTCCCCCCCCCACCCCCCAGTCTGCAATGCCAGATGGTTGGGGACCGCTGCTTTAAACAGTCTAAGAAAAAACACTTTATTAATCACAGTGTTAGATTGGGGTGTGCTAGCTGAGAAAAAACAAGGGTGCCATTCATAAAACCTCTTTTTGTCCTTTTTTTACACAGAAGACGACGCTTGGGACCTCATCACTTGCTTCTGCTTAAAACCTTTTGCCGGGCGACCCATGATCGAATGCAATGAGTGCACGACTTGGATACACCTCTCCTGCGCCAAGATCCGCAAGTCCAATGTGCCCGAGGTCTTCATCTGCCAACGCTGCCGCGACGCGAAGCAAGAGATCCGCCGGTCCAACAGAGCCCGGACCGTCCCCCGCAAGCGCTTCTGTGACTGACTGTAGCCGGGAGAGATGAAGGGCCGCCGCCCTCCAAAGCTTCAGTTGGATTTTTTTTGTTTTGCTGCCAAGACAATCAAAATGCAGGAACTGCCCTAGGGAAGAGACCGGAGGCAGCCCTGGAAATTTCCAAAACTTTTTGACACGCGTGTCTTATTTCAAATGTTGAAAATTGGGGAAGAGGAAGACACTGAGGTGCTGTTGAGATCTCAGGGTTATGCTAGAGCAGCAAATGCACAAAGGCCTGGCAGACACACGAGACTTGGGGTGGGGGTGGGGGATTTATCTGCAGGCAATGCACTAAAGTCAGCCAGTAGCCTCTCTGCCCTTGCGCAGGGGTGCCTTTTCTCAGCAGCCTAAAAAGGGAGTGGGGCCCAAGCAAGATTTTTCTGTGGTACGCTAGCTGCTCGGACTTTAAAAATGGGTCGGATTATGCACCCCCGTTTTGTGGTTTGTTCTTTGCCCCTTAGAACGGTGGGTCGGGAAGCTCCTCGACCTCTTTCCCAAAAGCACACTTTAAAGGGGTCCAGTCCCCTTCCCCCTTGTTCACACACACACACACACACACACACACACACACACACAGCTTGGAGAGGGCTCTTTTGCAGCCCATTTAGCGAGAACCGTTCTCTGTCCCCAGGACAACTGGCACCCCGCTTCGGAGCTTCCCATCCTTTCAGCATTCCAACGAGATGCCATGCTACATAAGCCAGGCTAGTCACTGTTGGACCAGGAAAGGGGTGATAATATTCCCCGACTGTACATACTTGGTACGCAGAGGCTTAGAAAATATTTAGCTCTATCTACTCGACTCACTGGCTAGCCTAGACTTCCTGTTGCACTATTGTCTTATTTGAAGGGAACGTGGGGGTGGGGGGAAGAGGAGAGGGAACCGAGAACGCAAATAGCTGTAGAGCAGTGTTTCCCAAACGTGGCAACTTGAAGATGTCTGGACTTCAACTCCCAGAATTCCCCAGCCAGCGAATGCTGGCTGGGGAATTCTGGGAGTTGAAGTCCAGACATCTTCAAGTTGCCAAGGTTGGGAAACACTGCTGTAGAGCCTTTTTAGGAGCTAAAAGGGGAGACCTCTACACATACACACACACACACCAAGGTAGATGGATGGTGAGGCACCTGGCAGAAGCAGATTGGGTCCTGCTTTGTCTCCAGGCTGCTCTTGGGAGAGCAATCTGGGGAGATTCCTTTAAAGAAAAAGAAAAGAGTGAAGATCTGTGTACTATGCAAACTGCTGGTTGTCCCTGGGGAAATTGTGCCAGCAAGCAAAATGCTTGTTTGGAGAGGATTTCCCCACTCCGCTGACACTCTTCCGGTTTGACCCATGTGCCTTCTTTCTTTCATCTCGTCCTTCAGCCGCGCGTCGATCTGAACATTCTGTCCTGGTGACACACGGAAAATGCCCGGTTTGGAACAGGCTACACCTGGTCACTGCTTAAAAGGGCAAAAATCCAGGCCTAACTTATGATCCCATCAGTAGCAAAACCTCTGCTCCCCTCGAGTGTTTACATTTTTACGGTTAGTCTCTCTAAAAATGTAACGTTAGCACAGTACAATGCTGTATACTGGGTATATACGGAGTGATACGCATAGATTAAAATACTTTTAAAGCAGCTCTTTGCGCTTCGTTTCCATGCAGATCAAACCACTGCTTTTATCAACAGGCCACATTTGCGCACAAGGCCCTTGCCCTAATTTTTCAGTTTGCCCAATGCTCTCCTAGTTTAGTTTAAATGTAATACTTTGTCATCCGCTCTCATGTTTCAATTAGTTGTTTCCTCTTGCTTGCTGCCCCACAAGTAGTCCTCAATTTATGCCTGTTCAGTTAGCGACCAAAGTTATAATAGCCGTTTTAGTGACCGTTTGAAGTTACAACAGCACTGAAAAAAGTGACCTATGACTTTCGTAAAATGGGGCAAAAGTCCCTGAACAAATTTCTCACTTAGCAACATAAATCCTGGGTTCAATTGTCGTAAGTAGGAGACTACCTGCAATGCAAAGCCACAACTGAGGTTTGCGGGCCAAAATCACCAAGTTCTGATTTTCTCCCTTCCTTATCTGGCGCTTGCAATCCAGTTTGTGCAAGATGTTTTCATAATGGTCAGTATGCGGTTCCCCGCTCCTTCCAGTGGTGTGGCCTTGGAGCAGCTTCCTGGGTGACACAACTTTCGGTTTCCTCCAACCATCCCCCCCCCCATCCTTCCCCCGCCCCTCCAGTTCAATGACAGTCTGTCATCACATGGTAGCAGAGCCCAAGCGAACATAAGGTGGCAGCTGCCATTATGCCCTCCTTGGGAAAAGGTATTAAACCTGGAAAATACAGGTAATCCTTGACTTACAGCAGTTCATTTAGTGGCCGAAGTTACAATGGCACTGAAAAAAGTCATCACCGTTTTTCACAAGTGGATAACATCTGTGAAACAGATGTTGGATAACCCATTTGTCTGAAGCGGTGTAGGGTTTCCTGCCTAAGCAGGGGGTTGGACTAGAAGACCTCCAAGGTCCCTTCCAACTCTGTTATTATTCTTATATGAGAACATATGCACCAAAGACAAATTCCTTGTGTGTCCAATCACACTTGGCCAATAAAGAATTCTATTCTATTCTATTCTATTCTATTCTATTCTATTCTATTCTATTCTATTCTATTCTATTCCATTCCATTCCATTCCATTCCATTCCATTCCATTACTGTACATGGCCATTGCAGTGTAGGAAGTTAAAACCGACCACTCCTAGAAAATGAAATATTTTAGGAAATAGTGAAAGGGCAGAATGCCTGAGCCAGCTCATCTGCAACACAAAAGACATGGCCTCCAGGACACTTTTAAGAACTTTCATTAAGTCTTACTTAGTGGCGATAAGGGCGGCAAAATGTTCGCATTTTTCCGCTCTTATTGCGTCCGCTGACTCCCGCCCAGCCGCCCTGTTTAGGGTGACCCGCACCCTTCTTGCTAAGGAGGAAGGCGGAGATCCCTTGCAGGGTAGAGCTGAGGAATTTTCTCGGTTTCTGGCGGATAAAGTCATTCAGATTCGGACAGACCTGGACTCCGATTGGGCAGTACAGGCCGAGATGACTGGGGCGAGTCTTAGTCCGGTTATATGGGATAGGTTTGAACCGGTGACTCCTGAGGATGTGGACAAGGCCATAGGAGCTATGAGCTCAGCCACTTGTTTATTGGACCCGTGTCCTTCCTGGTTGGTTTCGGCCACCAGGGAGGTTTCACGCGGCTGGCTCCAGGCGTTGGTCAACGCTTCTTTGAGAGAGGGGTCCGTCCCGCAGCCCTTAAAAGCTGCGGTGGTGAGGCCCCTCCTCAAGAAGCCTTCCCTGGACCCAGCGGATTTAAAGAACTTCCGTCCAGTCTCCAACCTTCCCTTCGCGGGGAAGGTTGTTGAGAAAGTGGTGGCACTCCAGCTCCTACGACTGTTGGATGACACTGATTTTCTGGATCCCTTTCAATCTGGCTTCAGGCGCGGTTACAGTACGGAAACGGCTTTGGTCACCCTGATGGATGATCTCTGGCGAGCCCGGGATGGGGGTTATTCCTCTATCCTGGTGCTACTTGACCTCTCAGCGGCCTTCGATACCATTGACCATGGTATCCTTCTGCGTCGTCTCGGAGAGGTGGGGGTGGGCGGCACTGTTTTGCAGTGGTTCTCCTCCTTCCTCTCTGACAGGACGCAGTCGGTGTTGACAGGGGGGCAGAGGTCGAGCCCTAGGCCCCTACTATGTGGGGTGCCACAGGGCTCGGTCCTCTCGCCCATCCTGTTTAATATCTACATGAAGCCGCTGGGTGAGATCATCCGACGACACGGGGTGAGGTATCAGCAATATGCTGATGATACCCAGTTGTACATCTCCACCCCGTCTCAATTTGGGGAAGCCGTAGACGTAATGGACCGCTGCCTGGCCGATGTTAGGGTCTGGATGGGGAAGAACCGGCTAAAGCTTAACCCTGACAAGACTGAGTGGCTGTGGATATTGCCTCCTAAGGACCCGACCAACTGTCCCTCCTTGATTCTTGGGGGGGAGAAATTAGCCCCCTCAGAACGGGTCCGCAATTTGGGTGTCCTCCTAGATCCACAGCTAAAATTGGAACAACATCTTTCAGCTGTGGCTAGGGGGACCTTTGCACAAGTACGTCTTGTGCACCAATTGCGACCCTACTTGGAGAAGGAGGCACTTCTTACAGTCGCTCATGCCCTTATCACCTCACGGCTGGATTACTGCAATGCGCTCTACATGGGGCTACCCTTGAAGAGTGTCCGGCGACTGCAATTGGTGCAAAATGCAGCTGCGCGAGCTGTGGTGGGTGTACCTAGATGCACCCACGTAACACCTATCCTCCGCCAGCTGCATTGGTTGCCCATTAGTCTCCGGATCCAATTTAAGGTGTTGGTCGTTACCTTTAAAGCCCTACATGGCTCAGGGCCAGGTTATCTTCGGGACCGCATCCTGCCGCATACCTCCCTACGACCGGTTAGAGCCCACAGAGTCGGCCTCCTCCAGGTCCCGTCGACCAAACAATGTCGGCTAGCGGGACCTAGGGGGAGGGCCTTCTCTGTGGGAGCCCCCTCCCTTTGGAACCAGCTCCCTCCAGAGATCAGGACCATCCCCACCCTACTGGCCTTCCGTAAAGCAATAAAAACTTGGCTCTTCCGGCAGGCAGGGTATGAATGAAAGTTTGTTTTTTAATGGATAGTATTTTAATATGGCTCCTTTTAAAAATTGTTTTTTATGTGTTTCTATATCTGCTGTGAGCCGCCCAGAGTCCCCCGGGAGTTGGGCGGCATAGAAATTTTAATAAATAAAATAAATAAATAAATAAATAATAGGACCAATCTAGCAACAGAAACTCACCACATGGCACCTGGGGAGATTACATCACCCAGCGAGGCTCAGCCAAGCTTGGGACTCAGGACAGCCTACACAGTTGCCCCTGCATGGTCCCATGGGAGTCTGACAGCCAATCAGAATACAAGCTCAAATTCAAAAGCCCAGAGAGGGCATAAAACCCAGGGATTTTCAGCATCTTTTTCCTTTTTTTTCTGCCAGGACTCAAGCCATGTGATCCTGTCCACCATTAAACCATCTTTCCAAACAGTCTCCATGTTTCCAGTGTCTTTTTTCCCCACTTGGAACTGAACCCAAAAGGATATTTCTTCCAATAGCAGCACCCCCCATGGTCACATGATCAAAATTCAGGTTCTTGGCAACTTTCGTATTTATGACGGTTGCAGTGTCCTGGGGTCATGTGATCCCCTTTTGCGATTTTTTTTTTGGACGAGCAAAAGTCAATGGGGAAGCCAGATTCACTTAACAACACTGTTGCTAACTTAACAACTGCATCCCCATGTTCATGTGATTTACATTTGGATGTTTGACCGTTGCTTCATATTTATGACGGTTGCAGTGTCCTGGGGTCATGTGATCCCCTTTTGCGGCCTTCTGATGACGCAAAGTCAAGGGGAAAACCAGATTCACTTAACAACCGTGTTACTCATCAACCACAGTGATTCATTTAACGTGGCAAGAAAAGACGTAAAATGGGGAAAACTCGACCAATGTTTTACTTTGCAACGTAAATTTTGGGCTCCGTTGTGGTCATAAATTGAGGACTACCGGTGCAGTGCAGAACTCAACCTGGGTATAAACTTCATGTACAGATAGTTCTCAACTTACGACTATAATTGAGCCCAAAATTTTTGTTGTTAAGTGAGTCCTTTCCAGAATTGTTAAGTGAATTACGGCAGTTGGTAAATTAGTAACCCTGTTAAGTGAATCTGGCTTCCCCATTGAACTTAGCTTCTCAGAAGGTTGCAAAAGGGAATCACATGACTCGGAGTCCCTGCACCCGTCATAAATGTGAGTTTGTTGCCGAGTAAGAGCCGAGATGGTGCAGTGGTTAAATGCAGCACTGCAGGCTACTGCTAGTTTAGCAGTTCAGCTGTTCAAATCCCACCGGCTCAAGGTTGACTCAGCCTTCCATCCTTCCGAGGTGGGTAAAATGAGGACCCAGATTGTTGGGGGCAATATGCTGAACTCTGTAAACCGCTTAGAGAGGGCTGGAAAGCACTATGAAGCAGTATATAAGTCTAAGTGCTATTGCTATTGCCACGGATCTGCATTTTGATCATGTGACTATGGGAATGCTACAATGGTTGTAAAAATGATCATAAGTCGCTTTTTCCCAGTGATGATGTAACTTTGAACGGTCACTAAATGAACTGTTGTAAGTCAAGGACTACCTGTAGCAGAAAACAGTTTTTTTCTGGGTAATAGAAGATCCACTGCAGCAGCATGCAGTGTGTTATGCCCAGGCATGCCTTTTTAGCCTCCCAATCCCTGCCTTGTTTTCATGTTTAATTTTGTTCCTCCTCAAACCCCATCCAACAGTTGTTCCGAAGCTGGATCTGGTTACATTAACAAAGAACAAAGGGTAAATTGGGATTTTGGAAGTCAGACTTTGTACAATCTTTTAGGGGCATTTATAAGTGGCAAAGTCTACGGTTGTGTACTTTGTGAATCAAGAGAAGGTAAGCGTTTGCAACGGGAAGAGAGAAAAGTTGAAAAGATTTTGTTGTGTTTCTTCTCTACAGCTGTTTTGTGGCCAACTTTGGAAGAAACCTCAAAGGGTATCGACTTTCTAAGTAACGAAGCCTACAGTTGTACTTTGTGAATTAAAAAAAGGTAAGTTTCTTTGCAATGCAGAAAAAAGTTTTTAAAATTTAGTTGCTTTCCTCCACACAGCTATTTGGAATACATGCAGGAAACAAAGTGGGATAAGCCATTTGGTGAGAGTTGGATACAGAAGCATGCTTCCTTCACAATCATATTTCTTTGTATTACTATCTTAATTTTGTCTTTTACATGAACTACGAAAAAGAGCTACTGTATATATAAATAATAAGTATAGTACCTTGAATTTCCAACTACTATAAAGCTTTAAACCTTCCCTTTGGTTTTTACCTTTTTCTGCCTTCCCAAAAAGTTTATCAAGTGCAGAATATTGGAAGACTTTATAGGGTTTTTTTGTACGTTGAATGAAAATGTGGTTTTTTTTAAGTTTTCATGAATAGCTTTGGAGGGAGATGTGGGAAACCATTGTAGAAAATTAGCACTCACCCCTCTCCTAGAAGGTTGAAATATTTTGAGAAACATTAAAAAGGCAGAATGAAAGATATATATATTGGAATGGAGAAGATGGATTGACTATATTCAAAACAAGTACCAGACTAAGAAGATTCAAATAGCTTATGAATGAAACATTTTTAACTTTTAGTTTAAGTTTAAAGGGTTTCGAGCTATAAGGAGTTAAAGATCTAGAGAGATTTTGAAGCCAATAATTTGTTAGCATATTTTAGTTCTATGTTTGTGAATACTATACCCTGTGCTTGTTCTGGGAAGTCTAGGGAGGGGGGTTGGGGAGATGGGGGTGGGAGGGCAAGGGGGGAGGGATGGGGTGAGGGGGGAAGGGGTGGGGGGGAAATGTTTGTACTACTTATAAAACTTTTTAATTAAAAAAAAGGCAGAATATTATATTTTCCTGGATGAGAAATGGAGAAACATGTTTTTTTAGAGGCAGGAAGCAGCCCCCACCTTTTCTTAATAGCCCACAGCAGATGTCAGCACTTAAGAGACAAAGAGATAGATAGCTCTATTCATAAGCAAATAACCTCACCCAAGATCCACAGAGAAAAAAGCCATTAAGCCACAATAGGAATTGCTCAACACCCTTTCAGAATGCAAGCCCCTTCATTGCATCACCCTCAGAAACTTCAACCAAACTTAGCTCAGACAAACACCTAGGATTTGTAGTTTGCCTATAGAGCCAGCTATGACCCCTACATAACCCCTACACGCCCCCATGGGAGCCTGACAACAGCCAATAGAATACATGTCCTTGCACAGGAACAGGAAGTACAAGTGCAAAGCCCAAGAGAAGGTATAAATATCCCTCACTCTCAACTCCATGTGGTCAAAGCCAAGAAATCTTGCTCACCGAGGGAGCTTTTCTGAGATTCCTTTCTTCCTGCTGATGGAAAAGGAGAAAAAGGCATTTTGGTACAGTATTTCTATTTGCAAAAGATGTGTGTGTCATTTATTATGCTCCAAAATATAGTAGAGCTTCAACAGCTAGTATTTTTGGCAGCAGCTACATTCTGGGAAATGAAGCCTTTGTATTTGCAGGGAGAAGTGAATCGAGTCTTTGTGTGTGTGTGTGTGTGTGTGTGTGTGTGTGTGTGTGTGTGTGTGTGTGTGTGTGTGTGTGTGTGAGTCGTAATGCACTTTATTGGGTTTCAGTGAATTCCACCGAGGCTTATAAACCATGGGTTATATTTTACCAGCATTTGCATAATATTCCGTTTGGTAAGATTTAACTTTGGTTAAATGTTACTGTGGCTTGATACATTGAGCTAAGTTGGTGTAAGTTGGGATCTGCCCCAGCTGGTCCCTCAGGAAAGCAAAACTCTGGATTCCATTGAGTTTTGAATCAAAAGAACTTTTAGCAATTCTTCCGCTTCCCCAAAACCCACCCCATCCACCCGGACCAGTCCATCTGATGCCGCAAGGATGTTTTGAGAACACTCAGGTGCTAGGCAGATAACAGGTCAGTCTCAGGGCGCGATGGCCTTGAAACCAGGCTGAAACCGGCTGAGAGGGAGTCGGCTCCGTCTGGAAAGACAATCCCCCTCCCTAATTTACAGCGAAAGCAAAAGCATGCAAAAAAAATGCTAGCAAGCTTTCCCCACCCCCTCCTTCCGCTTTCCAACAGAATGGCAGGACAAGCTCATTTGGTTCGTTTATATTTTGGAGTTGTGCGTGAGCCCAGCCGAGGAGATTTTGCAATAAGTAAAAGGATTGGATGAATGTACTCACTGAGAACTGTCAAGGCCATAGGCAGTTGCTTCGCCTCTTTAAAGCTTGTTAAATGCCATTTGTACTATGATTAGATTCAGGGAAGATATCTCCCCCCCCCCCCAGATCACAGGAAGCTTCAGCATCATTTGGCTCCTTTTGCCTACAAGCCTAATGCAAACCCTCAAAGAACAGTTTGGAGACATGATTTTAGATTTTTTTTTAGATTTATTATTAGAGTTGGAAGGGACCTTGTAGGTCATCTAGTCCAACCCCCTGCTCAAGCAGGAGTTCCTACACCATTTGAGACAGATGGCAGTCCAGTCTCTCCTTGAAGGTCGCAAGTGTTGGGGCTCTCACAACCTCCGCTGGCAAGCTGTTCCACTGGTTGATCGCTCTCACCGTCAGAAAGTTTCTCCTCACTTCCAGGTTGAATCTCTCCTTGGTCAGCTTCCATCCATTATTCCTTGTTTGGCTTTCTGGTGCCATAGAGAACAGCCTGACCCCCTCCTCTCTGTGGCATCCCCTCAAGTATTGGAACACTGCTATCATGTCACCCCTGGTCCTTCTCTTCGCCAGATTTACGGCATAGTAGAGGTAATCCTCGACTTAGGACCACAGTTGAGCCCAAAATTTTCATGGCTAAGTGAGACACTTGTGGAGTGAGTTTTGCCCCATTTTATAACTTTTCTTGCCACAGTTGTTAAGTGAATCACGGCGGTTGTTAAATTAGTAACACGGTTGTTAATTGAATTTGGCTTCCCCATTAACTTTGCTGATCAGAAGGTCGCAAAAGGGCATCATATGACCCCGGGACACGGCAACGGTCATAAGTACGAAACAATGGCCAAGCATCTGAATTTTGATCACATGATCATGGGCCTGCTGCATTACAGGTTGTAACTCTGAAAAACGGTCATTAGTCACTTTTCAGTGACGGTGTAACTTCCAACGGTCACTGAATGAACTGTTGTAAGTCAAGGACTACCCGTAGTTTGTTTAACGACCATCTGAAGTTACAACAGCACTGGAAAAAAGTGGCTTACGACTATTGCAGCATCCCCCCCCCCCGGTCACGTGATCAAAATTCGAATGCTTGGCAAGTGGTTCATATTTATGACGGTCACAGTGTCCTGAGGTCACATGATCACCTTTTGCGAACTGACAAGTACAGTCTCGACTTAACTTAATAACTTGTTACTAACTTAGCAACTGCACTAATACACTTAATAACTGTGGCAAGAAAGGTTGCAAAATGGGGCAAAGCTCACTTCACAAATGTTTGATTTAGCCACAGAAATCTTGGGGCTCAAATGTGGTCGTAAGTCAAGGATGACCACATTTGTGGTGTACAGATAGTCCTCCACTTATGACAAGTTACTTAGCAACCATTTGAAAACGGACCTTCCTGGGAATTCTTAAATGAAGGTTTGATTAGCTGCCTCTTCTTCCCCCATGGTAACATGACTGTATTTATAGTTTTACAAATATTTTTGCTAAATCCTGACATTTCCTTCCAGTTTTCGGCAAAACAATTGGTTCGCTTAACGACGGTTGCAAAACAGGTCGTTGAATTGGATCAACTTTGGGGAGGGTGACTTGTATGATGACCATTACAACTTATGACTGTGACAGAAATGGTCCCATGACAATTGTAAGTCGGGGACTAACTCCACTTAGTTAACAACGGCTTATTTAAACCGTATTTTTGAGGTGCAAACCTAGTTAGTCCCCGGAAAATAACTCTGTTGGAAATATAGACCTGTTTTGATGAGATCTAAAACGCAGATCTCCCTGCAGACGCTTAGAAAACCTGCGCTGTTCTCATTATCTGGAGTTAATCCTCAGCCCCCTTAAAGCCTCTGGGATTTTAAACCACAAGAGAGTAAAAAAGAATTGAGACCAAAAGGACTTTGTTAAGGCAGTTCTCCTCAAACCAGTATTTTCAAGGCAGATTGGAGCCCACGTCCCATTGCTACGGAATGGAATGGAATGGAATATAATTAGAATAGAATAGAATAGAATAGAATAGAATAGAATAGAATAGAATAGAATAGAATAGAATAGAATAGAATAGAATAGAATAGAAAAAATAGAATAGAATAGAATAGAATAGAATAGAATAGAATAGAATAGAATAGAATAGAATAGAATAGAATAGAATAGAATTCTTTATTGGCCAAGTGTGATTGGACACACAAGGATTTTAGATTTAGATTTATTAGAGTTGGAAGGGACCTTGTGGGTCATCTAGTCCAACCCCCTGCTCAATCACGAGTTCCTACACCATTTGAGACAGATGGCAGTCCAGTCTCTCCTTGAAGGTCGCAAGTGTTGGGGCTCTCACAACCTCCGCTGGCAAGCTGTTATTAACTTTGTTAATTTGTTATTAAATTTGTTATTAAATTTGTCTTTGGTGCATATGCTCTCAGTGTACATAAAAGAAAAGATACATTTGTCAAGAATCATGAGGTAAAAAACACTTAATGATTGTCATGGGGTACAAATAAGCAATCAGGAAGCAATATTGATAGAAATCGTAAGGATACAAGCAACAAATTACAGTCATACAGTCATAAATGGGAGGAGATGGGTGATAGGAACGATGAGAAGACTGATAGTAATAGTAATGCAGCCTTAGTGAATAGTGTGTGATTACACGAAGGTAGATAGGAGCTCAGAGGTATTTTTCAAAAGGCCACTGGACTTTTCTTAGTTTTTCTCCTTGAAATATTTCCCTTCTCATCCAGGAAGCTTCTTCGGTTCTGATTTGAGTGGTGGGGAATAATGGAAGGATTTATATTCTTTGCAGTCATCAGCCCTTAGGACTCTGAATGGGAGCTGTAGTCCAGCTATTCAGAGAATAAAAAGCCAGTTATAAAGCAGGCAATACTCTAGAAGCAGGCTAGAGACAACCAACGTTCAGGAGAGAGTTCGTTTTTTGTGAACACAGCCCGTTCTTTTATTTGCAGTCACGTAGAATGGTGTGTGTGTGTGTGTGTGTCGCAGATTGTTGAAGGTTCCACTGCTTTCAGAGGAAAATGACGTTTTGTGCATGCACAAGAGGGGTGTGTCCACCTCTTTCCAATTTGCTCACGTGTGCGATCGGCAGCACGTACACAATCTCATTAAAAATGCTGTAGGCTCGCTCTGAAGTTGGTTGAAAAAGACTTCTAGAGTGGTTTAGATAAGCCTAAATTATTAGGCTTACTTGCAGACTTATAAAAGACACAAATCAAAAGTAAAGGGAAGAGGGAGGGGGAAGCAAAAGTTGGACACCGATTTTTACAGTTCAGTTGCAGCTGGTGTTAGATTGGCTAAAATGGATTCAGTCATTGGAGAGAAGCAGTACAGGTAGTCCTCGGGTTACGACCACAGTTGAGGCCAGACTTTATGTTGCTAAGTGAAACGTTCGTTAAGTGAGTTTCGCTCCATTTTTAAAAACATTTCTTTATTACGTTTTTCTCTTTGTACATGTCACAGTAACTTCTTAAGTAACTCTACAACCTTTTACATACATTACATTTATATTAATACATTTTGTACATTATCTTGCAATATTACCTAATTCTATTTTTTCTTTGTACATTTTCTCTTCATCTTTCTGTTATCAATCCAATCATGCCACTTTCCCCATATTACATAATAATCCGAATCTTTTTGTCCTTTTAAGTTCTATTGTTAACTTATCCCTCTCCGCGCATTCGAATTTTTTTTTTTTTTTTTGATTATCAAACTCTCGGTGGGTGTGTTTGCATTTCTCCAACGTTGTGCAAAAGCGATCCTGGCTGCGGTTATAACCGTGTAAAATCAAATATTTAGAATTTTTATCGTATTTCCCTTTAAATATCCCTAGAAGAAAAAAAATTCTGGAGTGTATTCTATTTGTAACCCTACCGATTCTTGTAGACAAGTGTGTATTTTTTTTTGCCCCGTTTTACGACTTTTCTAGCCACAGTGGTTCAGTGAATCATTGCAGTTCCCCACGATCTGTTCAGAGCTGAAGAAGCTTCTTGGATGAGAAGCGAAAGGTCTTCAGTAAGAGCTGAAGTGGTGCAGTGGTTAAATGCTGCGACTGCAGGCTGACTGCTAGTTCAGCAGTCCAGCTGTTCAAATCTCACTAGGCTCAAGGTTGACTCAGCCTTCCATCCTTCCGAGGTGGGTAAAATGAGGACCCAGATTGTTGGGGGCAATATGCTGAACTCTGTAAACCGCTTAGAGAGGGCTGTAAAGCACTATGAAGCGGTATATAAGTAAAGTGCTATTGCTATTCAAAGAAAATCCAGAAAGTCCAGTGGCGTCTTGGGGGGGGGGAAGCATCTTTGGGTCAAGGGAAGTACAGTAAAGCAAAGCCAGATCTGAAGTTTGCGGTGCCAAATTCCCAAGTGCAATTTCCCCCCCTTCCAATTTCCTCCCTTGGTTCACGTTTGTCCAGTCACGTTCAAACCAGATGTTTTGGGAATGATTGTCCTTGGTACACAGCTGGCTGTCCTTGAGGTCTGGTCTCTTGGCAGGCATGGTGGACAATAGAGATCTCCTCCCCCCCTCATCAGTTTTTCTCCTCCCCCCACCCCCAATGAAACAAAGGAAAGAGAGTGTGTGAGGGGGAAGCTCTGACATTTCCATCTCTTGTACAGGTAGTCCTCTATTTGCGACCACAATTGAGCCCCCCAACATTTTCTGTTGAGAAGTGAGACATTTGTTATGTGAATTTTGCCCCATTTTGCGACCTTCCTTGCCTCAGTTGTTAAGTGAATCCCCTGCAGTTGGTAACCCGGTTGTTAAGTGAATCTGGCTTCCTTGCTTGTCAGAAGGTTGCAAAAAGTGATCACGTGATCTTGGGACACAGCAACGGTCACTAAACACAAAACCAGTTGCCAGGCCTCTGAATTTTGATCACGGGGATGCTGGAAATGTAACTGAAAAGTGGTTCATAAGTCACTTTTTTCAGTGCCGTTGTAACTTTAGAACGGTCACCAAACGGTCACTGTTGCAAGTCAAGGACTACTTGTTCTTTCCAAGATTATCTGTAGATGATTTTTTTTTGGGGGGGGGGTCTTTTCAGCCGTTGATACATAAAAGGCAGCAGATGGCAAACAACTTGCAGAGCAGGAATATTAGAAAATAATTTCCTATGATAGCATTACAACTACTGTATAAGAATTATATAACATTGATGACAATACGATTGTATTATGCATGCGTAGTATCGTAGTAGTATTATAGTAGTATTATAATTCAAATGACTGTATAATATAGGATAGTGAACTACAAGAAGTTTAGAATTTTGATGATATGTAAAAATTAGTATAATTTAAATGGTTGTATAATATAGCATAGTGAATTATAGAAATAGAATCTACAAATGTTATGGATGATATTGATACCGATACAGAACTGCTGTAATGAGAGAAAATTTGTGTTTTGTGTTTTTTTAATGTTGAAAATGTTTAATAAAAACCATTTGAAAAAAATAATAATTTCCTAGGTGTCTCTCCATCTGCCTTAACTCTCTCCTTCTCTCTCTCTCTCTCTCTCTTCTCCCCCAAGATATTTGTAGAACAAGAATTTGAAAAATGGGCAGACCCAGGAAAACCTCGGACTCTGCTGCATCTCCCCGCCCAGCTGCTACAGCCCCCAAGGCAGGTCCGGGAACACCTCGATCGTCAGCCACCTCCAGGACCGTCCCTACGTTCGGTGCAAACACACCGGCTCCGGCTCCTAAGAGCGGAAGCAGCTGGGGATCAGGCCCGGAGAAAGCGGCCTATTCCACAAAGCCTAGAGGAGCAAGGGAGAGTGGCCAGCCCAGGTCTGCAATGGCTTCTGATGGCCAACGCGGAGGTCCAAGGAGGAGCGATGGAGGAGCAGCCAAGAGCTCCACGGCATTGGGTGGAGGAAAGCCTTCTGCTACTTCCAATAGCAAAACCCAAGGCAGAGCGAGGGGCCTGCCTGCGCCCCTCTCCCCTGAAAAAGTGGCTGAGGTCGAGAGGGAAACCCGGGGGCAGTGGAGAAACCCCGAATGGCACAAGTATCGCGAGAACCGCATCACGGCCTCCGTCGCTCCCAAGATCGCCAACAGCAAGTTTGCAAACGGCCGGTCCTCGGAAGTGCCTCAGTCGTACCTGAAGGAGGTGGTGGGATCGGGCGCTGTGGTACGGACCACGGCTATGAATTGGGGAATCCGCAATGAGAAGGCGGCAGTGCAAGATTATGAAGTCCTCAAGTCCAGCATGGTAAAGAAACCAGTGAAGGTTAAAGACTGCGGCATCTTTGTCGACAAAGACAAGCCCTGGCTGGCTGCCAGCCCCGATGGCATTGTCCAAGATGCACGTACCGGCAAGGATCTTAGTCTGTTGGAGGTGAAGTGCCCCTTTAAACACAGAAATAGGACAGTGTCCGAAGCTTGCCTAGACGATAAGTTCTGCCTGGAAGATGATGGCCGTTCCTACTCGTTGAAGAAAACTCATCCCTATTATATCCAAGTTCAGTGTCAGATGAAAACCTCTGGCCTGCACAAAACTGATTTTGTCGTTCATACCAAAAAGGAAACCGCAATTGCCCCAGTGGATTTTGACCCGGGTTTCTGGAAGCAGACAGTTCCCAAGCTGGAGAAGTTCTACATGGATGCCGTGGTCCCTTATCTGGAGAAGAAGAACAGCCCTCCTGCTGTCTGGGCCAGTGAAGAGTGAAGCCGTGGGAAGTTTTTGATCATTTTCTTCTTTTTTTTTCTTTAGAAGATGCGCCTTCAACCTGTTAACCCCGTTCTCCTTTACCCTTTCTTCTCCCAAGAGGATCAGAATCAGTTGCAGGTTTTGTGTCCGAAGGCAGCTTTGTAAATTCTGTAGAGCAGCCTACGGCGGTGTTTCTCAGCCTGCGTGATTTTCAGGTGTGGACTTGAACTCTCAGAATTCCCTAGGTGGCTAGAGAATTCTGGGAGTTTTACACTATCTTAAAGTCAAGATGGAGAAACATTGGCCTAGACTGCAGAGGTCTCCAACCCTGGCAACAAGTTGAAGTCCACAAGTCGTAAAGTTGCCAAGGTTGGAGACTCCTGGTATCTATGTGCCTTTCAGTTAGCATTTTAGAAAAGTGCATTCCTCCTGGGAACGTGCAAAACGCCCTCAGCCTACTATCGGAACAGACCAACAACGTCTAGCGCAACCCCAGTTTTTCTCCTGCTGCAGGTCACGAACATCATCGGTTATTCTCTTTACCTGAACAGGCAATAGGTAGTTTTAAAAAAAGAAGACATTCTGACTTACTGCTTTCAGATTTCTAGATCTATTTCCAGGGATCTTCCATGTAGACGTTCTCAGAAATGAAAAATAAGTTTTTGCTTGAGATGCAGTAACTTTACCAGAAACGCTAAAAGGATCTGGAACACATGATAAGCTTACAACTGAATACTTTAACGTTTCAATCCACGGCAGAGCGAAATTGTCCTCATCCAACCTGTTGCCAGTATTTCCTGCGTTGCCCAAGAAATATCCAGTGTGATAACGAAGGCCACAAGTTGCATGGAAGAAAGGAACCCGGTTAATTAAGAGCTGCAGGTTTTGAACACGGATCAAAATGAATCAAACCCTTTTGTTTCCTTCTGTAAACGCTCTCGGTTATATATATCCAGAATGACCTGTTATCCAGTGGTAGAGAAAGTTAGATTATCATTTAGGCAAGAGGGTAGGTATGTTGACCCAGTCTATGTCAGCACAGGTAGAAGGGCATCTTTGCTTAGGAAGTTTATATTGAAAAAAATTGTAATTAAAAAAAGATACATTTTGAGGGAATTGCAACTGAGTTTCTGAAAAGTGTTTAAAAAATATAATTAAAAATGTAATTTGGGGGGGGTTGCAACTGACTTTTTGCAAAGAATATCGTGTGATATTTTTCTTTGGGACACATTAAAAAACATTTCTTTGTTTGCCCTCTGGGGCCTTAGTTGTGAAAATAAAAATAATCTATGCTGGATGTTGTCCTGTGGTCTTTATAGCGCAACCAGAAACAGAATTGAGAAAACAAAAATGTCTCATTCGTTGTTCTTTTTACTATCTATTATGGCTAACAGTATTCTAATTTCTTTTTGTTAAGGCAGGGGTTGAAAGTTTATTCAGTGCCTTTCTGCTGAAGAGAGATCATGGGATGATTGGAAAATAAGCTTTTAAATGCAGGAAACCGCATGGAAGAAAAATCAAACGGCTAGCTCCGTGATGGCGAACCTATGGCATGCGTGCCACAGGTGGCATGCAGAGCCATATCTGCGGGCACACGAGCCGTTGCCCTAGCTCAGCTCCAGCGCGCATGCGCGTGCCAGCCAGCTAATTTTCGGCTGGCCCCGCCCACATCTCCCCTCCCAGGAGTCTCCACGCGGCCCGTTTTGGATGCCAGGCAAATACAGGGCTTGCGCGGAGGTTCTGGGAGGGTGTTTTCACCCTCCCCAGGCTCCAAGAAAGCATCAAGCCTGGGGAGGGTAAAAAACGGGCCTACCAGGCCCACTGGAAGTCGGGAAACGGGCGGTTTCTGGCCTCCGGGTGGGCGGGGGAGGCTGTTTTCGCCCTCCCAGACTCTAGGAAAGCCTCTGGAGCCTGGGGAGGGCGAAAAATGAGCCTACCAGAAGTCGGGAAACTGGCTGGAGGTTTCAGGGAGGCCCAAAATGGGGCGCTGGGGGGTTGTGCACATATGCGCGAGGGAGTGCAGAGGGATTGTGCACACATGCACAGGTAGGGCAGTGCGGAGGGGTCACGTGCATGCACATGTGGGGCGCATGGAGCATTGAATTATGGGTGTGGGCACGTGTATGCGTGCTATCGTGCGCGCGCCTTTCGGCACCCGAGGAAAAAAAAGGTTCGCCCTCACTGGGCTAGCTGATTTGGTGCAGTGGTGGTGTCATCTCTATTTCAACCCTAAGGCTGAACTGTTGAGCCTGAGGTTCCAAATCTATCTTTAAAGCTTAACTATTAATGGGATTATGTATGTTAAAGTACACAAGCCAAAGATTGCAGAGTTTATCTAGGAAGACCAGTTCTTTAAGAGACTTATTGTAGGGTCTTAATTTTCCACTTTACTTTCAATTACACAACTGCAGATAGCCCTTATGACCGTCATTGAGCCAGGCAGTTACAATCCTGAAGGTTGTAAAAAGCATGCTGCTCATGTGACTGGCCTGATTTTATGGCCTTTTCCTTGCAGCAGTCATTAAGCAAACCCCATTGTTCACTGTGGGCCAGTTTTTCTTGGAAGCCGGAAGTAAATGCTGGTTTTCTGGCAAAAAAAAAAAGTATGCATCTGACCATGGGACAGTGCTAATGGACACAAAATAAGAGCCGAGGTGGCGCAGCGGTTAGAGGCAGGTACTGCAGGCCACTTTAGCTGACTGTGATCCGCAGGTCAGCGGTTCAAATCTCACCTGCTCAAGGTTGACTCAGCCTTCCATCCTTCCGAGGTAGGTAAAATGAGGACCCAGATTGTTGGGGGCAATATAAATATACATTGCTTACTGGTGTAAACCGCTTAGAGAGTGCTTGCTCTGTGAGGCGGTATATAAGTCTCACAAATAAATAAATAAATAATAAATAACAGTATAACAGTTGGAAGGGACCTGGGATGTCTTCTAGTCCAACCCTCCAGGGTAGGAGACTATACCAGAGGTCTTCAAACTTGGCAATTTTAAGACTTCTGGACTTCAACTCCCAGAATTGTGGTAGTTGAAGTCCAAAAGTCTTAAAGTTGCCAAGTTTGGGGAGCCCTGCTCTACACCATACGGGACAAATGGCTGTCCAATCTCTTCTTAAAAACCTCCAGTGATGGAGCAACAAGAACTTCTGAAGGCAAATTATTCCAGGGATTAATTGTTCTCGCTGAACAGGAATGTCTTCCTTGTTCTAGGTCAGTGATGGCGAACCTATGGCACGGGTGCCACAGGTGGCACGCGGAGCCATATCTGCTGGCACGCAAGCCGTTACCCTAGCTCAGCTCCAGTGCGCATGTGCATGCCCGCCAGCTGATTTTTGGCTCACACGGAGGCTCTGGGAGGGTGATTTCGGCCTCCATAGGGCCTCCAGGGTGGCAGGGGAGCGTTTTCGCCCTCCCCAAGCTCCAAGAAAGCTTCTGGAGACTGGGGAGGGTGAAAAACGGGCCTACCGGGCCCACTGGAAGTCAGGAAATGGGGGAGTAGGGGGGGTCGCACAAGCATGCGCAGCGGGGTGGGGCAAGTGAGGGGCTTTGAATTATGGGTATGGGCACGCACGCGCTTGCGATAGAGCGCACACACACTATTTCGGCACCCGAAGAAAAAAAGGTTCGCCATCACTGTTCTAGGTCGATCTCTTTTCCAACCTTCCATCCGTTACTTCTTGTCCTGCCCTCAGGTGCTTTGGAGAGTAGATTGACCCCCTCTTCTTTGTGACAGCCCCTCAAATCTTCAGTTGGATTTTTTTTGTTTTGCTGCCAAGACAATCAAAATGCAGGAACTGCCCTAGGGAAGAGACCGGAGGCAGCCCTGGAAATTTCCAAAACTTTTTGACACGCGTGTCTTATTTCAAATGTTGAAAATTGGGGAAGAGGAAGACACTGAGGTGCTGTTGAGATCTCAGGGTTATGCTAGAGCAGCAAATGCACAAAGGCCTGGCAGACACACGAGACTTGGGGTGGGGGTGGGGGATTTATCTGCAGGCAATGCACTAAAGTCAGCCAGTAGCCTCTCTGCCCTTGCGCAGGGGTGCCTTTTCTCAGCAGCCTAAAAAGGGAGTGGGGCCCAAGCAAGATTTTTCTGTGGTACGCTAGCTGCTCGGACTTTAAAAATGGGTCGGATTATGCACCCCAGTTTTGTGGTTTGTTCTTTGCCCCTTAGAACGGTGGGTCAGGAAGCTCCTCGACCTCTTTCCCAAAAGCACACTTTAAAGGGGTCCAGTCCCCTTCCCCCTTGTTCACACACACACACACAGAGCTTAAATAGAGGGCTCTTTTGCAGCCCATTTAGCGAGATCCGTTCTCTGTCCCCAGCACAACTGGCAGATCAAACCACTGCTTTTATCAACAGGCCACATTTGCGCACAAGGCCCTTGCCCTAATTTTTCAGTTTGCCCAATACTCTCCTAGTTTAGTTTAAATGTAATACTTTGTCATCCGCTCTCATGTTTCAATTAGTTGTTTCCTCTTGCTTGCTGCCCCACAGGTAGTCCTCAATTTATGCCTGTTCAGTTAGCGACCATTCAAAGTTACAATAGCCGCCTGCCCCAAAACTACTATTACCTGGCTCTGATGCCCTCCCACCCTGCTGTCACATGAACACATTTTGGGCACTGTGCAACTGCCCTGCTAGGGCAACGGCTCGTGTGCCCGCAGATATGGCTCTGCATGCCACCTGTGGCACGCATGCCATAGGTTCGCCATCACGGAGCTAGCCGTTTGATTTTTCTTCCATGCGGTTTCCTGCATTTAAAAGCTTATTTTCCAATCATCCCATGATCTCTCTTCAGCAGAAAGGCACTGAATAAACTTTCAACCCCTGCCTTAACAAAAAGAAATTAGAATACTGTTAGCCATAATAGATAGTAAAAAGAACAACGAATGAGACATTTTTGTTTTCTCAATTCTGTTTCTGGTTGCGCTATAAAGACCACAGGACAACATCCAGCATAGATTATTTTTATTTTCACAACTAAGGCCCCAGAGGGCAAACAAAGAAATGTTTTTTAATGTGTCCCAAAGAAAAATATCACACGATATTCTTTGCAAAAAGTCAGTTGCAACCCCCCCCCAAATTACATTTTTAATTATATTTTTTAAACACTTTTCAGAAACTCAGTTGCAATTCCCTCAAAATGTATCTTTTTTTAATTACAATTTTTTTCAATATAAACTTCCTAAGCAAAGATGCCCTTCTACCTGTGCTGACATAGACTGGGTCAACATACCTACCCTCTTGCCTAAATGATAATCTAACTTTCTCTACCACTGGATAACAGGTCATTCTGGATATATATAACCGAGAGCGTTTACAGAAGGAAACAAAAGGGTTTGATTCATTTTGATCCGTGTTCAAAACCTGCAGCTCTTAATTAACCGGGTTCCTTTCTTCCTTGTGGCCTTCATTATCACACTGGGTATTTCTTGGGCAACGCAGGAAATACTGGCAACAGGTTGGATGAGGACAATTTCGCTCTGCCGTGGATTGAAACATTAAAGTATTCAGTTGTAAGCTTATCATGTGTTCCAGATCCTTTTAGCGTTTCTGGTAAAGTTACTGCATCTCAAGCAAAATCTTATTTTTCATTTCTGAGAACGTCTACATGGAAGATCCCTGGAAATAGATCTAGAAATCTGAAAGCAGTAAGTCAGAATGTCTTCTTTTTTTTTAAACTACCTATTGCCTGGTCAGGTAAGAGAATAACCGATGATGTTCGTGACCTGCAGCAGGAGAAAAATGGGTTGCGCTAGACGTTGTTGGTCTGTTCTGATAGTAGGCTGAGGGCGTTTTGCACGTTCCCAGGAGGAATGCAGTTTTCTAAAATGCTAACTGAAAGGCACATAGAAAGAGAGGCGGGCTATACCAGGGGTCTCCAACCTTGGCAACTTTACGACTTGTGGACTTCAACTCCCAGAATTCCTCAGCCAGCGAATTCTGGGAGTTGAAGTCCACAAGTCGTAAAGTTGCCAAGGTTGGAGACCTCTGCAGTCTAGGCCAATGTTTCTCCATCTTGACTTTAAGGTAATGTAGACTTCAACTCCCAGAATTCTCTAGCCACCTAGGGAATTCTGGGAGTTGGAAGTCCACACCTGAAAATCACGCAGGCTGAGAAACACCGCCGTAGGCTGCTCTACAGAATTTACAAAGCTGCCTTCGGACACAAAACCTGCAAGTGATTCTGATCCTCTTGGGAGAAGAAAGAGTAAAGGAGAACGGGGTTAACAGGTTGAAGGCGCATCTTCTGAAGAAAAAAAGAAGAAGAAAATGATCAAAAACTTCCCACGGCTTCACTCTTCACTGGCCCAGACAGCAGGAGGGCTGTTCTTCTTCTCCAGATAAGGGACCACGGCATCCGTGTAGAACTTCTCCAGCTTGGGAACTGTTTGCTTCCAGAAATCCGGGTCAAAATCCACTGGGGCAATTGCGGTTTCCTCTTTGGTATAAACGACAAAATCAGTTTTGTGCAGGCCAGAGGTTTTCATCTGACACTGAACTTGGGTATAATAGGGATGAGTTTTCTTCAACGAGTAGGAACAGCCATCATCTTCCAGGCAGAACTTATCGTCTAGGCAAGCTTCGGACACTGTCCTATTTCTGTGTTTAAAGGGGCACTTCACCTCCAACAGACGAAGATCCTTGCCGGTACGTGCATCTTGGACAATGCCATCGGGGCTGGCAGCCAGCCAGGGCTTGTCTTTGTCGATAAAGAGGCCGCAGTCTCTCACCTTCACTGGTCTCTTTACCATGCTGGACTTGAGGACTTCATAATCTTGCACTGCCAGCTTCTCATTGCGGCTTCCCCAATTCATGGCCGTGGTCTGTACCACAGCGCCCGATCCCACCACCGCCTTCAGGTACGACTGAGGCACTTCCGAGGACCGGCCGTTTGCAAACTTGCTGTTGGCGATCTTGGGAGCGACGGAGGCCGTGATGCGGTTCTCGCGATACTTGTGCCATTCGGGGTTTCTCCACTGCCCCCGGGTTTTCCTCTCGATCTCAGCCACTTCTTCAGGGGAGAGGGGCGCAAGCAGGCCCCTCGCTCTGCCTTGGGTTTTGCTCGCGGCATTGGAAGTAGCAGAAGGCTTTACTCCACCCGATGCCGTGGAGCTCTTGGCTGCTCCTCCATCGCTCCTCCTTGGACCTCCGCGTTGGCCATCAGAAGCCATTGCAGACCTGGGCTGGCCACTCTCTCTTGCTCCTCTAGGCTTTGTGGAATAGGCCGCTTTCTCCGGGCCTGATCCCCAGCCGCTTCCGCTCTTAGGAGCCGTAGCCGTTGTGTTTGCACCGAACGTAGGGACGGTCCTGGAGGTGGCTGACGATCGAGGTGTTCCCGGACCTGCCTTTGGGGCTGTAGCAGCTGGGCGGGGAGATGCAGCAGAGTCCGAGGTTTTCCTGGGTCTGCCCATTTTTCAAATTCTTGTTCTACAAAAATCTTGGGGGAGAAGAGAGAGAGAAGGAGAGAGTTAAGGCAGATGGAGAGACACCTAGGAAATTATTATTATTATTATTTTCAAATAGTTTGTATTAAACATTTTCAACATTAAAAAAACACAAAACACAAATTTTCTCTCATTACAGCAGTTCCGTATCGGTATCAATATCATCCATAACATTCGTAGATTCTATTTCTGTAATTCACTATGCTATATTATAGAATTATTTAAATTATACTAATTTTTACATATCATCAAAATTCTAAACTTCTTGTAGTTCACTATCCTATATTATACAGTCATTTGAATTATAATACTACTATAATACTACTACGATACTACGCATGCATAATACAATTGTATTGTCATCAATGTTATATAATTCTTATATAGTAGTTGTAATGCTATCATAGGAAATTATTTTCTAATATTCCTGCTCTGCAAGTTGTTTGCCATCTGCTGCCTTTTATTTATCAACGGCTGAAAAGACCCCCCCCCCAAAAAAAATCATCTACAGATAATCTTGGAAAGAACAAGTAGTCCTTGACTTACAACAGTGACCGTTTGGTCACCGTTCAAAAGTTACAACGGCACTGAAAAAAGTGACTAATGAACCACTTTTCAGTTACATTTCCAGCATCCCCGTGATCAAAATTCAGAGGCCTGGCAACTGGTTTTGTGTTTAGTGACCGTTGCTGTGTCCCAAGATCACGTGATCACTTTTTGCAACCTTCTGACAAGCAAGGAAGCCTGATTCACTTAACAACCGGGTTACCAACTGCAGGGGATTCACTTAACAACTGAGGCAAGGAAGGTTGCAAAATGGGGCAAAATTCACCTAACAAATGTCTCACTTCTCAACAGAAAATGTTGGGGGGCTCAATTGTGGTCGCAAATAGAGGACTACCTGTATAAGAGATGGAAATGTCAGAGCTTCCGCCTCACACTCTCTCTTTCCTTTGCTTCACTGGGGGGGGGGGGGAGGAGAAAAACTGATTGGGGGGAGGGGAGAGGAGATCTCTATTGTCCACCATGCCTGCCAAGAGACCAGACTTCAAGGACAGCCAGCTATGAGAGAGAATGCAGCTGCGTACCAAGGACAATCATTCCCAAAACATCTGGTTTGAACGTAACTGGACAAACGTGAACCAAGGGGGTGGTGTTGAGTCTCTTGGAAGGGGGGGAAATTGCACTTGGGAATTTGGCACCGCAAACTTCAGATCTGGCTTTGCTTTACTGTACTTCCCTTGACCCAAATATGCTTTTTTTTTCTTCCCCAAGAGGCCACTGGACTTTCTGGATTTTCTTTGAAGACCTTTCGCTTCTCATCCAAGAAGCTTCTTCAGCTCTGAACAGATCGTGGGGAACTGCAATGATTCACTGAACCACTGTGACTAGAAAAGTCGTAAAACGGGGCAAAAAAAAATACACACTTGGCTACAAGAATCGGTAGGGTTACAAATAGAATACACTCCAGAATTTTTTTTCTTCTAGGGATATTTAAAGGGAACTAGGATAAAAATTCTAAATATTTGATTTTACACGTTATAACCGCAGCCAGGATCACTTTTGCACAATGTTGGAGAAATGCAAACACACCCACCGAGAGTTTGATAATCAAAAAAAAAAAATATTCGAATGCGCGGAGAGGGATAAGTTAACAATAGAACTTAAAAGGACAAAAAGATTCGGATTATTATGTAATATGGGAAAAGTGGCATGATTGGATTGATAACAGAAAGATGAAGAGAAAATGTACAAAGAAAAAAGTAGAATTAGGTAATATTGCAAGATAATGTACAAAATGTATTAATATAAATGTAATGCATGTAAAAGGTTGCAGAGTTGCTTAAGAAGTTACTGTGACATGTACAAAGAGAAAAACGTAATAAAGAATTTTTTTTTTAATGGAGCAAAACTCACTTAACAAACGTTTCACTTAGCAACATAAAGTCTGGCCTCAACTGTGGTCGTAACCCGAGGACTACCTGTACTGCTTCTCTCCAATGACTGAATCCGTTTTAGCCCATCTAACACCAGCTGCAACTGAACTGTAAAAATCGGTGTCCAACTTTTGCTTCCCCCTCTCTCTTCCCTTCACTTTTGATTTGTGTCTTTTATAAGTCTGCAAGTACCGTATTTTTCGGAGTATAAGACGCACCTTAGTTTTTGGGGAGGAAAATAGGGGAAAACAATCTGCCTACCAGGTATTCATCTGGCTAGCATCCTTAGTCTGGTCAGCTTCAGCACATTATTTTATCCCCTGGTTAGGACTTAAAAAAACCTTCTTCTGAGAGAGTAACAATGAAAGAGCCTGCAAGCCAGTAAGAGCTGGGAAGATCGTTTGCACCTGGTTAGGGCTAGAAAAAAAAACGTATTCGGAGCAAGTAGAGCAATGAAAAAAAATTCTGCAAAGACTTAGGGCTGGAAAAACATTCTTTGGAGAGAGTAACAATGAAAAAGCCTGCAAGGTAAGAGCTGGGGAGATCTGTTAGCACAGGGGTCGGGAACCTTTTTGACTAAGAGAGCCATGAAAGCAAAAAATTTGGAAATTTATTTCAGTGAGAGCCATATAATATATTTTAAAAGTGAATTCAACTAAATGTCAATAGGGACAATGGGATATTGAGAGAATCCCTGTCTTTGTGCTGTTTAATTTGTTGCTGCTGTAGCAGCTTCCTTGCTCCAAAGTGATATTTGTCTTTGAGTTGGTGATTTCCATCATAGCATTGGTAATGATTCTTTCTTTCTTTCTTTCTTTCTTTCTTTCTTTCTTTCTTTCTTTCTTTCTTTCTTTCTTTCTTTCTTTCTTTCTTCTTCTTTCTTTCTTTCTCTTTCTTTCTTCTTCTTCTTTCTTTCTTTCTCTTTCTTCTTCTTTCTTTCTTTCTTTCTTTCTTTCTTTCTTTCTTTCTTTCTTTCTTTCTTTCTTTCTTTCTTTCTTTCTTTCTTTCTCTCTGCAAACCAATCCCCACCGTGGCTCCTTTCTCCCTCGCCCAGCCCTCTTCCAAGACGTCAAGTGCGGGGAACCGCACCAAGCGAGGTAGGTGGGTGGGTTTCTGAAGAAGCCCCGGAGCCCCGCCGCCAACCAATGCACTTCTGGCATCCCCACGCCTCTCACCCCGCTCGCCGGGTGCCTCTGCTCAGCGGTCCCTCCTGCGCAGGCCCACCAAAGAAATATTGGAGCAGCGAAAGTAGCAGCGGCGGAGGGAAGGAGAGAGCGCGCTACCGCCGCTGCTGCTACTTTCGCTGCTCCAATATTTCTTTGGTGGGCCTGCGCAGGAGGGACCGCTGAGCAGAGGCACCCGGCGAGCGGGGTGAGAGGCGTGGGGATGCCAGAAGTGGCGGCGGCGGCGACAGGCTCCTGCCTGCGTCTCCCACCCGCCTCTTGCCTTAAGCTGCCGGGCGCCTCTGCTCCATGGTCCCTCCTGCGCGCGCCCACCAAAGAAATATCGGAGCGGTGAAAGCAGCAGTGGCGGCGGGTAGCGCTCTCTCTCCTCTCCCATACGCATTAACCCTGCCGGTGCCGCGGTCAGGGACTCAGTCGGGTGGCTGGAACCCCGCGAGAGACAGCGACAGAGGCTCCTTCCCAGCAGGAGACGCAGGTTAGCGGCGGGGCTCCGGGGCTTCTTCAGCCGCTTGGCTGGAGAACGGCGGGGATGTGGCCATGGCCGTTTTTTAGCTCCCCCCGTCCCGGCTGAACGCCGCCATTTGGGTTATTTTTCCCTCTGTGCATGCGCGCGCATGCACAGAGGGAAAAATAACCCAAATGATTGTGGTCAGCCGGGACGGGAAAGCGGTGATTGTGTTCAGCCAGGACGGGAAAGCGGGCAGGAGAAGCTCCGCGCCACAACCGCCGCCAGTTCCATCGGCTATACGCCGAAGGACTAGCCCGGGCGAACCGGGAGGATTTCACCCCTGCTGCGAGCCATATGCAGTCATCAAAAGAGCCACATCTGGCTCGCGAGCCATAGGTTCCCGACCCCTGTGTTAGCACCTAGTTAGGGTTGGGGAAAAATAGCTACATTCGAAGTATAAGACGCACCCAAATTTTCAGCCACTTTTAGGGAGGAAAAAGGTGCGTCTTATACTCAGAAAATTACGGTAAGCCTAATAATTTAGGCTTATCTAAACCACTCTAGAAGTCTTTTTCAACCAACTTCTGGGGGAGCCTACAGCATTTTAAATGAGATTGTGTACGTGCACACGTAAGCAAATTGGAAAGAGGTGGACACACCCCTCTTGTGCATGCACAAAACGTCATTTTCCTCTGAAAGCAGTGGAACCTTCAACAATCTGCGACACACACACACACACACACACACACACACACACACACACACACACACACACACACACACCATTCTACGTGACTGCAAATAAAAGAACGGGCTGTGTTCACAAAAAACGAACTCTCTCCTGAACGTTGTTTGTCTCTAGCCTGCTTCTAGAGTATTGCCTGCTTTATAACTGGCTTTTTATTCTCTGAATAGCTGGACTACAGCTCCCATTCAGAGTCCTAAGGGCTGATGACTGCAAAGAATATAAATCCTTCCATTATTCCCCACCACTCAAATCAGAACCGAAGAAGCTTCCTGGATGAGAAGGGAAATATTTTCAAGGAGAAAAACTAAGAAAAGTCCAGTGGCCTTTTGAAAAATACCTCTGAGCTCCTATCTACCTTCGTGTAATCACACACTATTCACTAAGGCTGCATTACTATTACTATCAGTCTTCTCATCGTTCCTATCACCCATCTCCTCCCATTTATGACTGTATGACTGTAATTTGTTGCTTGTATCCTTACGATTTCTATCAATATTGCTTCCTGATTGCTTATTTGTACCCCATGACAATCATTAAGTGTTTTTTACCTCATGATTCTTGACAAATGTATCTTTTCTTTTATGTACACTGAGAGCATATGCACCAAAGACAAATTTAATAACAAATTTAATAACAAATTAACAAAGTTAATAACAGCTTGCCAGCAGAGGTTGTGAGAGCCCCAACACTTGCGACCTTCAAGGAGAGACTGGACTGCCATCTGTCTCAAATGGTGTAGGAACTCGTGATTGAGCAGGGGGTTGGACTAGATGACCCACAAGGTCCCTTCCAACTCTAATAAATCTAAATCTAAAATCCTTGTGTGTCCAATCACACTTGGCCAATAAAGAATTCTATTCTATTCTATTCTATTCTATTCTATTCTATTCTATTCTATTCTATTCTATTCTATTCTATTCTATTCTATTCTATTCTATTCTATTCTAATTATATTCCATTCCATTCCATTCCGTAGCAATGGGACGTGGGCTCCAATCTGCCTTGAAAATACTGGTTTGAGGAGAACTGCCTTAACAAAGTCCTTTTGGTCTCAATTCTTTTTTACTCTCTTGTGGTTTAAAATCCCAGAGGCTTTAAGGGGGCTGAGGATTAACTCCAGATAATGAGAACAGGGAAGGTTTTCTAAGCGTCTGCAGGGAGATCTGCGTTTTAGATCTCATCAAAACAGGTCTATATTTCCAACAGAGTTATTTTCCGGGGACTAACTAGGTTTGCACCTCAAAAATACGGTTTAAATAAGCCGTTGTTAACTAAGTGGAGTTAGTCCCCGACTTACAATTGTCATGGGACCATTTCTGTCACAGTCATAAGTTGTAATGGTCATCATACAAGTCACCCTCCCCAAAGTTGATCCAATTCAACGACCTGTTTTGCAACCGTCGTTAAGCGAACCAATTGTTTTGCCGAAAACTGGAAGGAAATGTCAGGATTTAGCAAAAATATTTGTAAAACTATAAATACAGTCATGTTACCATGGGGGAAGAAGAGACAGCTAATCAAACCTTCATTTAAGAATTCCCAGGAAGGTCCATTTTCAAATGGTTGCTAAGTAACTTGTCATAAGTGGAGGACTATCTGTACACCACAAATGTGGTCGTCCTTGACTTACGACCACATTTGAGCCCCAAGATTTCTGTGGCTAAATCAAACATTTGTGAAGTGAGCTTTGCCCCATTTTGCAACCTTTCTTGCCACAGTTATTAAGTGTATTAGTGCAGTTGTTAAGTTAGTAACACAATTACGAGTATTAAGTTGAGACTGTACTTGTCAGTTCGCAAAAGGTGATCATGTGACCTCAGGACACTGTGACCGTCATAAATATGAACCACTTGCCAAGCATCCGAATTTTGATCACGTGACCGGGGGGGGATGCTGCAATAGTCGTAAGCCACTTTTTTCCAGTGCTGTTGTAACTTCAGATGGTCGTTAAACAAACTACGGGTAGTCCTTGACTTACAACAGTTCATTCAGTGACCGTTGGAAGTTACACCGTCACTGAAAAGTGACTAATGACCGTTTTTCAGAGTTACAACCTGTAATGCAGCAGGCCCATGATCATGTGATCAAAATTCAGATGCTTGGCCATTGTTTCGTACTTATGACCGTTGCCGTGTCCCGGGGTCATATGATGCCCTTTTGCGACCTTCCGATCAGCAAAGTCAATGGGGAAGCCAAATTCACTTAACAACCGTGTTACTAATTTAACAACCGCCGTGATTCACTTAACAACTGTGGCAAGGAACGTCATAAAATGGGGAAAAACTCACTCCACAAGTGTCTCACTTAGCCATGTAAATTTTGGGCTCAATTGTGGTCCTAAGTCGAGGACTACCTCTACTATGCCGTAAATCTGGCGAAGAGAAGGACCAGGGGTGACATGATAGCAGTGTTCCAATACTTGAGGGGCTGCCACAGAGAGGAGGAGGTCAGGCTGTTCTCTATGGCACCAGAAAGCCAAACAAGGAATAACGGATGGAAGCTGACCAAGGAGAGATTCAACCTGGAAGTGAGGAGAAACTTTCTGACGGTGAGAACGATCAACCAGTGGAACAGCTTGCCAGCGGAGGTTGTGAGAGCCCCAACACTTGCGACCTTCAAGGGGACACTGGACTGCCATCTGTCTCAAATGGTGTAGGAACTCCTGCTTGAGCAGGGGGTTGGACTAGATGACCTACAAGGTCCCTTCCAACTCTAATAATAAATCTAAAAAAAAAAAATCTAAAATCATGTCTCCAAACTGTTCTTTGAGGGTTTGCATTAGGCTTGTAGGCAAAAGGAGCCAAATGATCCTGAAGCTTCCTGTGATCTGGCGGGGGAAGATATCTTCCCTGAATCTAATCATAGTACAAATGGCATTTAACAAGATTTAAAGAGGCGAAGCAACTGCCTATGGCCTTGACAGTTCTCAGTGAGTACATTCATCCAATCCTTTTACTTATTGCAAAATCTCCTCGGCTGGGCTCACGCACAACTCCAAAATATAAACGAACCAAATGAGCTTGTCCTGCCATTCTGTTGGAAAGCGGAAGGAGGGGGTGGGGAAAGCTTGCTAGCATTTTTTTTGCATGCTTTTGCTTTCGCTGTAACCGCTTGGGAATTAGGGAGGGGCATTGTCTTTCCAGACGGAGCAGACTCCCTCTCAGCCGGTTTCAGCCTGGTTTCAAGGCCATCGTGCCCTGAGACTGACCTGTTATCTGCCTAGCACCTGAGTGTTCTCAAAACATCCTTGCGGCATCCTGGCATCAGATGGACTGGTCCGGGTGGGTGGGGTGGGTTTTGGGGAAGCGGAAGAATTGCTAAAAGTTCTTTTGATTCAAAACTCAATGGAATCAGCTACATATTTTCATGTATGGTGGACTTGTAAAAAAATTAAGGCTTTCTGGATAAAAATCTGGTGGATTATACAAAATATTTTAAAGAAAAAAATTAAATTTACACCACAGTTTTTTCTACTGGGAATAACAACGGATTGTACACCTATAGAGATTAAGCTGATTTTGAATTTTATAACGGCTGCCAGATTGCTGGTGGCACAATATTGGAAGAAGGAAGATATACCTACAATTGAAGAATGGACATTGAAAGTGACACATCTGGCCGAAATGGCTAAGGTTTCATCTTACCTTAAGGACTATTCTAATGAAAAATATGTGTTGGAATGGAGTAAGTGGACGGAATATATTCAGAAAAAGTTTCAGATTAATATAATTTAAATAGTATATTTTGTTTGCTGTTTGAAGAAATAATAGATTATACTTTCAAGCTTATGGATAACAAAGAGTTAAGAAAGGATAAGATATTTTTGAATTAACAATCTGTTTTAGTATTAGGTAATTTCATATTTTTTGTCTTGAATTTATACCTTGTGTTTTTCTCTGGGAAGTCCGGGAGGGGTGAGGGTGAGGGGGGGGAGAAGGGGGGAGGGTGGATGGGGGGGTAGAAAAGATAAAAACTGTATGTACTTGGTACTTGTAAAACTTTTCAATAAAAAAAAAACTCAATGGAATCCAGAGTTTTGCTTTCCTGAGGGACCAGCTGGGGCAGATCCCAACTTACACCAACTTAGCTCAATGTATCAAGCCACAGTAACATTTAACCAAAGTTAAATCTTACCAAACGGAATATTATGCAAATGCTGGTAAAATATAACCCACGGTTTATAAGCCTCGATGGAATTCACTGAAACCCAATAAAGTGCATTACGACTCACAGGCACACACACACACAAAAAGACTCGATTCACTTCTCCCTGCAAATACAAAGGCTTCATTTCCCAGAATGTAGCTGCTGCCAAAAATACTAGCTGTTGGAAGCTCTACTATATTTTGGAGCATAATAAATGACACACATCCTTTGCAAAGCGAAATACCAAAATGCCTTTTTCTCCTTTTCCATCAGCAGGAAGAAAGGAATCTCAGAAAAGCTCCCTCGGTGAGCAAGATTTCTTGGCTTTGACCACATGGAGTTGAGATTGAGGGATATTTATACCTTCTCTTGGGCTTTGCACTTGTACTTCCTGTTCCTGTGCAAGAACATGTATTCTATTGGCTGTTGTCAGGCTCCCATGGGGGCGTGTAGGGGTTATGTAGGGGTTATAGCTGGCTCTATAGGCAAAGTACAAATCCTAGGTCAGGGGTAGGCAAAGTTGGCTCTTCTATGACTCGTGGACTTCAACTCCCAGAATTCGTAAGCTAGCATGATTGGCTCAGAAATTCTGGGAGTTGAAGTCTATGAGTCATAGAAGAGCCAACTTTGCCTACCCCTGTCCTAGGTGTTTGTCTGAGCTAAGTTTGGTTGAAGTTTCTGAGGGTGATGCAATGAAGGGGCTTGCGTTCTGAAAGGGTGTTGGGCAATTCCTATTGTGGCTTAATGGCTTTTTTCTGGATCTTGGATGAGGTTATTTGCTTATGAATAGAGCTATCTATCTCTTTGTCTCTTAAGTGCTGACATCTGCTGTGGGCTATTAAGAAAAGTTGGGGGCTGCTTCCTGCCTCTAAAAAAAACATGTTTCTCCATTTCTCATCCAGGAAAATATAATATTCTGCCTTTTTTTTAATTAAAAAGTTTTATAAGTAGTACAAACATTTTCCCCCCACCCCTCCCCCCTTTGCCCTCCCACCCCCATCTCCCACGCCCTTGTCTTCCCAGAACAAGCACAGGGTATAGTATTCACAAACATAGAACTAAAATATGCTAACAAATTATTGGCTTCAAAATCTCTCTATATCTTTAACTCCTTATAGCTCGAAACCCTTTAAACTTAAACTAAAAGTTAAAAATGTTTCATTCATAAGCTATTTGAATCTTCTTAGTCTGGTACTTGTTTTGAATATAGTCAATCCATCTTCTCCATTCCAATATATATCTTTCATTCTGCCTGAGGAGCTGAGATAGCGCAGTGGTTAAAAGCAGCATTGCGACCTTCAGCTGATTGCTAGTTCAGCAGTTCAGCTGTTCAAATCTCACTAGGCTCAAGGTTGACTCCGCCTTCCATCCTTCCGAGGTGGGTAAAATGAGGACCCAGATTGTTGGGGGCAATATGCTGAACTCTGTAAACCGCTTAGAGAGTGCTGTAAAGCACTATGAAGCGGTATATAAGTAAAGTGCTATTGCTATTGCTTTTTAATGTTTCTCAAAATATTTCCTCCTTCTAGGAGAGGGGTGGGTGCTAATTTTCTACAATGATTTCCCACATCTCCCTCCAAAGCTATTCATGAAAACTTTAAAAAAAACACATTTTCATTCAACGTACAAAAAAACCTAGAAAGTCTTCCAATATTCTGCACTTGATAAACTTTTTGGGAAGGCAGAAAAAGGTAAAAACCAAACACAAGGTTTAAAGCTTTATAGTAGTTGGAAATTCAAGGTACTATACTTATTACCGTATTTTTCGGAGTATAAGACGCACCTTTTTCCTCCCTAAAAGTGGCTGAAAATTTGGGTGCGTCTTATACTTCGAATGTAGCTTTTTTTTTCCAGCCCTAACTAGGTGCTAACAGATCTTCCCAGCTCTTACCTTGCAGGCTTTTTCATTGTTACTCTCTCCAAAGAATGTTTTTCCAGCCCTAAGTTTTTGCAGAATTTTTTTTCATTGCTCTACTTGCTCCGAGTAAGTTTTTTTCTAGCCCTAACCAGGTGCTATCTATCTTCCCAGCTCTTACTGGCTTGCAGGCTCTTTCATTGTTACTCTCTCAGAAGAAGGTTTTTTTAAGTCCTAACCAGGAGATAAAATAATGTGCTGAAGCTGACCAGACTAAGGACGCTAGCCAGATGAATACCTGGTAGGCAGATTGTTTTCCCCTATTTTCCTCCCCAAAAACTAAGGTGCGTGTTATACTCCGGTGCGTCTTATACTCCGAAAAATACAGTATTTATATATACAGTAGCTCTTTTTCGTAGTTCATGTAAAAGACAAAAATAAGATAGTAATACAAAGAAATATGATTGTGAAGGAAGCATGCTTCTGTATCCAACTCTCACCAAATGGCTTATCCCACTTTGTTGCCTGCATGTATTCCAAATAGCTGTGAGGAGGAATGCAACTAAATTTTAAAAACTTTTTTCTGCATTGCAAAGAAACTTACCTTTTTTTAATTCACAAAGTACAACTGTAGGCTTCGTTACTTAGAAAGTCGATACCCTTTGAGGTTTCTTCCAAAGTTGGCCACAAAACAGCTGTAGAGAAGAAACACAACAAAATCTTTTCAACTTTTCTCTCTCTCCGTTGCAAACGCTTACCTTCTCTTGATTCACAAAGTACACAACCGTAGACTTTGCCACTTATAAATGCCCCTAAAAGATTGTACAAAGTCTGACTTCCAAAATCCCAATTTACCCTTTGTTCTTTGTTAATGTAACCAGATCCAGCTTCGGAACAACTGTTGGATGGGGTTTGAGGAGGAACAAAATTAAACATGAAAACAAGGCAGGGATTGGGAGGCTAAAAAGGCATGCCTGGGCATAACACACTGCATGCTGCTGCAGTGGATCTTCTATTACCCAGAAAAAAACTGTTTTCTGCTACAGGTAGTCCTTGACTTACAACAGTTCATTTAGTGACCGTTCAAAGTTACATCATCACTGGGAAAAAGCGACTTATGATCATTTTTCATACTTACAACCATTGTAGCATTCCCATAGTCACATGATCAAAATGCAGATCCGTGGCAATAGCAATAGCACTTAGACTTATATACTGCTTCATAGTGCTTTCCAGCCCTCTCTAAGCTGTTTACAGAGTCAGCATATTTGCCCCCAACAATCTGGGTCCTCATTTTACCCACCTCGGAAGGATGGAAGGCTGAGTCAACCTTGAGCCGGTGGGATTTGAACAGCTGAACTGCTAAACTAGCAGTAGCCTGCAGTGCTGCATTTAACCACTGCACCATCTCGGCTCTTGCTCAGCAACTAACTCACATTTATGACGGGTGCAGGGACTCCGAGTCATGTGATTCCCTTTTGCGACCTTCTGAGAAGCTAAGTCAATGGAGAAGCTAGATTCACTTAACAGGGTTACTAATTTACCAACTGCCGTAATTCACTTAACAATTCTGGAAAGGACTCACTTAACAACAAAAATTTTGGGCTCAATTATGGTCGTAAGTTGAGAACTATCTGTACATCAGGTTTACACCCAGGTTGAGTTCTGCACTGCACCGGTAGTCCTCAATTTATGACCACAACGGAGCCCAAAATTTACGTTGCAAAGTAAAACATTGGTCGAGTTTTCCCCATTTTACGTCTTTTCTTGCCACGTTAAATGAATCACTGTGGTTGATGAGTAACACGGTTGTTAAGTGAATCTGGTTTTCCCCTTGACTTTGTGTCATCAGAAGGCCGCAAAAGGGGATCACATGACCCCAGGACACTGCAACCGTCATAAATATGAAGCAACGGTCAAACATCCAAATGTAAATCACATGAACATGGGGATGCAGTTGTTAAGTAAGCAACAGTGTTGTTAAGTGAATCTGGCTTCCCCATTGACTTTGCTCGTCAAAGAAAAAAAATCGCAAAAGGGGATCACATGACCCCAGGACACTGCAACCGTCATAAATACGAAAGTTGCCAAGAACCTGAATTTTGATCATGTGACCATGGGGGGGTGCTGCTATTGGAAGAAATATCCTTTTGGGTTCAGTTCCAAGTGGGGAAAAAAGACACTGGAAACATGGAGACTGTTTGGAAAGATGGTTTAATGGTGGACAGGATCACATGGCTTGAGTCCTGGCAGAAAAAAAAGGAAAAAGATGCTGAAAATCCCTGGGTTTTATGCCCTCTCTGGGCTTTTGAATTTGAGCTTGTATTCTGATTGGCTGTCAGACTCCCATGGGACCATGCAGGGGCAACTGTGTAGGCTGTCCTGAGTCCCAAGCTTGGCTGAGCCTCGCTGGGTGATGTAATCTCCCCAGGTGCCATGTGGTGAGTTTCTGTTGCTAGATTGGTCCTATTATGTCCTGGAGGCCATGTCTTTTGTGTTGCAGATGAGCTGGCTCAGGCATTCTGCCCTTTCAATATTTCCTAAAATATTTCATTTTCTAGGAGTGGTGGGTTTTAACTTCCTACACTGCAATGGCCATGTACAGTAATAGAATAGAATAGAATAGAATAGAATAGAATAGAATAGAATAGAATAGAATAGAATAGAATAGAATAGAATAGAATTCTTTATTGGCCAAGTGTGATTGGACACACAAGGAATTTGTCTTTGGTGCATGTGCTCTCATATAAGAATAATAACAGAGTTGGAAGGGACCTTGGAGGTCTTCTAGTCCAACCCCCTGCTTAGGCAGGAAACCCTACACCACTTCAGACAAATGGGTTATCCAACATCTGTTTCACAGATGTTATCCACTTGTGAAAAACGGTGATGACTTTTTTCAGTGCCATTGTAACTTCGGCCACTAAATGAACTGCTGTAAGTCAAGGATTACCTGTATTTTCCAGGTTTAATACCTTTTCCCAAGGAGGGCAGAATGCCAGCTACCACCTTATGTTCGCTTGGGCTCTGCTACCATGTGATGACAGACTGTCATTGAACTGGAGGGGCGGGGGAAGGATAGGGGGGGGGGATGGTTGGAGAAAACCGAAAGTTGTGTCACCCAGGAAGCTGCTCCAAGGCCACACCACTGGAAGGAGCGGGGAACCGCATACTGACCATTATGAAAACATCTTGCACAAACTGGATTGCAAGCGCCAGATAAGGAAGGGAGAAAATCAGAACTTGGTGATTTTGGCCCGCAAACCTCAGTTGTGGCTTTGCATTGCAGGTAGTCTCCTACTTACGACAATTGAACCCAGAATTTATGTTGCTAAGTGAGAAATTTGTTCAGGGACTTTTGCCCCATTTTACGAAAGTCATAAGTCACTTTTTTCAGTGCTGTTGTAACTTCAAACGGTCACTAAAATGACTGTTGTAAATCGTAAATTACCTGTACTGTAATGCATTTGATCTCCAATAAAATTATACCTTTCCTAATGAATGGAACTAAGGATCATTTTTACTTAGAGCAGGGTGAGGGGATCTACCTCTCCTGGAGGGCAGACCCCATGGCGTGTCGAATCTAGAAAGGACGTTCCGGACACAGAGACTTCCTCAGGATGAGATCGCCCCGAGCCGAGGCCCGGAGGTCTCTTTTATTGACACACATATGGTAATCAGAAGGCAGTACAGACAGTTACATGTGATTACTAATAGCCATACAATAAATTTCTTAATGCGCTACAACCAAGCTGCCCCTCCTCCTACATGACTCTTGCTCCTCCCGTTCACGTTGTTGTGGTCGTTTGGCCTCCTGCGCTTCTCATATTGTTTATCAGCTAGTAACTCAGCATAAGATTTTGCGGTTAACCACGTCCTCTTACAAGTTCCGTGTGCATGTTGCAAGCCGTGTGGCTCTGCATGCACACCTGTCTCTAAGAGGGGTGAGGGGTGATATATGCAATAGCAGGGGTGGGCAAACTATGGTTCTTTGAGGACCTGTGGACTTCAACTCCCAGAATTCCTGAGCCAGCCATGCATGTATGGCTGGCTCAGGAATTCTGGGAGTTGAAGTCCACAGGTCCTCAAAGAACCATAGTTTGCCCACCTCTGACCTAAGAGATTTACGCTGTGGCAGGTCAAACTGGCAGCTTCAGCTTGGTCCTTCAAGCCCAATAAACTCTCTCGGCCCTTGACTCAAAGGGGAGGAGAGAACAGCATCTGCTTCCTTTGAGAATACTCCTAGTTAGTAGAAAGACTCCATCTCTTTTCTGGAAGAAGAAGCACTTTTTAAAGGATTAAGAATTCAGCATTAAGAATTCGACATTCTTAATCTGACATTCTCCTTACGACATACAACCAATCATTTAGTGACCGTTTGAAGTTACGTGACTTATGACCGTTTTTCACACTTACAACTGTTGCAGAGCCGAGGTGGCGCAGTGGTTAGAGTGCAGCACTGCAGGCTACTTCAGCTGACTGCTAGCTGCAGTTCAGCTGTTCAAATCTCACCGGCTCAAGGTTGACTCAGCCTTCCATCCTTTCGAGGTGGGTAAAATGAGGACCCAGATTGTTGGGGGCAATATGCTGAACTCTGTAAACCACTTAGAGAGGGCTAAAAAGCACTATGAAGCGGTATATAAGTCTAAGTGCTATTGCTATTGCAGCAACCCCATGGTCACAGGGTCAAAATTCAGATGTTTGGCAACTGGCATGTATTTATGATGGTTGCAGGATCCCGGGATCATACACACACACACACACACACACACACACACACACACACACACACACACACACACACACACACAGCCACACGTATCAATATAGTAATCTATATAGCAATCTATACAGTAATATCTATCTATATAGCAATCTATCTATCTATATAGCAATTGTGGGAAGTATACCCCAAAACAGAGGTCTTCCAACTTGGCAACTTTAAGACTTGTGGACTTCAACTCCCAGAATTCTCCAGAAAGCCGAGGTGGCGCAGTGGTTAGAGGCAGTTCTGCAGGCCACTTTAGCTGACTGTGATCCGCAGGTCAGCGGTTCAAATCTCACCGGCTCAAGGTTGACTCAGCCTTCCATCCTTCCGAGGTAGGTAAAATGAGGACCCAGATTGTTGGGGGCAATATAAATATACATTGCTTACTGGTGTAAACCGCTTAGAGAAGGGGTGGCCAAACTATGGTTCTTTGAGGATCTGTGGACTTCAACTCCCAGAATTCCTGAGCTAGCCAAGAACCATAGTTTGGCCACCCCTGGCTTAGAGAGTGCTTGCACTGTGAGGCGGTATATAAATCTCACAAATAGATAAATAAATAAAATAAAGCATAGCTGGCTGGAGAATTCTGGGAGTTGAAGTCCACGAGTCTTAAAGTTGCAAAGTTTGGGGACCCCTGCCCCAAAAGGACAGTGCCAGAAACCTCATAGCAACAGAAAATCAGAAAACAGTGCCAAGAGACTCAAGCCAGCCCTTCCCCCTTTAAGAAAACCCCAGGCAGAAGAACCAGCTTTAAAAGAAAAACGCAGCAGAGCAGCCCTGCTAACAGAGCTGACAATAGAAACACTTAAGTAGAGCCATTAAGATAAGGGGAATCAGGCTAAAAATAAGTCACCTGGAACTCCCCTTTTCCTCTTTCCTGGCAGAATTAACCCCCAGGATAGGAAAGACAAAGCCCCAGGAACAGGATTAACCCATTAAGGCAGGAAGACAGGATCCAAGGCAATCACTTTTAACTAGAGGCACACAAATAAACCCATCAAGCTGCAGGAGCTTCAAATAAAAGGTTCAGAGTCACACTTCCAAGTCAGCTTGCAACCCAGGAATGCTTGACCTGAGTCACTTCTGCTTCTTGCCTGCATTCATTAAAAGACTCCCACTTTTCTGGCAGCTGCTTCGGAATTCATTTCTTTTCAGCATCCATGGTTTTTCCCAGCTGGGAACTAACTCAGGAAATTTATTCCAACACTAACTAACTAACTAACTAACTAACTAACTAACTAACTAACTGACTGACTGACTGACTGACTGTCTGTCTGTCTATCATAACAACAACAGAGTTGGAAGGGACCTTGGAGGTCTTCTAGTCCAACCCCCTGCTTAGGCAGGAAACCCTACACCACTTCAGACAAATGGTTATCCAGCATCTTCTTAAAAACTTCCAGTGTTGGAGCATTCACAACTTCTGGAGGCAAGCTGTTCCACTGATTAATTGTTCTGTCAGGAAATTTCTCCTCAGTTCTAAGTTGCTTCTCTCCTTGATTAGTTTCCACCCATTGCTTCTTGTTCTACCCTCAGGTGCTTTGGAGAATAGTTTGACTCCCTCTTCATTGTGGCGACCCCTGAGATATTGGAACACTGCTATCATGTCACCCCTGGTCCTTCTTTTCATTCACACTTCCTTTCTCTCTATATAAAAAAATGATGTATGTATGTATGTTCCAGCATAACTCTGGAAGGCCTGGGCCGTTAAGGAGAGCCGGTGGCGTCCTTAGAGCAGGGGTCTCCAACCTTAGCAACTTTAAGACTTGTGGACTTCAACTCCCAGAGTTCCTCAGCCAGCTGGCTGAGGAACTCTGGGAGTTGAAGTCCACAAGTCTTAAAGTTGCTAAGGTTGGAGACCCCTGTCTAGAGCTCATGGGAGGGGGCAGGGAGAGGACAGGGATGATGGGCATGGGGGTAGGGGGAAGAAAGGCCCCTCCCAATGACTCCTTGTCAGAGGCAGACGGCGCCCCCTGGTGGATTCGGGGCAAAGTGCCAGGATCGTAGAAAGGGCGGGAAAGAGGAGCGATGGGAGGGGAAAGGGCAGGGATGATGGGCATGGGAGTAGCGGGAAGAAAGGCCCCTCCCAACAGCTCCCTGTCAGACAAACGCTTCGACGTTTATAAATACAGCTAGTATATCTATCTAGCTATACACATATTGCAATACTAATAGTTCAAGAGTGTGTGTGTGTATATATGTATGTATATATACATATATATACACATATATAGCAATATTAAAACTAGAGCGACCACTAGTTTCCATCCAAAAGAGAGAAAACATAAATTTGCATTATACACATACATATAAAATATTATAATATCCCAATAATTCCGCCTAGTAGTAGTGGAGCGCAAGAGGAAAACTCTACCTAGAAACCGCTACGCCGGCAAACCGAGCGGTGCAAACCCAGCGAGCTGTGATTTCACTAACAAGCCAGGATTAAAGCATCCAAGTTCGGTGCAATGCGTGACCTGCCTCCATGCAGAGTTTTTAGCCATTTTAGCCATTTTCTCCCCCTGAGACCCCCCCCCCCCGCTCAGTTATATCCGCTAGCATTCTCACGCCTTTTATCACCAAAGCAAAGTAAAAGAGAACACGGCACTCCGCAACTTTTCCCTACGGAGCGCTTGCTCCGAATTATCCGCCCATCCCCAAAGGCAGAAAATAAAATCCCAAAGTATAAGTTTCACTTTATTGAGCTTCTTAAGCATCGGGCGCAGATTCCCCGCCAAACAAAAACTGCAAAGACGCGCAATTGCCCGCGGCGGGCAAAAAAAAAAAAAAGCGAAATTCACTCCGCGACAAACTTACCAGCCCGCTCCGGACAAGGAGGAAGAAATGCGGGGCTCGCGCACGCGCAAAACGCGCCCTGGAAGAAAAAAAAAGGGGGGGAATTCCTGCGGGCCTCGCCCACAAAGCCGAGCGGACGTTCGGAGCGGTCACGTGCTTCGGCCCCGCCCACGATGGCAGCTGATGACCGTTTTTTTCCCCCCAGAGCGGGAAGAAAAAGAGGCCGGCTGAGGAGAATCTTTTTTCTTAAAAAAAAAAAACCCCACACAAACGAAAATGATAATGATTCGAATGATAAAAGCGGTATTGAGGAAAGGGGCCCGCAAGTAGAAAGCCCCCCACCCAAGTGGATAAAATGGGGCTTTCCAGATGGTTAGCAACTACACAGCCTATGGTTCCCAGCCAGAGAGCGCTGTGGACGGTGGCTGTATTATGGGCCACATGGTCTTAGGACGTCGTTGTTGTAGCTTTTTGTCATGTATGACTGACTGGCTGGCTGGGTTCAAGATAAGGAAAATAGGTTTTCAATGGGGGCCCAGGGTTCTTCTCTTGAGGAATCTCAAAAGTGCTTTTTCAAAAGGTAACTGGACTGTGTTTTTTTCCTAGAGGAAGAAAAACATTGGTGAACCAAAACAACCACTTCACAAGCGCATGGCACAACATAGGAGATCAGACCCATCAGGACAAGATTCAGTGGTCTATCTGCATTTGAAAGACAAAGGTCGTTCTTTTGAAGACAGCAAAGTCCACATTTTGGATAGAGAGGAGGAAAAGAGGAGCAAAAAGTTTGAAAGAGGAGCAAAAGAGACCATTTATGTTAACGTTGAGCAGCCCTCTCTCACTCAACAGAGGGGGAGGGATAAGATACCACCTATCTCCAGTCTACAAATCATGCAGCAGTTCCAAGAAAATCCCACAACCAATTGCACTAATTCAGATGAGCTTGAAGGCAAAGATAAAGCACTTAGCACTACCACTACGACTTGTATACCGCTTCACAGTGCTTTACAGCCCTCTCTAAGCGGTTTGTAGAGTCACCATATTGCCCCCAACAATCTGAGTCCTCATTTTACCAACCTTGGAAGGATGGAAGTCTGAGTCAAACCTTGACCGGTGAGAATTGAACTGCTGGCAGCCAGCAGTCAGAATTTAATAATAATAATAATAATTATTATTAATAATAATAAATAATAATAATAACAACAGAGTTGGAAGGGACCTTGGAGGTCTTCTAGTCCAACCCCCTGCTTAGGCAGGAAACCTTACACTACTTTTGACAAATGGTTATCCAACATCTTCTTAAAAACGTCCAGTGTTGGAGCATTCAGAACTTCTGGAGGCAAGCTGTTCCACTGATTAATTGTTCTAACTGTCAGGAAATTTCTCCTTAGTTTTAAGTTGCTTCTCTCCTTGTTTAGTTTCCACCCATTGCTTCTTGTTCTACCCTCAGGTGCTTTGGAGAATAGTTTGAATCCCTCTTCTTTGTGGCAACCCCTGAGATATTGGAACACTGCTATCATGTCTCCCCTGGTCCTTCTTTTCATTAAACTACACATACCCAGTTCCTGCAACCGTTCTTCATATGTTTTAGCCTCCAGTCCCCTAATCATTTTTGTTGCTCTTCTCTGCACTCTTTCTAGAGTCTCAACATCCTTTTACAGCGTGGCGACCAAAACTGAATGCAGTATTCCAAGTGTGGCCTTACCAAGGCATTATAAAGTGGTATTAACACTTCGCGTGATCTTGATTCTATCCCCCTGTTAATGCAGCCTAGAACTGTGTTGGCTTTTTTGGCAGCTGCTGCACACTGCTGGCTCATATTTAAATGGTTGTCCACTAGGACTCCAAGATCCCTCTCACAATTACTACTGTTGAGCAAGGTACCACATATACTGTACCTGTGAATTTTGTTTTTCTTGCCTAAATGTAGAACCTTACTTTTTTCGCAATTGAATTTCATTTGTTAGATAGAGCCCAATGTTCAAGTCTGCCAAGATCCCTCTGTATCTTGAGCCTGTCTTCTGGAGTGTTGGCTATTCCTGCCAGTTTGGTGTCATCTGCAAATTTGATGAGTTCCCCATCTATCCCCTCATCCAAGTCATTGATGAAGATGTTGAAGAGTACTGGGCCTAAAACAGAGCCTTGGGGTACTCCATTGCATACTTCCCTCCATGTAGATGCAGTTCCATTGAGCACTACACGTTGAGTGTGGTTGGTCAGCCAGTTTTGAATCCATCTGGTGGTGTTGCTGTCCATCCCACATTTTTCTACTTTATCTAGTAGTAGGTTATGGTCTACTTTATCAAATGCCTTACTGAAGTCCAAGTAAACCACATCGACAGCATTCCTCTGGTCCACTAATTTTGTCACTTTGTCAAAGAATGCAATAAGATTAGTTTGGCATGATCTGTTTTTGACAAACCCATGTTGGCTTTTTGTTATTACTTTGTTTGCTTCTAGGTGTTTGTTGATTCGTTGCTTGATTATCTTTTCCAGAATCTTCCCTGGTATTGAGGTGAGGCTGATAGGTCTGTAATTTCCTGGATCTATTTTTCCCCCTTTTTTGAAGATGGGAACTACATCAGCTCTTTTCCAGTCCTCTGGCAGTTCCCCAGTGCTCCAGGATCTTTGAAAGATATAGTTCAGTGGTTCTGAGATCTCGTCTGCCAGTTCCTTCAGAACCTTGGGGTGTAATCCATCAGGTTCTGGTGATTTGAACTTGTCTAGGGTAGACAGGTGTTCACTTACCATTTTCTTCTCTATTTTAACTTGTGTTCCTAATATGTTTTTTGTGATGCTGTTTTTGATAGGTTGGACTGTTTTTTCCTTTTGTGTAAAGACAGATGCAAAAAATGAGTTAAGTAGCTCTGCTTTCTCCCTGTTGCTTGTCATCTTCTTGCCATTTTCTCCCTGCAATGGACCAATTGTTTCCTTGACTTTTTTCTTGTTTTTAATATGTTGGAAGAAACTTTTTTTGTTACTTTTTACGTTTGTCGCAAGCCTTTGTTCATTGTGAGCCTTAGCTTTCCTCACTTCATCTTTACAGGCTTGGGCTATTTGCTGGTATTCTGCCTTAGTTATTTCTCCCTCTTTCCACTTTTTAAAATTGTCCTTTTTGTCTTTCAATTTGTCAGAGAGTTCTTTATGCAGCCATGCTAGTTTCTTTTGAGACCTATTATTTTTCTTCTTCATTGGTATTGTGCTAGACTGGACTTTTATAATCTCACTTTTTAAAATTTCCCAAGCTTCTTGAGTTGTTTTCCCCTTGAGGATTCTCGTCCATGAAATCCTTCCCAAGCTCTCTTTTAAGTTTATTGAAATTAGCTCTCTTATAGTCCAAGACTCTAGTTTGACTTTGTTCTACTGCTTGTGTTTGCATAATGTTGAATTCCAATATTGCATGATCACTTGCCCCCAAGGATCCTGTAGCTTGAACACCTTCTCTCATTTCATCTCTGTTAGTGAGAATTAAGTCCAATATGGCTGATCCCCTTGTTCTCTTCTCTATTTTTTGGGTAACAAAGTTGTCTGCTAGGTTTGTTAGGAACCTGTTAGATCTTCCACTTGGTGCAGAGTTTGTCTCCCAGTTGATGTCAGGGTAGTTAAATGTCAGGGTAGTTAAAGCCTGCAGTACTGCATTCTAACCACTCTATCACCAGGGCTCATAAAACCCCAAGTGGCCTCAACAGCTCTCAGGAAGAGTGCTTACTGGACCAGATGACTGCAAAAAAATACAATCCTTCCATCCTACCCACACCCCCAACATCCAGTCAGAACCCTATCCAATCCACCCCCCACCCAGTCTCAACTGTCACTGCCTATCTTTCCATCCCTCCACCCCACCGCCACCATCACAACTGATGAAACTTCTTGGATGAGAAACGGGTTTTTTCCCTCCTCAAAACCCAGTCCAGTTTGCTTTTTGAAACAGCACTTTCAAGACAACTATGAATTGGATGACTGAGACTCTCCACAGACATTTCCCTTGAGGGATCTTGAACTGCTGCTGACATGTTTGGCAGTTGTGCAAACAGCTTTTCGCAGGCCCTCTTAATAATTCCATATGCTATATTTTTTCATTAAAAAAACAGGACCATGGTTGACTAGACAGGAAATGTCAGATGGCGCAATATGTACGATTTTTCTGAACTGATAAATAGCGCTTGTTTTGGAACAAGTGTGTTTGGAATGGATAGCTGATTTTTAAAACGTTATTTGCCCAACCCCTGGTAAAGGCACATTTGCTTGCAATAGCCCTGATACAAATCCCAATAAGGGTTGTAATTCACTGTTTGGGTGTGCATCTATCCAAATCTAGTTTTTCACAGTGGGCAATAATATATTAAAGAAAGAGACACTGACTCATAGAAAACAGGTTTCTGTGGTATGTTGGAGTTATTTTGGGAGATGGGAGTGTTGCAGAACAGGAAGTGATTTCAGTCTCCAGGAGAGAGATCAGCTTTTATTATTATCTATTCTGTACAGATAAGGTTCAGGCATTTGAAATTCTAAACTGAACGATTTCTAACAGAAAAGCGAACATCTTTATACTTTTTCCACAGTTACAAAAGACATAAGGGGTTGGCTTTACATTATAGATCAGCCTTTTACCATATTAAGAAGTTACACCTTTTTCCTGATTGACACGTGTACTAAAAACTGTCTTATTTTGCATATATGGAACACAGGCTTCACTCTTGTGCCTGTCTTATTTCCTAAGCTTCCTGTTACAGTTTTGTGGTCTGCCGAATCTGAGAGGCCTTCGTGACTTCCCTTTTTGTAGCTTTCCAAAAGAGACCCTTTTCTACTTCATTAAAACCTCTTAATATCATTCTGGAAGGGACCCCATAGGTCATCTAGTCCAACCCTGTTTTATGGCCTCTTGTTTCACTTAATGACTTTGCTTTATTTTACGTCCTGCTTCAGGAGGAAGACCCCCAGATTAGGCAGATTAGACAATACTCAGACAAAAGGCAGCGAAGGATGCAGAAGGAATGGGAAGTATGGAAAACACCTCAGAAGGGACCTTCTCAGGGAAGTGGAATTGTAAAGGTGAAAGAGCAGAAATGCTCTATCAATCTTACAAACTTGTTAATATAATTTTACAATAATGTTAGAGGTAGCATTTCTGGGTTTGCTTCTTCTCTGTACCACCTCACAGAGCTAACTGTATAACCTACAACTCTGATGTTCCTCAGCTCACCTTTGAAGAATACCCCCACTCACCTAAGATAAAAATCTCACCAAAAGGTTTTATTTCCTCTTAAATGCAAAACTTAATACAACTTTTTCACAGGGTGGGATCACACAGGGCAGCCACAGGGCAGAAGAAAGCAACCAGAAATGAATGGCATGGCAACTTTTGGACATGAAGGACCCATGTTATCCAGTATGCTGCCTCTTTTTTTTCTTATTCAAAAAGTTTTATTAGTACAAAGTACAAAGATTTTTCTCTTCCCCCCCAAACCCCTCCCCCCTTACCCTCCCCCCCTCTCACCCCCCACCCCCCACTCCGACTTCCCAGAAAAAGCACAGGGTATAGTATTCAATAAACATAGAATTAAAATATACTAACAGATTATTAATTTCAAAATTTCTCTAATTCTTTAACTCCTTATTACTCAAAATCTAAAAATTAGGCATATATCATTAATAAACTAACATTCCAATATATCAAATTATTAATTTCACAATTATTCTAGATCTTTAATTCCGTATAACTCAAAACCTTTTAAGAGTAGTCAAAAAATTTTTTTTAACATGTATCATCTCTAGTCCATTCCACTAAATATCTTTCATTTAAATAATCTTTAAAATATAATAATAGAGAGAGAAAAAAAGAATTTTTTTTCGCCATCTCGGCCAGATGCACAACCATCAGCGTCAATTCCTTGATAATAGATGAATCTTTCTTCTTCCAACACTATGCCTCCAATATTCTGGCATTTAAAATCAACTTAATTACTATTACAGTATAGTCCGTATTTGTCCCCCCCCCCAAAAAAAACCTGTGTTATAAACTTGATCTTTTCTATAAAATATTTTGAATAGTCCACCATATTTTTATCCAAAAAGCCTTAATTTTCTTTTTCTTTTTTTTTAACATAACCATCGTATACAAAAATACATAACATCTTCACATCACCAATATTTAAATTATAGGTTTAGTCTTTTCCCATATTTCCATCCTTATAATTTCTCCACTATTTTAACCCCATTTTCATACAATCCTTAAACTCAGTTTCTAAATTTAATTCCATTAACACATTATACAATCTTTCTATATGCATTTAACTGTTATCTTTTATTTGTATTGTCAAATTATCATCTTACTGCAAAATACCAATTTTTGATCTTCTCTCCATCTGGCCTACGACTACCCATACTGAAACCAAATTCTAGTTGTTCCTTCTTCTCATTTGACCTTTAGATCTAACTCTTCCACCCACTTGTAGTTTAGTAATTTCTTGAGTTGTCAACTTGAATTGTTGTTGTCTTGATTCTTCCTTACATATAGCCGCTGCTCTGGTCTGACTCTGATCGTTTATCTCTTCTTGTATATCAAATGCATCCAAATTATGAACATCACTCTGGTTCTGTAAATCACCTTGACTCATCAAAGCTCCTCCCATTTGAACTACTGTCAACGACTCTTCTCTCTCTCCTTCCATTACTTCCTTCATTCTTCTTCCTTCTGGTATTTTGGATATCTCGGCCTTTAACACTTTTACATAAAAATCTCTTGCTTTCCATATCGTATTGAGCCGATATCTCTTTCCCAGATGTATCACCGCTATACCAACTGGAGCTTCCCATCTATACTTTATTTGCTGTTGTTTCAATTCATCCACCAGAAATGCGTAATCCTTTCTGGCTCTCAACATTTTGGGAGGAATTTCTTTCATTGTCATCACCTCCTGTCCATCTACATGAAGCTTGTTCTTAAAAGTCGCCTGTAAGATTTCATTACGTAATGTCCTTGTAGTAAAATATATTACAATATCTCTTGGCAGATGTTTCTGTTTAGCCACCCAAGAATTGGCATGATATATCTTGTCAATCTGCATACCCAATTCCTCTTTTGTCGCCCCTAACGTTTGCCCAAATGCCTCCAACATCATTTCTTTTAGGTTTTCTCGTTTGTTCTCCTTTACACCTCTTACTCTTAAAGCAAACTCCATATTTCTATATTGAATCATTAATACCTCAGCTTCATACTTTTCGATTTTATTTTGAGTCTCTCCTATATCGTCACCCAAAGTTGTCACAGATTGTTTAATTTCTTCCACCTCCTCTTCCAAAATTTCAATATTTTCTACCAGTCCTTTAAATACCAATAACATATCTTCCCTTAATTGCTGGTTCCAAGTTACAATCTCCTCTGAAACAGCATGTATTTTTTCATTAATTTCATTAATTTTTAGATTAAACTCCGTAAGAAGTTCATCCTTCGTGGCTTTTAAGGCTTCTTGTAACATTCCAAACATTAAAGTCTGTGGGGGTGTTGAATAAACAATAGGTTGCATTCTTGAAATATGAGCAGGAGGACTATCAAATCCTTTGTTAAAAACAGTCTTTCCAGATTTTGAGGCCATTTAAAATTTAAAATTAAACTTTTTATTTTACTCCGAAGTCAGAAAGAAAAGAGAAAGTTCATCAAAGTCAGGCGTTTTCATACAGAGGGCTGCTAGCAAAACAAAACTTTCCTTTTAACTTTCATTTTTCACGCCCTTTGAAACTTCAATCGCCTTTTTGTTGCTCGTTAACTCAATTAGTTTGTCACTTCCGAAATGAGAATCAACATTGGACTTAAGTTTAAATACTTGCCATCCGAGTCTCCTGGCTTTTTCTGTCTGCTGTAAATCTAGATGTTAAAAATCACATGTTGAAAGCAGAATTGGTTGCGGCTTCTTGCTCTGCATAAGCGGAGATGTCCCAGGTCCCGGAGCAAATGACAGGCTGCTAGGAAGCTCTCACCCTTCGTGCCCCAGATTTTCTCCTGGGGCACTAGGGGGGCTCTACCCTTGCCCGTCTGCTCTCATCTCTCCCCTATGCCCAGGGAGAAGATTTTCAAGCCGCCAGACAGCTGTTCTGGCGGCTTAACGGAACCCGAGATCAGGCGCTTGACGAGGAGCGTCTTCGAAGCTTGTGGAGCCAACCGGAAGTCCCCAGTATGCTGCCTCTTGATGGTGAAAGAAGCTCCTGTCCTTCATGCCTGGATCATCGCATAAGACCACAGGTACAACTCAAATGCAAAAGAGAACTCTGCTCAATAGTGTTTTCCATTTTTTTCTTATTCATCTAATTGATACAGTAGCTTATCACAGGAGGAAGTGACAAGAATGTACAATAAAACAAACAAATATATAAAATCATTATCATTAACAAATATTAAACATTTTTTAAAATCTGTAACATACCGTAGTTAGAAAGAAATAATGGAGGGATATTTAAACTGCCATTATAACATTGGACAGTCACAGAGGGTTGTCAGTTGAGAACTCTCTCTGTGTGTGTATGTGTATACTGTATGTGTCTGTACAGATAGTCCTCAAATTATGACTAGAATGGAGCCCAAAATTTATCTTGCTAAACAAGACAGTTCCTAAGTGGGTTTCCCCCCATTTTATGACATTTCTTCCCACATTTCGTAAGTGAGTCACTGTAGTTCTTAAGATACTAACATGGTTGTTAAATGAATCTGGCTTGCCCGTTTACTTTGCTTGTAAGAAGGCCACAAAAGGTGATCAAGTGAACACAGGACACTGCAACTATCATAAATATGAGTCAGTTGCAGGGCGTCCATGGGGATGATAATCAATACTCGTAAATAATAAGTTATTTTTTCATTACTTCTGTAAATTACAATAGTTCCCTAAATGAATGGATGTAATTCCGGGGATGCCAGGATAGATATGTACTGTATATGTGAAATACATAAATAGATAAAAGACTTTTTTTAAAAAATGTTAAAGATCCAAAAAAGAAAAAGGATGGAGTTTTTGGCAGAGCCCAAGAGGCACAGCCCCAGAGTTGCAGTGAGTGCAGTAGAGACAGGCTGAGTGGCTGCAGCAGCAGTAGACAAAGGAGGAAGGATGAGCTTGAGAGAATGCAAGGAAAATGAGTGGTGCTATAGGTTGGTTAAAGGCAGCAGAAAGCAGCCCGAGCACATCTACAGCAAAGGTGTCAAACTAGCTGCATCACATTGCTGTCACATGACATTTTACCACATTTTTCCCATTCATGGTGCTGGGGTGAGTGTGGTCTGTGCGTGACGCATCCGGCCCATGGGCCAACAGTTTGACACCCCTGGTCTACAGTCATATGTGATGACTTCCCCGGACACCACTCCAAATATCAACTCTGAGGAGGATAAACCACTTCCAGAAACATTAGGAGGGGAATTGGTCAATGGCTCCAAGCAGCAGGCTGAGAATGATTTAGCTGAAGCCCAGCTGCAGCAGGACAGCCCTGAGACTTAAGGTGAGGAAAGAATGCAGCTGCAGAAAGTCAGCGATGAGGAAGAGGAATTACCTATTGTACCTGATCCAAGAACACATAGGGCAGAGGAAAGGGAGGAGCAGTGAAGGTCAGCCAGATTGCTTGTGAGGAAGCAGCCTCTCCCTTTTTGATGGGCTTCACCGAATGCTGGCTGTTTAGCACAGCAGACAGATGGAGATAATGATAGGAAAAACCTGTTCATTTCTTTCCTGTGTGTTCTTGATTTGAACTTTGGATTGTGTCTCTTCAGCTGCTGTCTATCCCTTGCCTTACTTTGACTAGCCTTGCTTTTCCCTGCGGATTTGCCTTTCTCTTGGAATTTACCATTGCTTTGGGAACTTGCTTTTACCTAGTGGACTGGGCTTGCCATTGCCTTCAGGATTAGTGCTAGCTACATTTGAGAACCTTGTGGAACTTATTTGGGTTCAGCTAGTGATGACAGAGCGAACTGCTGTGGAATACCAGTACATATTCCAAAGCCTTAATGAAGACTCCTTACACCCATGGCATGTGTGTGTGTATACCTGAGTAGGACAGAACTGGCCTTTTGTCTCTGTTGGGCAAGAGTGGGAACGGCCTGCCCTCCAGGGCAGAGTGTGTAGCAGCTGCATTTTGCCTGAAGGTTCCATTGGAATGGAGTCTGGGAGCGACCAGCGTACTGACACAAGGGCCGTCTGTGAGGCGTCCAGGCTTGCTAAGTTGAGGGGAGAAGGATGGAGTTGTGGGAAGAGCCCGAGAGGCACATCCCCAGAGCCGGTGTGTGCAGTAGAGACAGGCTGAGCGGCAAGCAAAGGAGGAGGGATGGGCCTGTGGGAATCCCACGAGAGCCTGGGTCAGATTCCCTGCGAGGGCTTGAACAGGGGGCGCTGCGGGTTCCTTAAAGGCAGCGGCAAGCAGCTTGAGTGCCGTCTACGGCCATACTACCCTGAAAGCGCCCGATCCCGTCTGATCTCGGAAGCTAAGCAGGGTCAGGCCTGGTTAGTACTTGGATGGGAGACCGCCTGGGAATACCGGGTGCTGTAGGCTTTTGCCCCCTTTTGCTGCCACTTGAAGACTTTTGGTGCCGCTTGCAGCCTGGCGAACAGAAGGCAACCCTGCTTGCCCCAGCCCCGCCCGTCCCCCTCCCAAGATACTCCTTAGCCGCCCAATCAACCAAAGCTTGAAAGCTAAGTTTTGTGATACCCAGGTAGTCCTTGGCTTACCACCGCAATTCAGCCCTAGGTATCCCTTTGCAGGCAAGGCGGTTGCGAAGAGAGTCGCATCTTTGCCACAGTGGGGACGAGAAGCACTGCCGTCGCCAAGTGAATCATCTGTCGTTAAGCGAGTCTGCTAGCCGCATTGACTTTGCCTGTCGGACGCCCGCTGGGGAGATTACGAAGGACCGTCGCACGACCCTGGGACGGTGCAATTTTCATCGCCCATCCCCGAATTTGGATCGCCCGGGGCCGTGGGGATGCTGCGACGGTCATAGGTGCGACAAACGGTCATGCGGCCCTTTTTACAGTGCCCGTGGGCATTTCTAGGGTGGCTAGGTTAATGGTTTCCAGTCAAGGGCTATCTGTTTATATACGTGCATGCGCCTGCAGGTGTCTCCGCCCGTGCATATGCATATGAATTCCGGAAAGCGAAAGAACGTTTTCAGAAACTAAAACGTATAGCCGAGAAGAAGGACTAAGAAATCCTCTAAAAAGAGAGAAAACGCTTAAGTCAAGATTTGAATTGCACCCTTCTTCTGCCGGCCTGCGCCCGTGATCAAGGTCTGGTTGGCAGCTGGCCTTTTGTCTCTGTTGGGCCAGAGCGTGAACGGCCTGCCCTGCAGGGCAGAGTGTGTGGCAGCTTCATTTTGCCTGCAGGTTCCATCGGAATGGAGTGCGGGAGCGACCAGCGTACCGGCACAGGAGCCAGCCGTCCGTGAGGCGTCCAGGCTTGCTAGGTTGAGGGGAGGCAAAGGAGGAGGGATGGGCCTGTGGGAATCCCACGAGAGCCTGGGTGAGATTCCCTGCGAGGGCTTGAACAGGGGGCGCTGCGGGTTGCTTAAAGGCAGCGGCAAGCAGCTTGAGTGCCGTCTACGGCCATACTACCCTGAAAGCGCCCGATCCCGTCTGATCTCGGAAGCTAAGCAGGGTCAGGCCTGGTTAGTACTTGGATGGGAGACCGCCTGGGAATACCGGGTGCTGTAGGCTTTTGCCCCCTTTTGCTGCCACTTGAAGACTTTTGGTGCCGCTTGCAGCCTGGCGAACAGAAGGCAACCCTGCTTGCCCCAGCCCCGCCCGTCCCCCTCCCAAGATACTCCTTAGCCGCCCAATCAACCAAAGCTTGAAAGCTAAGTTTTGTGATACCCAGGTAGTCCTTGGCTTACCACCGCAATTCAGCCCTAGGTATCCCTTTGCAGGCAAGGCGGTTGCGAAGAGAGTCGCATCTTTGCCACAGTGGGGACGAGAAGCACTGCCGTCGCCAAGTGAATCATCTGTCGTTAAGCGAGTCTGCTAGCCGCATTGACTTTGCCTGTCGGACGCCCGCTGGGGAGATTACGAAGGACCGTCGCACGACCCTGGGACGGTGCAATTTTCATCGCCCTTCCCCGAATTTGGATCGCCCGAGGCCGTGGGGATGCTGCGACGGTCATAGGTGCGACAAACGGTCATGCGGCCCTTTTTACAGTGCCCGTGGGCATTTCTAGGGTGGCTAGGTTAATGGTTTCCAGTCAAGGGCTATCTGTTTATATACGTGCATGCGCCTGCAGGTGTCTCCGCCCGTGCATATGCATATGAATTCCGGAAAGCGAAAGAACGTTTTCAGAAACTAAAACGTATAGCCGAGAAGAAGGACTAAGAAATCCTCTAAAAAGAGAGAAAACGCTTAAGTCAAGATTTGAATTGCACCCTTCTTCTGCCGGCCTGCGCCCGTGATCAAGGTCTGGTTGGCAGCTGGCCTTTTGTCTCTGTTGGGCCAGAGCGTGAACGGCCTGCCCTGCAGGGCAGAGTGTGTGGCAGCTTCATTTTGCCTGCAGGTTCCATCGGAATGGAGTGCGGGAGCGACCAGCGTACCGGCACGGGAGCCAGCCGTCCGTGAGGCGTCCAGGCTTGCTAGGTTGAGGGGAGGCAAAGGAGGAGGGATGGGCCTGTGGGAATCCCACGAGAGCCTGGGTGAGATTCCCTGCGAGGGTTTGAACAGGGGGCGCTGCGGGTTCCTTAAAGGCAGCGGCAAGCAGCTTGAGTGCCGTCTACGGCCATACTACCCTGAAAGCGCCCGATCCCGTCTGATCTCGGAAGCTAAGCAGGGTCAGGCCTGGTTAGTACTTGGATGGGAGACCGCCTGGGAATACCGGGTGCTGTAGGCTTTTGCCCCCTTTTGCTGCCACTTGAAGACTTTTGGTGCCGCTTGCAGCCTGGCGAACAGAAGGCAACCCTGCTTGCCCCAGCCCCGCCCGTCCCCCTCCCAAGATACTCCTTAGCCGCCCAATCAACCAAAGCTTGAAAGCTAAGTTTTGTGATACCCAGGTAGTCCTTGGCTTACCACCGCAATTCAGCCCTAGGTATCCCTTTGCAGGCAAGGCGGTTGCGAAGAGAGTCGCATCTTTGCCACAGTGGGGACGAGAAGCACTGCCGTCGCCAAGTGAATCATCTGTCGTTAAGCGAGTCTGCTAGCCGCATTGACTTTGCCTGTCGGACGTCCGCTGGGGAGATTACGAAGGACCGTCGCACGACCCTGGGACGGTGCAATTTTCATCGCCCATCCCCGAATTTGGATCGCCCGGGGCCGTGGGGATGCTGCGACGGTCATAGGTGCGACAAACGGTCATGCGGCCCTTTTTACAGTGCCCGTGGGCATTTCTAGGGTGGCTAGGTTAATGGTTTCCAGTCAAGGGCTATCTATTTATATACGTGCATGCGCCTGCAGGTGTCTCCGCCCGTGCATATGCATATGAATTCCGGAAAGCGAAAGAACGTTTTCAGAAACTAAAACGTATAGCCGAGAAGAAGGACTAAGAAATCCTCTAAAAAGAGAGAAAACGCTTAAGTCAAGATTTGAATTGCACCCTTCTTCTGCCGGCCTGCGCCCGTGATCAAGGTCTGGTTGGCAGCTGGCCTTTTGTCTCTGTTGGGCCAGAGCGTGAACGGCCTGCCCTGCAGGGCAGAGTGTGTGGCAGCTTCATTTTGCCTGCAGGTTCCATCGGAATGGAGTGCGGGAGCGACCAGCGTACCGGCACGGGAGCCAGCCGTCCGTGAGGCGTCCAGGCTTGCTAGGTTGAGGGGAGGCAAAGGAGGAGGGATGGGCCTGTGGGAATCCCACGAGAGCCTGGGTGAGATTCCCTGCGAGGGTTTGAACAGGGGGCGCTGCGGGTTCCTTAAAGGCAGCGGCAAGCAGCTTGAGTGCCGTCTACGGCCATACTACCCTGAAAGCGCCCGATCCCGTCTGATCTCGGAAGCTAAGCAGGGTCAGGCCTGGTTAGTACTTGGATGGGAGACCGCCTGGGAATACCGGGTGCTGTAGGCTTTTGCCCCCTTTTGCTGCCACTTGAAGACTTTTGGTGCCGCTTGCAGCCTGGCGAACAGAAGGCAACCCTGCTTGCCCCAGCCCCGCCCGTCCCCCTCCCAAGATACTCCTTAGCCGCCCAATCAACCAAAGCTTGAAAGCTAAGTTTTGTGATACCCAGGTAGTCCTTGGCTTACCACCGCAATTCAGCCCTAGGTATCCCTTTGCAGGCAAGGCGGTTGCGAAGAGAGTCGCATCTTTGCCACAGTGGGGACGAGAAGCACTGCCGTCGCCAAGTGAATCATCTGTCGTTAAGCGAGTCTGCTAGCCGCATTGACTTTGCCTGTCGGACGTCCGCTGGGGAGATTACGAAGGACCGTCGCACGACCCTGGGACGGTGCAATTTTCATCGCCCATCCCCGAATTTGGATCGCCCGGGGCCGTGGGGATGCTGCGACGGTCATAGGTGCGACAAACGGTCATGCGGCCCTTTTTACAGTGCCCGTGGGCATTTCTAGGGTGGCTAGGTTAATGGTTTCCAGTCAAGGGCTATCTATTTATATACGTGCATGCGCCTGCAGGTGTCTCCGCCCGTGCATATGCATATGAATTCCGGAAAGCGAAAGAACGTTTTCAGAAACTAAAACGTATAGCCGAGAAGAAGGACTAAGAAATCCTCTAAAAAGAGAGAAAACGCTTAAGTCAAGATTTGAATTGCACCCTTCTTCTGCCGGCCTGCGCCCGTGATCAAGGTCTGGTTGGCAGCTGGCCTTTTGTCTCTGTTGGGCCAGAGCGTGAACGGCCTGCCCTGCAGGGCAGAGTGTGTGGCAGCTTCATTTTGCCTGCAGGTTCCATCGGAATGGAGTGCGGGAGCGACCAGCGTACCGGCACGGGAGCCAGCCGTCCGTGAGGCGTCCAGGCTTGCTAGGTTGAGGGGAGGCAAAGGAGGAGGGATGGGCCTGTGGGAATCCCACGAGAGCCTGGGTGAGATTCCCTGCGAGGGTTTGAACAGGGGGCGCTGCGGGTTCCTTAAAGGCAGCGGCAAGCAGCTTGAGTGCCGTCTACGGCCATACTACCCTGAAAGCGCCCGATCCCGTCTGATCTCGGAAGCTAAGCAGGGTCAGGCCTGGTTAGTACTTGGATGGGAGACCGCCTGGGAATACCGGGTGCTGTAGGCTTTTGCCCCCTTTTGCTGCCACTTGAAGACTTTTGGTGCCGCTTGCAGCCTGGCGAACAGAAGGCAACCCTGCTTGCCCCAGCCCCGCCCGTCCCCCTCCCAAGATACTCCTTAGCCGCCCAATCAACCAAAGCTTGAAAGCTAAGTTTTGTGATACCCAGGTAGTCCTTGGCTTACCACCGCAATTCAGCCCTAGGTATCCCTTTGCAGGCAAGGCGGTTGCGAAGAGAGTCGCATCTTTGCCACAGTGGGGACGAGAAGCACTGCCGTCGCCAAGTGAATCATCTGTCGTTAAGCGAGTCTGCTAGCCGCATTGACTTTGCCTGTCGGACGCCCGCTGGGGAGATTACGAAGGACCGTCGCACGACCCTGGGACGGTGCAATTTTCATCGCCCATCCCCGAATTTGGATCGCCCGGGGCCGTGGGGATGCTGCGACGGTCATAGGTGCGACAAACGGTCATGCGGCCCTTTTTACAGTGCCCGTGGGCATTTCTAGGGTGGCTAGGTTAATGGTTTCCAGTCAAGGGCTATCTGTTTATATACGTGCATGCGCCTGCAGGTGTCTCCGCCCGTGCATATGCATATGAATTCCGGAAAGCGAAAGAACGTTTTCAGAAACTAAAACGTATAGCCGAGAAGAAGGACTAAGAAATCCTCTAAAAAGAGAGAAAACGCTTAAGTCAAGATTTGAATTGCACCCTTCTTCTGCCGGCCTGCGCCCGTGATCAAGGTCTGGTTGGCAGCTGGCCTTTTGTCTCTGTTGGGCCAGAGCGTGAACGGCCTGCCCTGCAGGGCAGAGTGTGTGGCAGCTTCATTTTGCCTGCAGGTTCCATCGGAATGGAGTGCGGGAGCGACCAGCGTACCGGCACGGGAGCCAGCCGTCCGTGAGGCGTCCAGGCTTGCTAGGTTGAGGGGAGGCAAAGGAGGAGGGATGGGCCTGTGGGAATCCCACGAGAGCCTGGGTGAGATTCCCTGCGAGGGTTTGAACAGGGGGCGCTGCGGGTTCCTTAAAGGCAGCGGCAAGCAGTTTGAGTGCCGTCTACGGCCATACTACCCTGAAAGCGCCCGATCCCGTCTGATCTCGGAAGCTAAGCAGGGTCAGGCCTGGTTAGTACTTGGATGGGAGACCGCCTGGGAATACCGGGTGCTGTAGGCTTTTGCCCCCTTTTGCTGCCACTTGAAGACTTTTGGTGCCGCTTGCAGCCTGGCGAACAGAAGGCAACCCTGCTTGCCCCAGCCCCGCCCGTCCCCCTCCCAAGATACTCCTTAGCCGCCCAATCAACCAAAGCTTGAAAGCTAAGTTTTGTGATACCCAGGTAGTCCTTGGCTTACCACCGCAATTCAGCCCTAGGTATCCCTTTGCAGGCAAGGCGGTTGCGAAGAGAGTCGCATCTTTGCCACAGTGGGGACGAGAAGCACTGCCGTCGCCAAGTGAATCATCTGTCGTTAAGCGAGTCTGCTAGCCGCATTGACTTTGCCTGTCGGACGTCCGCTGGGGAGATTACGAAGGACCGTCGCACGACCCTGGGACGGTGCAATTTTCATCGCCCATCCCCGAATTTGGATCGCCCGGGGCCGTGGGGATGCTGCGACGGTCATAGGTGCGACAAACGGTCATGCGGCCCTTTTTACAGTGCCCGTGGGCATTTCTAGGGTGGCTAGGTTAATGGTTTCCAGTCAAGGGCTATCTGTTTATATACGTGCATGCGCCTGCAGGTGTCTCCGCCCGTGCATATGCATATGAATTCCGGAAAGCGAAAGAACGTTTTCAGAAACTAAAACGTATAGCCGAGAAGAAGGACTAAGAAATCCTCTAAAAAGAGAGAAAACGCTTAAGTCAAGATTTGAATTGCACCCTTCTTCTGCCGGCCTGCGCCCGTGATCAAGGTCTGGTTGGCAGCTGGCCTTTTGTCTCTGTTGGGCCAGAGCGTGAACGGCCTGCCCTGCAGGGCAGAGTGTGTGGCAGCTTCATTTTGCCTGCAGGTTCCATCGGAATGGAGTGCGGGAGCGACCAGCGTACCGGCACGGGAGCCAGCCGTCCGTGAGGCGTCCAGGCTTGCTAGGTTGAGGGGAGGCAAAGGAGGAGGGATGGGCCTGTGGGAATCCCACGAGAGCCTGGGTGAGATTCCCTGCGAGGGTTTGAACAGGGGGCGCTGCGGGTTCCTTAAAGGCAGCGGCAAGCAGCTTGAGTGCCGTCTACGGCCATACTACCCTGAAAGCGCCCGATCCCGTCTGATCTCGGAAGCTAAGCAGGGTCAGGCCTGGTTAGTACTTGGATGGGAGACCGCCTGGGAATACCGGGTGCTGTAGGCTTTTGCCCCTTTTTGCTGCCACTTGAAGACTTTTGGTGCCGCTTGCAGCCTGGCGAACAGAAAGCAACCCTGCTTGCCCCAGCCCCGCCCGTCCCCCTCCCAAGATACTCCTTAGCCGCCCAATCAACCAAAGCTTGAAAGCTAAGTTTTGTGATACCCAGGTAGTCCTTGGCTTACCACCGCAATTCAGCCCTAGGTATCCCTTTGCAGGCAAGGCGGTTGCGAAGAGAGTCGCATCTTTGCCACAGTGGGGACGAGAAGCACTGCCGTCGCCAAGTGAATCATCTGTCGTTAAGCGAGTCTGCTAGCCGCATTGACTTTGCCTGTCGGACGTCCGCTGGGGAGATTACGAAGGACCGTCGCACGACCCTGGGACGGTGCAATTTTCATCGCCCATCCCCGAATTTGGATCGCCCGGGGCCGTGGGGATGCTGCGATGGTCATAGGTGCGACAAACGGTCATGCGGCCCTTTTTACAGTGCCCGTGGGCATTTCTAGGGTGGCTAGGTTAATGGTTTCCAGTCAAGGGCTATCTGTTTATATACGTGCATGCGCCTGCAGGTGTCTCCGCCCGTGCATATGCATATGAATTCCGGAAAGCGAAAGAACGTTTTCAGAAACTAAAACGTATAGCCGAGAAGAAGGACTAAGAAATCCTCTAAAAAGAGAGAAAACGCTTAAGTCAAGATTTGAATTGCACCCTTCTTCTGCCGGCCTGCGCCCGTGATCAAGGTCTGGTTGGCAGCTGGCCTTTTGTCTCTGTTGGGCCAGAGCGTGAACGGCCTGCCCTGCAGGGCAGAGTGTGTGGCAGCTTCATTTTGCCTGCAGGTTCCATCGGAATGGAGTGCGGGAGCGACCAGCGTACCGGCACGGGAGCCAGCCGTCCGTGAGGCGTCCAGGCTTGCTAGGTTGAGGGGAGGCAAAGGAGGAGGGATGGGCCTGTGGGAATCCCACGAGAGCCTGGGTGAGATTCCCTGCGAGGGTTTGAACAGGGGGCGCTGCGGGTTCCTTAAAGGCAGCGGCAAGCAGCTTGAGTGCCGTCTACGGCCATACTACCCTGAAAGCGCCCGATCCCGTCTGATCTCGGAAGCTAAGCAGGGTCAGGCCTGGTTAGTACTTGGATGGGAGACCGCCTGGGAATACCGGGTGCTGTAGGCTTTTGCCCCCTTTTGCTGCCACTTGAAGACTTTTGGTGCCGCTTGCAGCCTGGCGAACAGAAGGCAACCCTGCTTGCCCCAGCCCCGCCCGTCCCCCTCCCAAGATACTCCTTAGCCGCCCAATCAACCAAAGCTTGAAAGCTAAGTTTTGTGATACCCAGGTAGTCCTTGGCTTACCACCGCAATTCAGCCCTAGGTATCCCTTTGCAGGCAAGGCGGTTGCGAAGAGAGTCGCATCTTTGCCACAGTGGGGACGAGAAGCACTGCCGTCGCCAAGTGAATCATCTGTCGTTAAGCGAGTCTGCTAGCCGCATTGACTTTGCCTGTCGGACGCCCGCTGGGGAGATTACGAAGGACCGTCGCACGACCCTGGGACGGTGCAATTTTCATCGCCCATCCCCGAATTTGGATCGCCCGGGGCCGTGGGGATGCTGCGACGGTCATAGGTGCGACAAACGGTCATGCGGCCCTTTTTACAGTGCCCGTGGGCATTTCTAGGGTGGCTAGGTTAATGGTTTCCAGTCAAGGGCTATCTGTTTATATACGTGCATGCGCCTGCAGGTGTCTCCGCCCGTGCATATGCATATGAATTCCGGAAAGCGAAAGAACGTTTTCAGAAACTAACGTATAGCCGAGAAGAAGGACTAAGAAATCCTCTAAAAAGAGAGAAAACGCTTAAGTCAAGATTTGAATTGCACCCTTCTTCTGCCGGCCTGCGCCCGTGATCAAGGTCTGGTTGGCAGCTGGCCTTTTGTCTCTGTTGGGCCAGAGTGTGAACGGCCTGCCCTGCAGGGCAGAGTGTGTGGCAGCTTCATTTTGCCTGCAGGTTCCATCGGAATGGAGTGCGGGAGCGACCAGCGTACCGGCACGGGAGCCAGCCGTCCGTGAGGCGTCCAGGCTTGCTAGGTTGAGGGGAGGCAAAGGAGGAGGGATGGGCCTGTGGGAATCCCACGAGAGCCTGGGTGAGATTCCCTGCGAGGGCTTGAACAGGGGGCGCTGCGGGTTGCTTAAAGGCAGCGGCAAGCAGCTTGAGTGCCGTCTACGGCCATACTACCCTGAAAGCGCCCGATCCCGTCTGATCTCGGAAGCTAAGCAGGGTCAGGCCTGGTTAGTACTTGGATGGGAGACCGCCTGGGAATACCGGGTGCTGTAGGCTTTTGCCCCCTTTTGCTGCCACTTGAAGACTTTTGGTGCCGCTTGCAGCCTGGCGAACAGAAGGCAACCCTGCTTGCCCCAGCCCCGCCCGTCCCCCTCCCAAGATACTCCTTAGCCGCCCAATCAACCAAAGCTTGAAAGCTAAGTTTTGTGATACCCAGGTAGTCCTTGGCTTACCACCGCAATTCAGCCCTAGGTATCCCTTTGCAGGCAAGGCGGTTGCGAAGAGAGTCGCATCTTTGCCACAGTGGGGACGAGAAGCACTGCCGTCGCCAAGTGAATCATCTGTCGTTAAGCGAGTCTGCTAGCCGCATTGACTTTGCCTGTCGGACGCCCGCTGGGGAGATTACGAAGGACCGTCGCACGACCCTGGGACGGTGCAATTTTCATCGCCCATCCCCGAATTTGGATCGCCCGGGGCCGTGGGGATGCTGCGACGGTCATAGGTGCGACAAACGGTCATGCGGCCCTTTTTACAGTGCCCGTGGGCATTTCTAGGGTGGCTAGGTTAATGGTTTCCAGTCAAGGGCTATCTGTTTATATACGTGCATGCGCCTGCAGGTGTCTCCGCCCGTGCATATGCATATGAATTCCGGAAAGCGAAAGAACGTTTTCAGAAACTAAAACGTATAGCCGAGAAGAAGGACTAAGAAATCCTCTAAAAAGAGAGAAAACGCTTAAGTCAAGATTTGAATTGCACCCTTCTTCTGCCGGCCTGCGCCCGTGATCAAGGTCTGGTTGGCAGCTGGCCTTTTGTCTCTGTTGGGCCAGAGCGTGAACGGCCTGCCCTGCAGGGCAGAGTGTGTGGCAGCTTCATTTTGCCTGCAGGTTCCATCGGAATGGAGTGCGGGAGCGACCAGCGTACCGGCACGGGAGCCAGCCGTCCGTGAGGCGTCCAGGCTTGCTAGGTTGAGGGGAGGCAAAGGAGGAGGGATGGGCCTGTGGGAATCCCACGAGAGCCTGGGTGAGATTCCCTGCGAGGGCTTGAACAGGGGGCGCTGCGGGTTGCTTAAAGGCAGCGGCAAGCAGCTTGAGTGCCGTCTACGGCCATACTACCCTGAAAGCGCCCGATCCCGTCTGATCTCGGAAGCTAAGCAGGGTCAGGCCTGGTTAGTACTTGGATGGGAGACCGCCTGGGAATACCGGGTGCTGTAGGCTTTTGCCCCCTTTTGCTGCCACTTGAAGACTTTTGGTGCCGCTTGCAGCCTGGCGAACAGAAGGCAACCCTGCTTGCCCCAGCCCCGCCCGTCCCCCTCCCAAGATACTCCTTAGCCGCCCAATCAACCAAAGCTTGAAAGCTACGTTTTGTGATACCCAGGTAGTCCTTGGCTTACCACCGCAATTCAGCCCTAGGTATCCCTTTGCAGGCAAGGCGGTTGCGAAGAGAGTCGCATCTTTGCCACAGTGGGGACGAGAAGCACTGCCGTCGCCAAGTGAATCATCTGTCGTTAAGCGAGTCTGCTAGCCGCATTGACTTTGCCTGTCGGACGCCCGCTGGGGAGATTACGAAGGACCGTCGCACGACCCTGGGACGGTGCAATTTTCATCGCCCATCCCCGAATTTGGATCGCCCGGGGCCGTGGGGATGCTGCGACGGTCATAGGTGCGACAAACGGTCATGCGGCCCTTTTTACAGTGCCCGTGGGCATTTCTAGGGTGGCTAGGTTAATGGTTTCCAGTCAAGGGCTATCTGTTTATATACGTGCATGCGCCTGCAGGTGTCTCCGCCCGTGCATATGCATATGAATTCCGGAAAGCGAAAGAACGTTTTCAGAAACTAAAACGTATAGCCGAGAAGAAGGACTAAGAAATCCTCTAAAAAGAGAGAAAACGCTTAAGTCAAGATTTGAATTGCACCCTTCTTCTGCCGGCCTGCGCCCGTGATCAAGGTCTGGTTGGCAGCTGGCCTTTTGTCTCTGTTGGGCCAGAGCGTGAACGGCCTGCCCTGCAGGGCAGAGTGTGTGGCAGCTTCATTTTGCCTGCAGGTTCCATCGGAATGGAGTGCGGGAGCGACCAGCGTACCGGCACGGGAGCCAGCCGTCCGTGAGGCGTCCAGGCTTGCTAGGTTGAGGGGAGGCAAAGGAGGAGGGATGGGCCTGTGGGAATCCCACGAGAGCCTGGGTGAGATTCCCTGCGAGGGTTTGAACAGGGGGCGCTGCGGGTTCCTTAAAGGCAGCGGCAAGCAGCTTGAGTGCCGTCTACGGCCATACTACCCTGAAAGCGCCCGATCCCGTCTGATCTCGGAAGCTAAGCAGGGTCAGGCCTGGTTAGTACTTGGATGGGAGACCGCCTGGGAATACCGGGTGCTGTAGGCTTTTGCCCCCTTTTGCTGCCACTTGAAGACTTTTGGTGCCGCTTGCAGCCTGGCGAACAGAAGGCAACCCTGCTTGCCCCAGCCCCGCCCGTCCCCCTCCCAAGATACTCCTTAGCCGCCCAATCAACCAAAGCTTGAAAGCTAAGTTTTGTGATACCCAGGTAGTCCTTGGCTTACCACCGCAATTCAGCCCTAGGTATCCCTTTGCAGGCAAGGCGGTTGCGAAGAGAGTCGCATCTTTGCCACAGTGGGGACGAGAAGCACTGCCGTCGCCAAGTGAATCATCTGTCGTTAAGCGAGTCTGCTAGCCGCATTGACTTTGCCTGTCGGACGCCCGCTGGGGAGATTACGAAGGACCGTCGCACGACCCTGGGACGGTGCAATTTTCATCGCCCATCCCCGAATTTGGATCGCCCGGGGCCGTGGGGATGCTGCGACGGTCATAGGTGCGACAAACGGTCATGCGGCCCTTTTTACAGTGCCCGTGGGCATTTCTAGGGTGGCTAGGTTAATGGTTTCCAGTCAAGGGCTATCTGTTTATATACGTGCATGCGCCTGCAGGTGTCTCCGCCCGTGCATATGCATATGAATTCCGGAAAGCGAAAGAACGTTTTCAGAAACTAAAACGTATAGCCGAGAAGAAGGACTAAGAAATCCTCTAAAAAGAGAGAAAACGCTTAAGTCAAGATTTGAATTGCACCCTTCTTCTGCCGGCCTGCGCCCGTGATCAAGGTCTGGTTGGCAGCTGGCCTTTTGTCTCTGTTGGGCCAGAGCGTGAACGGCCTGCCCTGCAGGGCAGAGTGTGTGGCAGCTTCATTTTGCCTGCAGGTTCCATCGGAATGGAGTGCGGGAGCGACCAGCGTACCGGCACGGGAGCCAGCCGTCCGTGAGGCGTCCAGGCTTGCTAGGTTGAGGGGAGGCAAAGGAGGAGGGATGGGCCTGTGGGAATCCCACGAGAGCCTGGGTGAGATTCCCTGCGAGGGTTTGAACAGGGGGCGCTGCGGGTTCCTTAAAGGCAGCGGCAAGCAGCTTGAGTGCCGTCTACGGCCATACTACCCTGAAAGCGCCCGATCCCGTCTGATCTCGGAAGCTAAGCAGGGTCAGGCCTGGTTAGTACTTGGATGGGAGACCGCCTGGGAATACCGGGTGCTGTAGGCTTTTGCCCCCTTTTGCTGCCACTTGAAGACTTTTGGTGCCGCTTGCAGCCTGGCGAACAGAAGGCAACCCTGCTTGCCCCAGCCCCGCCCGTCCCCCTCCCAAGATACTCCTTAGCCGCCCAATCAACCAAAGCTTGAAAGCTAAGTTTTGTGATACCCAGGTAGTCCTTGGCTTACCACCGCAATTCAGCCCTAGGTATCCCTTTGCAGGCAAGGCGGTTGCGAAGAGAGTCGCATCTTTGCCACAGTGGGGACGAGAAGCACTGCCGTCGCCAAGTGAATCATCTGTCGTTAAGCGAGTCTGCTAGCCGCATTGACTTTGCCTGTCGGACGTCCGCTGGGGAGATTACGAAGGACCGTCGCACGACCCTGGGACGGTGCAATTTTCATCGCCCATCCCCGAATTTGGATCGCCCGGGGCCGTGGGGATGCTGCGACGGTCATAGGTGCGACAAACGGTCATGCGGCCCTTTTTACAGTGCCCGTGGGCATTTCTAGGGTGGCTAGGTTAATGGTTTCCAGTCAAGGGCTATCTATTTATATACGTGCATGCGCCTGCAGGTGTCTCCGCCCGTGCATATGCATATGAATTCCGGAAAGCGAAAGAACGTTTTCAGAAACTAAAACGTATAGCCGAGAAGAAGGACTAAGAAATCCTCTAAAAAGAGAGAAAACGCTTAAGTCAAGATTTGAATTGCACCCTTCTTCTGCCGGCCTGCGCCCGTGATCAAGGTCTGGTTGGCAGCTGGCCTTTTGTCTCTGTTGGGCCAGAGCGTGAACGGCCTGCCCTGCAGGGCAGAGTGTGTGGCAGCTTCATTTTGCCTGCAGGTTCCATCGGAATGGAGTGCGGGAGCGACCAGCGTACCGGCACGGGAGCCAGCCGTCCGTGAGGCGTCCAGGCTTGCTAGGTTGAGGGGAGGCAAAGGAGGAGGGATGGGCCTGTGGGAATCCCACGAGAGCCTGGGTGAGATTCCCTGCGAGGGCTTGAACAGGGGGCGCTGCGGGTTGCTTAAAGGCAGCGGCAAGCAGCTTGAGTGCCGTCTACGGCCATACTACCCTGAAAGCGCCCGATCCCGTCTGATCTCGGAAGCTAAGCAGGGTCAGGCCTGGTTAGTACTTGGATGGGAGACCGCCTGGGAATACCGGGTGCTGTAGGCTTTTGCCCCCTTTTGCTGCCACTTGAAGACTTTTGGTGCCGCTTGCAGCCTGGCGAACAGAAGGCAACCCTGCTTGCCCCAGCCCCGCCCGTCCCCCTCCCAAGATACTCCTTAGCCGCCCAATCAACCAAAGCTTGAAAGCTAAGTTTTGTGATACCCAGGTAGTCCTTGGCTTACCACCGCAATTCAGCCCTAGGTATCCCTTTGCAGGCAAGGCGGTTGCGAAGAGAGTCGCATCTTTGCCACAGTGGGGACGAGAAGCACTGCCGTCGCCAAGTGAATCATCTGTCGTTAAGCGAGTCTGCTAGCCGCATTGACTTTGCCTGTCGGACGCCCGCTGGGGAGATTACGAAGGACCGTCGCACGACCCTGGGACGGTGCAATTTTCATCGCCCATCCCCGAATTTGGATCGCCCGGGGCCGTGGGGATGCTGCGACGGTCATAGGTGCGACAAACGGTCATGCGGCCCTTTTTACAGTGCCCGTGGGCATTTCTAGGGTGGCTAGGTTAATGGTTTCCAGTCAAGGGCTATCTGTTTATATACGTGCATGCGCCTGCAGGTGTCTCCGCCCGTGCATATGCATATGAATTCCGGAAAGCGAAAGAACGTTTTCAGAAACTAAAACGTATAGCCGAGAAGAAGGACTAAGAAATCCTCTAAAAAGAGAGAAAACGCTTAAGTCAAGATTTGAATTGCACCCTTCTTCTGCCGGCCTGCGCCCGTGATCAAGGTCTGGTTGGCAGCTGGCCTTTTGTCTCTGTTGGGCCAGAGCGTGAACGGCCTGCCCTGCAGGGCAGAGTGTGTGGCAGCTTCATTTTGCCTGCAGGTTCCATCGGAATGGAGTGCGGGAGCGACCAGCGTACCGGCACGGGAGCCAGCCGTCCGTGAGGCGTCCAGGCTTGCTAGGTTGAGGGGAGGCAAAGGAGGAGGGATGGGCCTGTGGGAATCCCACGAGAGCCTGGGTGAGATTCCCTGCGAGGGTTTGAACAGGGGGCGCTGCGGGTTCCTTAAAGGCAGCGGCAAGCAGTTTGAGTGCCGTCTACGGCCATACTACCCTGAAAGCGCCCGATCCCGTCTGATCTCGGAAGCTAAGCAGGGTCAGGCCTGGTTAGTACTTGGATGGGAGACCGCCTGGGAATACCGGGTGCTGTAGGCTTTTGCCCCCTTTTGCTGCCACTTGAAGACTTTTGGTGCCGCTTGCAGCCTGGCGAACAGAAGGCAACCCTGCTTGCCCCAGCCCCGCCCGTCCCCCTCCCAAGATACTCCTTAGCCGCCCAATCAACCAAAGCTTGAAAGCTAAGTTTTGTGATACCCAGGTAGTCCTTGGCTTACCACCGCAATTCAGCCCTAGGTATCCCTTTGCAGGCAAGGCGGTTGCGAAGAGAGTCGCATCTTTGCCACAGTGGGGACGAGAAGCACTGCCGTCGCCAAGTGAATCATCTGTCGTTAAGCGAGTCTGCTAGCCGCATTGACTTTGCCTGTCGGACGTCCGCTGGGGAGATTACGAAGGACCGTCGCACGACCCTGGGACGGTGCAATTTTCATCGCCCATCCCCGAATTTGGATCGCCCGGGGCCGTGGGGATGCTGCGACGGTCATAGGTGCGACAAACGGTCATGCGGCCCTTTTTACAGTGCCCGTGGGCATTTCTAGGGTGGCTAGGTTAATGGTTTCCAGTCAAGGGCTATCTGTTTATATACGTGCATGCGCCTGCAGGTGTCTCCGCCCGTGCATATGCATATGAATTCCGGAAAGCGAAAGAACGTTTTCAGAAACTAAAACGTATAGCCGAGAAGAAGGACTAAGAAATCCTCTAAAAAGAGAGAAAACGCTTAAGTCAAGATTTGAATTGCACCCTTCTTCTGCCGGCCTGCGCCCGTGATCAAGGTCTGGTTGGCAGCTGGCCTTTTGTCTCTGTTGGGCCAGAGCGTGAACGGCCTGCCCTGCAGGGCAGAGTGTGTGGCAGCTTCATTTTGCCTGCAGGTTCCATCGGAATGGAGTGCGGGAGCGACCAGCGTACCGGCACGGGAGCCAGCCGTCCGTGAGGCGTCCAGGCTTGCTAGGTTGAGGGGAGGCAAAGGAGGAGGGATGGGCCTGTGGGAATCCCACGAGAGCCTGGGTGAGATTCCCTGCGAGGGTTTGAACAGGGGGCGCTGCGGGTTCCTTAAAGGCAGCGGCAAGCAGCTTGAGTGCCGTCTACGGCCATACTACCCTGAAAGCGCCCGATCCCGTCTGATCTCGGAAGCTAAGCAGGGTCAGGCCTGGTTAGTACTTGGATGGGAGACCGCCTGGGAATACCGGGTGCTGTAGGCTTTTGCCCCTTTTTGCTGCCACTTGAAGACTTTTGGTGCCGCTTGCAGCCTGGCGAACAGAAAGCAACCCTGCTTGCCCCAGCCCCGCCCGTCCCCCTCCCAAGATACTCCTTAGCCGCCCAATCAACCAAAGCTTGAAAGCTAAGTTTTGTGATACCCAGGTAGTCCTTGGCTTACCACCGCAATTCAGCCCTAGGTATCCCTTTGCAGGCAAGGCGGTTGCGAAGAGAGTCGCATCTTTGCCACAGTGGGGACGAGAAGCACTGCCGTCGCCAAGTGAATCATCTGTCGTTAAGCGAGTCTGCTAGCCGCATTGACTTTGCCTGTCGGACGTCCGCTGGGGAGATTACGAAGGACCGTCGCACGACCCTGGGACGGTGCAATTTTCATCGCCCATCCCCGAATTTGGATCGCCCGGGGCCGTGGGGATGCTGCGACGGTCATAGGTGCGACAAACGGTCATGCGGCCCTTTTTACAGTGCCCGTGGGCATTTCTAGGGTGGCTAGGTTAATGGTTTCCAGTCAAGGGCTATCTGTTTATATACGTGCATGCGCCTGCAGGTGTCTCCGCCCGTGCATATGCATATGAATTCCGGAAAGCGAAAGAACGTTTTCAGAAACTAAAACGTATAGCCGAGAAGAAGGACTAAGAAATCCTCTAAAAAGAGAGAAAACGCTTAAGTCAAGATTTGAATTGCACCCTTCTTCTGCCGGCCTGCGCCCGTGATCAAGGTCTGGTTGGCAGCTGGCCTTTTGTCTCTGTTGGGCCAGAGCGTGAACGGCCTGCCCTGCAGGGCAGAGTGTGTGGCAGCTTCATTTTGCCTGCAGGTTCCATCGGAATGGAGTGCGGGAGCGACCAGCGTACCGGCACGGGAGCCAGCCGTCCGTGAGGCGTCCAGGCTTGCTAGGTTGAGGGGAGGCAAAGGAGGAGGGATGGGCCTGTGGGAATCCCACGAGAGCCTGGGTGAGATTCCCTGCGAGGGCTTGAACAGGGGGCGCTGCGGGTTGCTTAAAGGCAGCGGCAAGCAGCTTGAGTGCCGTCTACGGCCATACTACCCTGAAAGCGCCCGATCCCGTCTGATCTCGGAAGCTAAGCAGGGTCAGGCCTGGTTAGTACTTGGATGGGAGACCGCCTGGGAATACCGGGTGCTGTAGGCTTTTGCCCCCTTTTGCTGCCACTTGAAGACTTTTGGTGCCGCTTGCAGCCTGGCGAACAGAAGGCAACCCTGCTTGCCCCAGCCCCGCCCGTCCCCCTCCCAAGATACTCCTTAGCCGCCCAATCAACCAAAGCTTGAAAGCTAAGTTTTGTGATACCCAGGTAGTCCTTGGCTTACCACCGCAATTCAGCCCTAGGTATCCCTTTGCAGGCAAGGCGGTTGCGAAGAGAGTCGCATCTTTGCCACAGTGGGGACGAGAAGCACTGCCGTCGCCAAGTGAATCATCTGTCGTTAAGCGAGTCTGCTAGCCGCATTGACTTTGCCTGTCGGACGCCCGCTGGGGAGATTACGAAGGACCGTCGCACGACCCTGGGACGGTGCAATTTTCATCGCCCATCCCCGAATTTGGATCGCCCGGGGCCGTGGGGATGCTGCGACGGTCATAGGTGCGACAAACGGTCATGCGGCCCTTTTTACAGTGCCCGTGGGCATTTCTAGGGTGGCTAGGTTAATGGTTTCCAGTCAAGGGCTATCTGTTTATATACGTGCATGCGCCTGCAGGTGTCTCCGCCCGTGCATATGCATATGAATTCCGGAAAGCGAAAGAACGTTTTCAGAAACTAAAACGTATAGCCGAGAAGAAGGACTAAGAAATCCTCTAAAAAGAGAGAAAACGCTTAAGTCAAGATTTGAATTGCACCCTTCTTCTGCCGGCCTGCGCCCGTGATCAAGGTCTGGTTGGCAGCTGGCCTTTTGTCTCTGTTGGGCCAGAGCGTGAACGGCCTGCCCTGCAGGGCAGAGTGTGTGGCAGCTTCATTTTGCCTGCAGGTTCCATCGGAATGGAGTGCGGGAGCGACCAGCGTACCGGCACGGGAGCCAGCCGTCCGTGAGGCGTCCAGGCTTGCTAGGTTGAGGGGAGGCAAAGGAGGAGGGATGGGCCTGTGGGAATCCCACGAGAGCCTGGGTGAGATTCCCTGCGAGGGCTTGAACAGGGGGCGCTGCGGGTTGCTTAAAGGCAGCGGCAAGCAGCTTGAGTGCCGTCTACGGCCATACTACCCTGAAAGCGCCCGATCCCGTCTGATCTCGGAAGCTAAGCAGGGTCAGGCCTGGTTAGTACTTGGATGGGAGACCGCCTGGGAATACCGGGTGCTGTAGGCTTTTGCCCCCTTTTGCTGCCACTTGAAGACTTTTGGTGCCGCTTGCAGCCTGGCGAACAGAAGGCAACCCTGCTTGCCCCAGCCCCGCCCGTCCCCCTCCCAAGATACTCCTTAGCCGCCCAATCAACCAAAGCTTGAAAGCTAAGTTTTGTGATACCCAGGTAGTCCTTGGCTTACCACCGCAATTCAGCCCTAGGTATCCCTTTGCAGGCAAGGCGGTTGCGAAGAGAGTCGCATCTTTGCCACAGTGGGGACGAGAAGCACTGCCGTCGCCAAGTGAATCATCTGTCGTTAAGCGAGTCTGCTAGCCGCATTGACTTTGCCTGTCGGACGCCCGCTGGGGAGATTACGAAGGACCGTCGCACGACCCTGGGACGGTGCAATTTTCATCGCCCATCCCCGAATTTGGATCGCCCGGGGCCGTGGGGATGCTGCGACGGTCATAGGTGCGACAAACGGTCATGCGGCCCTTTTTACAGTGCCCGTGGGCATTTCTAGGGTGGCTAGGTTAATGGTTTCCAGTCAAGGGCTATCTGTTTATATACGTGCATGCGCCTGCAGGTGTCTCCGCCCGTGCATATGCATATGAATTCCGGAAAGCGAAAGAACGTTTTCAGAAACTAAAACGTATAGCCGAGAAGAAGGACTAAGAAATCCTCTAAAAAGAGAGAAAACGCTTAAGTCAAGATTTGAATTGCACCCTTCTTCTGCCGGCCTGCGCCCGTGATCAAGGTCTGGTTGGCAGCTGGCCTTTTGTCTCTGTTGGGCCAGAGCGTGAACGGCCTGCCCTGCAGGGCAGAGTGTGTGGCAGCTTCATTTTGCCTGCAGGTTCCATCGGAATGGAGTGCGGGAGCGACCAGCGTACCGGCACGGGAGCCAGCCGTCCGTGAGGCGTCCAGGCTTGCTAGGTTGAGGGGAGGCAAAGGAGGAGGGATGGGCCTGTGGGAATCCCACGAGAGCCTGGGTGAGATTCCCTGCGAGGGCTTGAACAGGGGGCGCTGCGGGTTGCTTAAAGGCAGCGGCAAGCAGCTTGAGTGCCGTCTACGGCCATACTACCCTGAAAGCGCCCGATCCCGTCTGATCTCGGAAGCTAAGCAGGGTCAGGCCTGGTTAGTACTTGGATGGGAGACCGCCTGGGAATACCGGGTGCTGTAGGCTTTTGCCCCCTTTTGCTGCCACTTGAAGACTTTTGGTGCCGCTTGCAGCCTGGCGAACAGAAGGCAACCCTGCTTGCCCCAGCCCCGCCCGTCCCCCTCCCAAGATACTCCTTAGCCGCCCAATCAACCAAAGCTTGAAAGCTAAGTTTTGTGATACCCAGGTAGTCCTTGGCTTACCACCGCAATTCAGCCCTAGGTATCCCTTTGCAGGCAAGGCGGTTGCGAAGAGAGTCGCATCTTTGCCACAGTGGGGACGAGAAGCACTGCCGTCGCCAAGTGAATCATCTGTCGTTAAGCGAGTCTGCTAGCCGCATTGACTTTGCCTGTCGGACGCCCGCTGGGGAGATTACGAAGGACCGTCGCACGACCCTGGGACGGTGCAATTTTCATCGCCCATCCCCGAATTTGGATCGCCCGGGGCCGTGGGGATGCTGCGACGGTCATAGGTGCGACAAACGGTCATGCGGCCCTTTTTACAGTGCCCGTGGGCATTTCTAGGGTGGCTAGGTTAATGGTTTCCAGTCAAGGGCTATCTGTTTATATACGTGCATGCGCCTGCAGGTGTCTCCGCCCGTGCATATGCATATGAATTCCGGAAAGCGAAAGAACGTTTTCAGAAACTAAAACGTATAGCCGAGAAGAAGGACTAAGAAATCCTCTAAAAAGAGAGAAAACGCTTAAGTCAAGATTTGAATTGCACCCTTCTTCTGCCGGCCTGCGCCCGTGATCAAGGTCTGGTTGGCAGCTGGCCTTTTGTCTCTGTTGGGCCAGAGCGTGAACGGCCTGCCCTGCAGGGCAGAGTGTGTGGCAGCTTCATTTTGCCTGCAGGTTCCATCGGAATGGAGTGCGGGAGCGACCAGCGTACCGGCACGGGAGCCAGCCATCCGTGAGGCGTCCAGGCTTGCTAGGTTGAGGGGAGGCAAAGGAGGAGGGATGGGCCTGTGGGAATCCCACGAGAGCCTGGGTGAGATTCCCTGCGAGGGCTTGAACAGGGGGCGCTGCGGGTTGCTTAAAGGCAGCGGCAAGCAGCTTGAGTGCCGTCTACGGCCATACTACCCTGAAAGCGCCCGATCCCGTCTGATCTCGGAAGCTAAGCAGGGTCAGGCCTGGTTAGTACTTGGATGGGAGACCGCCTGGGAATACCGGGTGCTGTAGGCTTTTGCCCCCTTTTGCTGCCACTTGAAGACTTTTGGTGCCGCTTGCAGCCTGGCGAACAGAAGGCAACCCTGCTTGCCCCAGCCCCGCCCGTCCCCCTCCCAAGATACTCCTTAGCCGCCCAATCAACCAAAGCTTGAAAGCTAAGTTTTGTGATACCCAGGTAGTCCTTGGCTTACCACCGCAATTCAGCCCTAGGTATCCCTTTGCAGGCAAGGCGGTTGCGAAGAGAGTCGCATCTTTGCCACAGTGGGGACGAGAAGCACTGCCGTCGCCAAGTGAATCATCTGTCGTTAAGCGAGTCTGCTAGCCGCATTGACTTTGCCTGTCGGACGCCCGCTGGGGAGATTACGAAGGACCGTCGCACGACCCTGGGACGGTGCAATTTTCATCGCCCATCCCCGAATTTGGATCGCCCGGGGCCGTGGGGATGCTGCGACGGTCATAGGTGCGACAAACGGTCATGCGGCCCTTTTTACAGTGCCCGTGGGCATTTCTAGGGTGGCTAGGTTAATGGTTTCCAGTCAAGGGCTATCTGTTTATATACGTGCATGCGCCTGCAGGTGTCTCCGCCCGTGCATATGCATATGAATTCCGGAAAGCGAAAGAACGTTTTCAGAAACTAACGTATAGCCGAGAAGAAGGACTAAGAAATCCTCTAAAAAGAGAGAAAACGCTTAAGTCAAGATTTGAATTGCACCCTTCTTCTGCCGGCCTGCGCCCGTGATCAAGGTCTGGTTGGCAGCTGGCCTTTTGTCTCTGTTGGGCCAGAGTGTGAACGGCCTGCCCTGCAGGGCAGAGTGTGTGGCAGCTTCATTTTGCCTGCAGGTTCCATCGGAATGGAGTGCGGGAGCGACCAGCGTACCGGCACGGGAGCCAGCCGTCCGTGAGGCGTCCAGGCTTGCTAGGTTGAGGGGAGGCAAAGGAGGAGGGATGGGCCTGTGGGAATCCCACGAGAGCCTGGGTGAGATTCCCTGCGAGGGCTTGAACAGGGGGCGCTGCGGGTTGCTTAAAGGCAGCGGCAAGCAGCTTGAGTGCCGTCTACGGCCATACTACCCTGAAAGCGCCCGATCCCGTCTGATCTCGGAAGCTAAGCAGGGTCAGGCCTGGTTAGTACTTGGATGGGAGACCGCCTGGGAATACCGGGTACTGTAGGCTTTTGCCCCCTTTTGCTGCCACTTGAAGACTTTTGGTGCCGCTTGCAGCCTGGCGAACAGAAGGCAACCCTGCTTGCCCCAGCCCCGCCCGTCCCCCTCCCAAGATACTCCTTAGCCGCCCAATCAACCAAAGCTTGAAAGCTAAGTTTTGTGATACCCAGGTAGTCCTTGGCTTACCACCGCAATTCAGCCCTAGGTATCCCTTTGCAGGCAAGGCGGTTGCGAAGAGAGTCGCATCTTTGCCACAGTGGGGACGAGAAGCACTGCCGTCGCCAAGTGAATCATCTGTCGTTAAGCGAGTCTGCTAGCCGCATTGACTTTGCCTGTCGGACGCCCGCTGGGGAGATTACGAAGGACCGTCGCACGACCCTGGGACGGTGCAATTTTCATCGCCCATCCCCGAATTTGGATCGCCCGGGGCCGTGGGGATGCTGCGACGGTCATAGGTGCGACAAACGGTCATGCGGCCCTTTTTACAGTGCCCGTGGGCATTTCTAGGGTGGCTAGGTTAATGGTTTCCAGTCAAGGGCTATCTGTTTATATACGTGCATGCGCCTGCAGGTGTCTCCGCCCGTGCATATGCATATGAATTCCGGAAAGCGAAAGAACGTTTTCAGAAACTAAAACGTATAGCCGAGAAGAAGGACTAAGAAATCCTCTAAAAAGAGAGAAAACGCTTAAGTCAAGATTTGAATTGCACCCTTCTTCTGCCGGCCTGCGCCCGTGATCAAGGTCTGGTTGGCAGCTGGCCTTTTGTCTCTGTTGGGCCAGAGCGTGAACGGCCTGCCCTGCAGGGCAGAGTGTGTGGCAGCTTCATTTTGCCTGCAGGTTCCATCGGAATGGAGTGCGGGAGCGACCAGCGTACCGGCACGGGAGCCAGCCGTCCGTGAGGCGTCCAGGCTTGCTAGGTTGAGGGGAGGCAAAGGAGGAGGGATGGGCCTGTGGGAATCCCACGAGAGCCTGGGTGAGATTCCCTGCGAGGGTTTGAACAGGGGGCGCTGCGGGTTCCTTAAAGGCAGCGGCAAGCAGTTTGAGTGCCGTCTACGGCCATACTACCCTGAAAGCGCCCGATCCCGTCTGATCTCGGAAGCTAAGCAGGGTCAGGCCTGGTTAGTACTTGGATGGGAGACCGCCTGGGAATACCGGGTGCTGTAGGCTTTTGCCCCCTTTTGCTGCCACTTGAAGACTTTTGGTGCCGCTTGCAGCCTGGCGAACAGAAGGCAACCCTGCTTGCCCCAGCCCCGCCCGTCCCCCTCCCAAGATACTCCTTAGCCGCCCAATCAACCAAAGCTTGAAAGCTAAGTTTTGTGATACCCAGGTAGTCCTTGGCTTACCACCGCAATTCAGCCCTAGGTATCCCTTTGCAGGCAAGGCGGTTGCGAAGAGAGTCGCATCTTTGCCACAGTGGGGACGAGAAGCACTGCCGTCGCCAAGTGAATCATCTGTCGTTAAGCGAGTCTGCTAGCCGCATTGACTTTGCCTGTCGGACGTCCGCTGGGGAGATTACGAAGGACCGTCGCACGACCCTGGGACGGTGCAATTTTCATCGCCCATCCCCGAATTTGGATCGCCCGGGGCCGTGGGGATGCTGCGACGGTCATAGGTGCGACAAACGGTCATGCGGCCCTTTTTACAGTGCCCGTGGGCATTTCTAGGGTGGCTAGGTTAATGGTTTCCAGTCAAGGGCTATCTATTTATATACGTGCATGCGCCTGCAGGTGTCTCCGCCCGTGCATATGCATATGAATTCCGGAAAGCGAAAGAACGTTTTCAGAAACTAAAACGTATAGCCGAGAAGAAGGACTAAGAAATCCTCTAAAAAGAGAGAAAACGCTTAAGTCAAGATTTGAATTGCACCCTTCTTCTGCCGGCCTGCGCCCGTGATCAAGGTCTGGTTGGCAGCTGGCCTTTTGTCTCTGTTGGGCCAGAGCGTGAACGGCCTGCCCTGCAGGGCAGAGTGTGTGGCAGCTTCATTTTGCCTGCAGGTTCCATCGGAATGGAGTGCGGGAGCGACCAGCGTACCGGCACGGGAGCCAGCCGTCCGTGAGGCGTCCAGGCTTGCTAGGTTGAGGGGAGGCAAAGGAGGAGGGATGGGCCTGTGGGAATCCCACGAGAGCCTGGGTGAGATTCCCTGCGAGGGTTTGAACAGGGGACGCTGCGGGTTCCTTAAAGGCAGCGGCAAGCAGCTTGAGTGCCGTCTACGGCCATACTACCCTGAAAGCGCCCGATCCCGTCTGATCTCGGAAGCTAAGCAGGGTCAGGCCTGGTTAGTACTTGGATGGGAGACCGCCTGGGAATACCGGGTGCTGTAGGCTTTTGCCCCCTTTTGCTGCCACTTGAAGACTTTTGGTGCCGCTTGCAGCCTGGCGAACAGAAGGCAACCCTGCTTGCCCCAGCCCCGCCCGTCCCCCTCCCAAGATACTCCTTAGCCGCCCAATCAACCAAAGCTTGAAAGCTAAGTTTTGTGATACCCAGGTAGTCCTTGGCTTACCACCGCAATTCAGCCCTAGGTATCCCTTTGCAGGCAAGGCGGTTGCGAAGAGAGTCGCATCTTTGCCACAGTGGGGACGAGAAGCACTGCCGTCGCCAAGTGAATCATCTGTCGTTAAGCGAGTCTGCTAGCCGCATTGACTTTGCCTGTCGGACGCCCGCTGGGGAGATTACGAAGGACCGTCGCACGACCCTGGGACGGTGCAATTTTCATCGCCCATCCCCGAATTTGGATCGCCCGGGGCCGTGGGGATGCTGCGACGGTCATAGGTGCGACAAACGGTCATGCGGCCCTTTTTACAGTGCCCGTGGGCATTTCTAGGGTGGCTAGGTTAATGGTTTCCAGTCAAGGGCTATCTGTTTATATACGTGCATGCGCCTGCAGGTGTCTCCGCCCGTGCATATGCATATGAATTCCGGAAAGCGAAAGAACGTTTTCAGAAACTAAAACGTATAGCCGAGAAGAAGGACTAAGAAATCCTCTAAAAAGAGAGAAAACGCTTAAGTCAAGATTTGAATTGCACCCTTCTTCTGCCGGCCTGCGCCCGTGATCAAGGTCTGGTTGGCAGCTGGCCTTTTGTCTCTGTTGGGCCAGAGCGTGAACGGCCTGCCCTGCAGGGCAGAGTGTGTGGCAGCTTCATTTTGCCTGCAGGTTCCATCGGAATGGAGTGCGGGAGCGACCAGCGTACCGGCACGGGAGCCAGCCGTCCGTGAGGCGTCCAGGCTTGCTAGGTTGAGGGGAGGCAAAGGAGGAGGGATGGGCCTGTGGGAATCCCACGAGAGCCTGGGTGAGATTCCCTGCGAGGGTTTGAACAGGGGGCGCTGCGGGTTCCTTAAAGGCAGCGGCAAGCAGCTTGAGTGCCGTCTACGGCCATACTACCCTGAAAGCGCCCGATCCCGTCTGATCTCGGAAGCTAAGCAGGGTCAGGCCTGGTTAGTACTTGGATGGGAGACCGCCTGGGAATACCGGGTGCTGTAGGCTTTTGCCCCCTTTTGCTGCCACTTGAAGACTTTTGGTGCCGCTTGCAGCCTGGCGAACAGAAGGCAACCCTGCTTGCCCCAGCCCCGCCCGTCCCCCTCCCAAGATACTCCTTAGCCGCCCAATCAACCAAAGCTTGAAAGCTAAGTTTTGTGATACCCAGGTAGTCCTTGGCTTACCACCGCAATTCAGCCCTAGGTATCCCTTTGCAGGCAAGGCGGTTGCGAAGAGAGTCGCATCTTTGCCACAGTGGGGACGAGAAGCACTGCCGTCGCCAAGTGAATCATCTGTCGTTAAGCGAGTCTGCTAGCCGCATTGACTTTGCCTGTCGGACGCCCGCTGGGGAGATTACGAAGGACCGTCGCACGACCCTGGGACGGTGCAATTTTCATCGCCCATCCCCGAATTTGGATCGCCCGGGGCCGTGGGGATGCTGCGACGGTCATAGGTGCGACAAACGGTCATGCGGCCCTTTTTACAGTGCCCGTGGGCATTTCTAGGGTGGCTAGGTTAATGGTTTCCAGTCAAGGGCTATCTGTTTATATACGTGCATGCGCCTGCAGGTGTCTCCGCCCGTGCATATGCATATGAATTCCGGAAAGCGAAAGAACGTTTTCAGAAACTAAAACGTATAGCCGAGAAGAAGGACTAAGAAATCCTCTAAAAAGAGAGAAAACGCTTAAGTCAAGATTTGAATTGCACCCTTCTTCTGCCGGCCTGCGCCCGTGATCAAGGTCTGGTTGGCAGCTGGCCTTTTGTCTCTGTTGGGCCAGAGCGTGAACGGCCTGCCCTGCAGGGCAGAGTGTGTGGCAGCTTCATTTTGCCTGCAGGTTCCATCGGAATGGAGTGCGGGAGCGACCAGCGTACCGGCACGGGAGCCAGCCGTCCGTGAGGCGTCCAGGCTTGCTAGGTTGAGGGGAGGCAAAGGAGGAGGGATGGGCCTGTGGGAATCCCACGAGAGCCTGGGTGAGATTCCCTGCGAGGGTTTGAACAGGGGGCGCTGCGGGTTCCTTAAAGGCAGCGGCAAGCAGCTTGAGTGCCGTCTACGGCCATACTACCCTGAAAGCGCCCGATCCCGTCTGATCTCGGAAGCTAAGCAGGGTCAGGCCTGGTTAGTACTTGGATGGGAGACCGCCTGGGAATACCGGGTGCTGTAGGCTTTTGCCCCCTTTTGCTGCCACTTGAAGACTTTTGGTGCCGCTTGCAGCCTGGCGAACAGAAGGCAACCCTGCTTGCCCCAGCCCCGCCCGTCCCCCTCCCAAGATACTCCTTAGCCGCCCAATCAACCAAAGCTTGAAAGCTAAGTTTTGTGATACCCAGGTAGTCCTTGGCTTACCACCGCAATTCAGCCCTAGGTATCCCTTTGCAGGCAAGGCGGTTGCGAAGAGAGTCGCATCTTTGCCACAGTGGGGACGAGAAGCACTGCCGTCGCCAAGTGAATCATCTGTCGTTAAGCGAGTCTGCTAGCCGCATTGACTTTGCCTGTCGGACGCCCGCTGGGGAGATTACGAAGGACCGTCGCACGACCCTGGGACGGTGCAATTTTCATCGCCCATCCCCGAATTTGGATCGCCCGGGGCCGTGGGGATGCTGCGACGGTCATAGGTGCGACAAACGGTCATGCGGCCCTTTTTACAGTGCCCGTGGGCATTTCTAGGGTGGCTAGGTTAATGGTTTCCAGTCAAGGGCTATCTATTTATATACGTGCATGCGCCTGCAGGTGTCTCCGCCCGTGCATATGCATATGAATTCCGGAAAGCGAAAGAACGTTTTCAGAAACTAAAACGTATAGCCGAGAAGAAGGACTAAGAAATCCTCTAAAAAGAGAGAAAACGCTTAAGTCAAGATTTGAATTGCACCCTTCTTCTGCCGGCCTGCGCCCGTGATCAAGGTCTGGTTGGCAGCTGGCCTTTTGTCTCTGTTGGGCCAGAGCGTGAACGGCCTGCCCTGCAGGGCAGAGTGTGTGGCAGCTTCATTTTGCCTGCAGGTTCCATCGGAATGGAGTGCGGGAGCGACCAGCGTACCGGCACGGGAGCCAGCCGTCCGTGAGGCGTCCAGGCTTGCTAGGTTGAGGGGAGGCAAAGGAGGAGGGATGGGCCTGTGGGAATCCCACGAGAGCCTGGGTGAGATTCCCTGCGAGGGCTTGAACAGGGGGCGCTGCGGGTTGCTTAAAGGCAGCGGCAAGCAGCTTGAGTGCCGTCTACGGCCATACTACCCTGAAAGCGCCCGATCCCGTCTGATCTCGGAAGCTAAGCAGGGTCAGGCCTGGTTAGTACTTGGATGGGAGACCGCCTGGGAATACCGGGTGCTGTAGGCTTTTGCCCCCTTTTGCTGCCACTTGAAGACTTTTGGTGCCGCTTGCAGCCTGGCGAACAGAAGGCAACCCTGCTTGCCCCAGCCCCGCCCGTCCCCCTCCCAAGATACTCCTTAGCCGCCCAATCAACCAAAGCTTGAAAGCTAAGTTTTGTGATACCCAGGTAGTCCTTGGCTTACCACCGCAATTCAGCCCTAGGTATCCCTTTGCAGGCAAGGCGGTTGCGAAGAGAGTCGCATCTTTGCCACAGTGGGGACGAGAAGCACTGCCGTCGCCAAGTGAATCATCTGTCGTTAAGCGAGTCTGCTAGCCGCATTGACTTTGCCTGTCGGACGCCCGCTGGGGAGATTACGAAGGACCGTCGCACGACCCTGGGACGGTGCAATTTTCATCGCCCATCCCCGAATTTGGATCGCCCGGGGCCGTGGGGATGCTGCGACGGTCATAGGTGCGACAAACGGTCATGCGGCCCTTTTTACAGTGCCCGTGGGCATTTCTAGGGTGGCTAGGTTAATGGTTTCCAGTCAAGGGCTATCTGTTTATATACGTGCATGCGCCTGCAGGTGTCTCCGCCCGTGCATATGCATATGAATTCCGGAAAGCGAAAGAACGTTTTCAGAAACTAAAACGTATAGCCGAGAAGAAGGACTAAGAAATCCTCTAAAAAGAGAGAAAACGCTTAAGTCAAGATTTGAATTGCACCCTTCTTCTGCCGGCCTGCGCCCGTGATCAAGGTCTGGTTGGCAGCTGGCCTTTTGTCTCTGTTGGGCCAGAGCGTGAACGGCCTGCCCTGCAGGGCAGAGTGTGTGGCAGCTTCATTTTGCCTGCAGGTTCCATCGGAATGGAGTGCGGGAGCGACCAGCGTACCGGCACGGGAGCCAGCCGTCCGTGAGGCGTCCAGGCTTGCTAGGTTGAGGGGAGGCAAAGGAGGAGGGATGGGCCTGTGGGAATCCCACGAGAGCCTGGGTGAGATTCCCTGCGAGGGTTTGAACAGGGGGCGCTGCGGGTTCCTTAAAGGCAGCGGCAAGCAGTTTGAGTGCCGTCTACGGCCATACTACCCTGAAAGCGCCCGATCCCGTCTGATCTCGGAAGCTAAGCAGGGTCAGGCCTGGTTAGTACTTGGATGGGAGACCGCCTGGGAATACCGGGTGCTGTAGGCTTTTGCCCCCTTTTGCTGCCACTTGAAGACTTTTGGTGCCGCTTGCAGCCTGGCGAACAGAAGGCAACCCTGCTTGCCCCAGCCCCGCCCGTCCCCCTCCCAAGATACTCCTTAGCCGCCCAATCAACCAAAGCTTGAAAGCTAAGTTTTGTGATACCCAGGTAGTCCTTGGCTTACCACCGCAATTCAGCCCTAGGTATCCCTTTGCAGGCAAGGCGGTTGCGAAGAGAGTCGCATCTTTGCCACAGTGGGGACGAGAAGCACTGCCGTCGCCAAGTGAATCATCTGTCGTTAAGCGAGTCTGCTAGCCGCATTGACTTTGCCTGTCGGACGTCCGCTGGGGAGATTACGAAGGACCGTCGCACGACCCTGGGACGGTGCAATTTTCATCGCCCATCCCCGAATTTGGATCGCCCGGGGCCGTGGGGATGCTGCGACGGTCATAGGTGCGACAAACGGTCATGCGGCCCTTTTTACAGTGCCCGTGGGCATTTCTAGGGTGGCTAGGTTAATGGTTTCCAGTCAAGGGCTATCTGTTTATATACGTGCATGCGCCTGCAGGTGTCTCCGCCCGTGCATATGCATATGAATTCCGGAAAGCGAAAGAACGTTTTCAGAAACTAAAACGTATAGCCGAGAAGAAGGACTAAGAAATCCTCTAAAAAGAGAGAAAACGCTTAAGTCAAGATTTGAATTGCACCCTTCTTCTGCCGGCCTGCGCCCGTGATCAAGGTCTGGTTGGCAGCTGGCCTTTTGTCTCTGTTGGGCCAGAGCGTGAACGGCCTGCCCTGCAGGGCAGAGTGTGTGGCAGCTTCATTTTGCCTGCAGGTTCCATCGGAATGGAGTGCGGGAGCGACCAGCGTACCGGCACGGGAGCCAGCCGTCCGTGAGGCGTCCAGGCTTGCTAGGTTGAGGGGAGGCAAAGGAGGAGGGATGGGCCTGTGGGAATCCCACGAGAGCCTGGGTGAGATTCCCTGCGAGGGCTTGAACAGGGGGCGCTGCGGGTTGCTTAAAGGCAGCGGCAAGCAGCTTGAGTGCCGTCTACGGCCATACTACCCTGAAAGCGCCCGATCCCGTCTGATCTCGGAAGCTAAGCAGGGTCAGGCCTGGTTAGTACTTGGATGGGAGACCGCCTGGGAATACCGGGTGCTGTAGGCTTTTGCCCCCTTTTGCTGCCACTTGAAGACTTTTGGTGCCGCTTGCAGCCTGGCGAACAGAAGGCAACCCTGCTTGCCCCAGCCCCGCCCGTCCCCCTCCCAAGATACTCCTTAGCCGCCCAATCAACCAAAGCTTGAAAGCTAAGTTTTGTGATACCCAGGTAGTCCTTGGCTTACCACCGCAATTCAGCCCTAGGTATCCCTTTGCAGGCAAGGCGGTTGCGAAGAGAGTCGCATCTTTGCCACAGTGGGGACGAGAAGCACTGCCGTCGCCAAGTGAATCATCTGTCGTTAAGCGAGTCTGCTAGCCGCATTGACTTTGCCTGTCGGACGCCCGCTGGGGAGATTACGAAGGACCGTCGCACGACCCTGGGACGGTGCAATTTTCATCGCCCATCCCCGAATTTGGATCGCCCGGGGCCGTGGGGATGCTGCGACGGTCATAGGTGCGACAAACGGTCATGCGGCCCTTTTTACAGTGCCCGTGGGCATTTCTAGGGTGGCTAGGTTAATGGTTTCCAGTCAAGGGCTATCTGTTTATATACGTGCATGCGCCTGCAGGTGTCTCCGCCCGTGCATATGCATATGAATTCCGGAAAGCGAAAGAACGTTTTCAGAAACTAAAACGTATAGCCGAGAAGAAGGACTAAGAAATCCTCTAAAAAGAGAGAAAACGCTTAAGTCAAGATTTGAATTGCACCCTTCTTCTGCCGGCCTGCGCCCGTGATCAAGGTCTGGTTGGCAGCTGGCCTTTTGTCTCTGTTGGGCCAGAGCGTGAACGGCCTGCCCTGCAGGGCAGAGTGTGTGGCAGCTTCATTTTGCCTGCAGGTTCCATCGGAATGGAGTGCGGGAGCGACCAGCGTACCGGCACGGGAGCCAGCCGTCCGTGAGGCGTCCAGGCTTGCTAGGTTGAGGGGAGGCAAAGGAGGAGGGATGGGCCTGTGGGAATCCCACGAGAGCCTGGGTGAGATTCCCTGCGAGGGCTTGAACAGGGGGCGCTGCGGGTTGCTTAAAGGCAGCGGCAAGCAGCTTGAGTGCCGTCTACGGCCATACTACCCTGAAAGCGCCCGATCCCGTCTGATCTCGGAAGCTAAGCAGGGTCAGGCCTGGTTAGTACTTGGATGGGAGACCGCCTGGGAATACCGGGTGCTGTAGGCTTTTGCCCCCTTTTGCTGCCACTTGAAGACTTTTGGTGCCGCTTGCAGCCTGGCGAACAGAAGGCAACCCTGCTTGCCCCAGCCCCGCCCGTCCCCCTCCCAAGATACTCCTTAGCCGCCCAATCAACCAAAGCTTGAAAGCTAAGTTTTGTGATACCCAGGTAGTCCTTGGCTTACCACCGCAATTCAGCCCTAGGTATCCCTTTGCAGGCAAGGCGGTTGCGAAGAGAGTCGCATCTTTGCCACAGTGGGGACGAGAAGCACTGCCGTCGCCAAGTGAATCATCTGTCGTTAAGCGAGTCTGCTAGCCGCATTGACTTTGCCTGTCGGACGCCCGCTGGGGAGATTACGAAGGACCGTCGCACGACCCTGGGACGGTGCAATTTTCATCGCCCATCCCCGAATTTGGATCGCCCGGGGCCGTGGGGATGCTGCGACGGTCATAGGTGCGACAAACGGTCATGCGGCCCTTTTTACAGTGCCCGTGGGCATTTCTAGGGTGGCTAGGTTAATGGTTTCCAGTCAAGGGCTATCTGTTTATATACGTGCATGCGCCTGCAGGTGTCTCCGCCCGTGCATATGCATATGAATTCCGGAAAGCGAAAGAACGTTTTCAGAAACTAAAACGTATAGCCGAGAAGAAGGACTAAGAAATCCTCTAAAAAGAGAGAAAACGCTTAAGTCAAGATTTGAATTGCACCCTTCTTCTGCCGGCCTGCGCCCGTGATCAAGGTCTGGTTGGCAGCTGGCCTTTTGTCTCTGTTGGGCCAGAGCGTGAACGGCCTGCCCTGCAGGGCAGAGTGTGTGGCAGCTTCATTTTGCCTGCAGGTTCCATCGGAATGGAGTGCGGGAGCGACCAGCGTACCGGCACGGGAGCCAGCCGTCCGTGAGGCGTCCAGGCTTGCTAGGTTGAGGGGAGGCAAAGGAGGAGGGATGGGCCTGTGGGAATCCCACGAGAGCCTGGGTGAGATTCCCTGCGAGGGCTTGAACAGGGGGCGCTGCGGGTTGCTTAAAGGCAGCGGCAAGCAGCTTGAGTGCCGTCTACGGCCATACTACCCTGAAAGCGCCCGATCCCGTCTGATCTCGGAAGCTAAGCAGGGTCAGGCCTGGTTAGTACTTGGATGGGAGACCGCCTGGGAATACCGGGTGCTGTAGGCTTTTGCCCCCTTTTGCTGCCACTTGAAGACTTTTGGTGCCGCTTGCAGCCTGGCGAACAGAAGGCAACCCTGCTTGCCCCAGCCCCGCCCGTCCCCCTCCCAAGATACTCCTTAGCCGCCCAATCAACCAAAGCTTGAAAGCTAAGTTTTGTGATACCCAGGTAGTCCTTGGCTTACCACCGCAATTCAGCCCTAGGTATCCCTTTGCAGGCAAGGCGGTTGCGAAGAGAGTCGCATCTTTGCCACAGTGGGGACGAGAAGCACTGCCGTCGCCAAGTGAATCATCTGTCGTTAAGCGAGTCTGCTAGCCGCATTGACTTTGCCTGTCGGACGCCCGCTGGGGAGATTACGAAGGACCGTCGCACGACCCTGGGACGGTGCAATTTTCATCGCCCATCCCCGAATTTGGATCGCCCGGGGCCGTGGGGATGCTGCGACGGTCATAGGTGCGACAAACGGTCATGCGGCCCTTTTTACAGTGCCCGTGGGCATTTCTAGGGTGGCTAGGTTAATGGTTTCCAGTCAAGGGCTATCTGTTTATATACGTGCATGCGCCTGCAGGTGTCTCCGCCCGTGCATATGCATATGAATTCCGGAAAGCGAAAGAACGTTTTCAGAAACTAAAACGTATAGCCGAGAAGAAGGACTAAGAAATCCTCTAAAAAGAGAGAAAACGCTTAAGTCAAGATTTGAATTGCACCCTTCTTCTGCCGGCCTGCGCCCGTGATCAAGGTCTGGTTGGCAGCTGGCCTTTTGTCTCTGTTGGGCCAGAGCGTGAACGGCCTGCCCTGCAGGGCAGAGTGTGTGGCAGCTTCATTTTGCCTGCAGGTTCCATCGGAATGGAGTGCGGGAGCGACCAGCGTACCGGCACGGGAGCCAGCCATCCGTGAGGCGTCCAGGCTTGCTAGGTTGAGGGGAGGCAAAGGAGGAGGGATGGGCCTGTGGGAATCCCACGAGAGCCTGGGTGAGATTCCCTGCGAGGGCTTGAACAGGGGGCGCTGCGGGTTGCTTAAAGGCAGCGGCAAGCAGCTTGAGTGCCGTCTACGGCCATACTACCCTGAAAGCGCCCGATCCCGTCTGATCTCGGAAGCTAAGCAGGGTCAGGCCTGGTTAGTACTTGGATGGGAGACCGCCTGGGAATACCGGGTGCTGTAGGCTTTTGCCCCCTTTTGCTGCCACTTGAAGACTTTTGGTGCCGCTTGCAGCCTGGCGAACAGAAGGCAACCCTGCTTGCCCCAGCCCCGCCCGTCCCCCTCCCAAGATACTCCTTAGCCGCCCAATCAACCAAAGCTTGAAAGCTAAGTTTTGTGATACCCAGGTAGTCCTTGGCTTACCACCGCAATTCAGCCCTAGGTATCCCTTTGCAGGCAAGGCGGTTGCGAAGAGAGTCGCATCTTTGCCACAGTGGGGACGAGAAGCACTGCCGTCGCCAAGTGAATCATCTGTCGTTAAGCGAGTCTGCTAGCCGCATTGACTTTGCCTGTCGGACGCCCGCTGGGGAGATTACGAAGGACCGTCGCACGACCCTGGGACGGTGCAATTTTCATCGCCCATCCCCGAATTTGGATCGCCCGGGGCCGTGGGGATGCTGCGACGGTCATAGGTGCGACAAACGGTCATGCGGCCCTTTTTACAGTGCCCGTGGGCATTTCTAGGGTGGCTAGGTTAATGGTTTCCAGTCAAGGGCTATCTGTTTATATACGTGCATGCGCCTGCAGGTGTCTCCGCCCGTGCATATGCATATGAATTCCGGAAAGCGAAAGAACGTTTTCAGAAACTAACGTATAGCCGAGAAGAAGGACTAAGAAATCCTCTAAAAAGAGAGAAAACGCTTAAGTCAAGATTTGAATTGCACCCTTCTTCTGCCGGCCTGCGCCCGTGATCAAGGTCTGGTTGGCAGCTGGCCTTTTGTCTCTGTTGGGCCAGAGTGTGAACGGCCTGCCCTGCAGGGCAGAGTGTGTGGCAGCTTCATTTTGCCTGCAGGTTCCATCGGAATGGAGTGCGGGAGCGACCAGCGTACCGGCACGGGAGCCAGCCGTCCGTGAGGCGTCCAGGCTTGCTAGGTTGAGGGGAGGCAAAGGAGGAGGGATGGGCCTGTGGGAATCCCACGAGAGCCTGGGTGAGATTCCCTGCGAGGGCTTGAACAGGGGGCGCTGCGGGTTGCTTAAAGGCAGCGGCAAGCAGCTTGAGTGCCGTCTACGGCCATACTACCCTGAAAGCGCCCGATCCCGTCTGATCTCGGAAGCTAAGCAGGGTCAGGCCTGGTTAGTACTTGGATGGGAGACCGCCTGGGAATACCGGGTACTGTAGGCTTTTGCCCCCTTTTGCTGCCACTTGAAGACTTTTGGTGCCGCTTGCAGCCTGGCGAACAGAAGGCAACCCTGCTTGCCCCAGCCCCGCCCGTCCCCCTCCCAAGATACTCCTTAGCCGCCCAATCAACCAAAGCTTGAAAGCTAAGTTTTGTGATACCCAGGTAGTCCTTGGCTTACCACCGCAATTCAGCCCTAGGTATCCCTTTGCAGGCAAGGCGGTTGCGAAGAGAGTCGCATCTTTGCCACAGTGGGGACGAGAAGCACTGCCGTCGCCAAGTGAATCATCTGTCGTTAAGCGAGTCTGCTAGCCGCATTGACTTTGCCTGTCGGACGCCCGCTGGGGAGATTACGAAGGACCGTCGCACGACCCTGGGACGGTGCAATTTTCATCGCCCATCCCCGAATTTGGATCGCCCGGGGCCGTGGGGATGCTGCGACGGTCATAGGTGCGACAAACGGTCATGCGGCCCTTTTTACAGTGCCCGTGGGCATTTCTAGGGTGGCTAGGTTAATGGTTTCCAGTCAAGGGCTATCTGTTTATATACGTGCATGCGCCTGCAGGTGTCTCCGCCCGTGCATATGCATATGAATTCCGGAAAGCGAAAGAACGTTTTCAGAAACTAAAACGTATAGCCGAGAAGAAGGACTAAGAAATCCTCTAAAAAGAGAGAAAACGCTTAAGTCAAGATTTGAATTGCACCCTTCTTCTGCCGGCCTGCGCCCGTGATCAAGGTCTGGTTGGCAGCTGGCCTTTTGTCTCTGTTGGGCCAGAGCGTGAACGGCCTGCCCTGCAGGGCAGAGTGTGTGGCAGCTTCATTTTGCCTGCAGGTTCCATCGGAATGGAGTGCGGGAGCGACCAGCGTACCGGCACGGGAGCCAGCCGTCCGTGAGGCGTCCAGGCTTGCTAGGTTGAGGGGAGGCAAAGGAGGAGGGATGGGCCTGTGGGAATCCCACGAGAGCCTGGGTGAGATTCCCTGCGAGGGTTTGAACAGGGGGCGCTGCGGGTTCCTTAAAGGCAGCGGCAAGCAGTTTGAGTGCCGTCTACGGCCATACTACCCTGAAAGCGCCCGATCCCGTCTGATCTCGGAAGCTAAGCAGGGTCAGGCCTGGTTAGTACTTGGATGGGAGACCGCCTGGGAATACCGGGTGCTGTAGGCTTTTGCCCCCTTTTGCTGCCACTTGAAGACTTTTGGTGCCGCTTGCAGCCTGGCGAACAGAAGGCAACCCTGCTTGCCCCAGCCCCGCCCGTCCCCCTCCCAAGATACTCCTTAGCCGCCCAATCAACCAAAGCTTGAAAGCTAAGTTTTGTGATACCCAGGTAGTCCTTGGCTTACCACCGCAATTCAGCCCTAGGTATCCCTTTGCAGGCAAGGCGGTTGCGAAGAGAGTCGCATCTTTGCCACAGTGGGGACGAGAAGCACTGCCGTCGCCAAGTGAATCATCTGTCGTTAAGCGAGTCTGCTAGCCGCATTGACTTTGCCTGTCGGACGTCCGCTGGGGAGATTACGAAGGACCGTCGCACGACCCTGGGACGGTGCAATTTTCATCGCCCATCCCCGAATTTGGATCGCCCGGGGCCGTGGGGATGCTGCGACGGTCATAGGTGCGACAAACGGTCATGCGGCCCTTTTTACAGTGCCCGTGGGCATTTCTAGGGTGGCTAGGTTAATGGTTTCCAGTCAAGGGCTATCTATTTATATACGTGCATGCGCCTGCAGGTGTCTCCGCCCGTGCATATGCATATGAATTCCGGAAAGCGAAAGAACGTTTTCAGAAACTAAAACGTATAGCCGAGAAGAAGGACTAAGAAATCCTCTAAAAAGAGAGAAAACGCTTAAGTCAAGATTTGAATTGCACCCTTCTTCTGCCGGCCTGCGCCCGTGATCAAGGTCTGGTTGGCAGCTGGCCTTTTGTCTCTGTTGGGCCAGAGCGTGAACGGCCTGCCCTGCAGGGCAGAGTGTGTGGCAGCTTCATTTTGCCTGCAGGTTCCATCGGAATGGAGTGCGGGAGCGACCAGCGTACCGGCACGGGAGCCAGCCGTCCGTGAGGCGTCCAGGCTTGCTAGGTTGAGGGGAGGCAAAGGAGGAGGGATGGGCCTGTGGGAATCCCACGAGAGCCTGGGTGAGATTCCCTGCGAGGGTTTGAACAGGGGACGCTGCGGGTTCCTTAAAGGCAGCGGCAAGCAGCTTGAGTGCCGTCTACGGCCATACTACCCTGAAAGCGCCCGATCCCGTCTGATCTCGGAAGCTAAGCAGGGTCAGGCCTGGTTAGTACTTGGATGGGAGACCGCCTGGGAATACCGGGTGCTGTAGGCTTTTGCCCCCTTTTGCTGCCACTTGAAGACTTTTGGTGCCGCTTGCAGCCTGGCGAACAGAAGGCAACCCTGCTTGCCCCAGCCCCGCCCGTCCCCCTCCCAAGATACTCCTTAGCCGCCCAATCAACCAAAGCTTGAAAGCTAAGTTTTGTGATACCCAGGTAGTCCTTGGCTTACCACCGCAATTCAGCCCTAGGTATCCCTTTGCAGGCAAGGCGGTTGCGAAGAGAGTCGCATCTTTGCCACAGTGGGGACGAGAAGCACTGCCGTCGCCAAGTGAATCATCTGTCGTTAAGCGAGTCTGCTAGCCGCATTGACTTTGCCTGTCGGACGCCCGCTGGGGAGATTACGAAGGACCGTCGCACGACCCTGGGACGGTGCAATTTTCATCGCCCATCCCCGAATTTGGATCGCCCGGGGCCGTGGGGATGCTGCGACGGTCATAGGTGCGACAAACGGTCATGCGGCCCTTTTTACAGTGCCCGTGGGCATTTCTAGGGTGGCTAGGTTAATGGTTTCCAGTCAAGGGCTATCTGTTTATATACGTGCATGCGCCTGCAGGTGTCTCCGCCCGTGCATATGCATATGAATTCCGGAAAGCGAAAGAACGTTTTCAGAAACTAACGTATAGCCGAGAAGAAGGACTAAGAAATCCTCTAAAAAGAGAGAAAACGCTTAAGTCAAGATTTGAATTGCACCCTTCTTCTGCCGGCCTGCGCCCGTGATCAAGGTCTGGTTGGCAGCTGGCCTTTTGTCTCTGTTGGGCCAGAGTGTGAACGGCCTGCCCTGCAGGGCAGAGTGTGTGGCAGCTTCATTTTGCCTGCAGGTTCCATCGGAATGGAGTGCGGGAGCGACCAGCGTACCGGCACGGGAGCCAGCCGTCCGTGAGGCGTCCAGGCTTGCTAGGTTGAGGGGAGGCAAAGGAGGAGGGATGGGCCTGTGGGAATCCCACGAGAGCCTGGGTGAGATTCCCTGCGAGGGCTTGAACAGGGGGCGCTGCGGGTTGCTTAAAGGCAGCGGCAAGCAGCTTGAGTGCCGTCTACGGCCATACTACCCTGAAAGCGCCCGATCCCGTCTGATCTCGGAAGCTAAGCAGGGTCAGGCCTGGTTAGTACTTGGATGGGAGACCGCCTGGGAATACCGGGTGCTGTAGGCTTTTGCCCCCTTTTGCTGCCACTTGAAGACTTTTGGTGCCGCTTGCAGCCTGGCGAACAGAAGGCAACCCTGCTTGCCCCAGCCCCGCCCGTCCCCCTCCCAAGATACTCCTTAGCCGCCCAATCAACCAAAGCTTGAAAGCTAAGTTTTGTGATACCCAGGTAGTCCTTGGCTTACCACCGCAATTCAGCCCTAGGTATCCCTTTGCAGGCAAGGCGGTTGCGAAGAGAGTCGCATCTTTGCCACAGTGGGGACGAGAAGCACTGCCGTCGCCAAGTGAATCATCTGTCGTTAAGCGAGTCTGCTAGCCGCATTGACTTTGCCTGTCGGACGTCCGCTGGGGAGATTACGAAGGACCGTCGCACGACCCTGGGACGGTGCAATTTTCATCGCCCATCCCCGAATTTGGATCGCCCGGGGCCGTGGGGATGCTGCGACGGTCATAGGTGCGACAAACGGTCATGCGGCCCTTTTTACAGTGCCCGTGGGCATTTCTAGGGTGGCTAGGTTAATGGTTTCCAGTCAAGGGCTATCTATTTATATACGTGCATGCGCCTGCAGGTGTCTCCGCCCGTGCATATGCATATGAATTCCGGAAAGCGAAAGAACGTTTTCAGAAACTAAAACGTATAGCCGAGAAGAAGGACTAACAAATCCTCTAAAAAGAGAGAAAACGCTTAAGTCAAGATTTGAATTGCACCCTTCTTCTGCCGGCCTGCGCCCGTGATCAAGGTCTGGTTGGCAGCTGGCCTTTTGTCTCTGTTGGGCCAGAGCGTGAACGGCCTGCCCTGCAGGGCAGAGTGTGTGGCAGCTTCATTTTGCCTGCAGGTTCCATCGGAATGGAGTGCGGGAGCGACCAGCGTACCGGCACGGGAGCCAGCCGTCCGTGAGGCGTCCAGGCTTGCTAGGTTGAGGGGAGGCAAAGGAGGAGGGATGGGCCTGTGGGAATCCCACGAGAGCCTGGGTGAGATTCCCTGCGAGGGTTTGAACAGGGGGCGCTGCGGGTTCCTTAAAGGCAGCGGCAAGCAGCTTGAGTGCCGTCTACGGCCATACTACCCTGAAAGCGCCCGATCCCGTCTGATCTCGGAAGCTAAGCAGGGTCAGGCCTGGTTAGTACTTGGATGGGAGACCGCCTGGGAATACCGGGTGCTGTAGGCTTTTGCCCCCTTTTGCTGCCACTTGAAGACTTTTGGTGCCGCTTGCAGCCTGGCGAACAGAAGGCAACCCTGCTTGCCCCAGCCCCGCCCGTCCCCCTCCCAAGATACTCCTTAGCCGCCCAATCAACCAAAGCTTGAAAGCTAAGTTTTGTGATACCCAGGTAGTCCTTGGCTTACCACCGCAATTCAGCCCTAGGTATCCCTTTGCAGGCAAGGCGGTTGCGAAGAGAGTCGCATCTTTGCCACAGTGGGGACGAGAAGCACTGCCGTCGCCAAGTGAATCATCTGTCGTTAAGCGAGTCTGCTAGCCGCATTGACTTTGCCTGTCGGACGCCCGCTGGGGAGATTACGAAGGACCGTCGCACGACCCTGGGACGGTGCAATTTTCATCGCCCATCCCCGAATTTGGATCGCCCGGGGCCGTGGGGATGCTGCGACGGTCATAGGTGCGACAAACGGTCATGCGGCCCTTTTTACAGTGCCCGTGGGCATTTCTAGGGTGGCTAGGTTAATGGTTTCCAGTCAAGGGCTATCTGTTTATATACGTGCATGCGCCTGCAGGTGTCTCCGCCCGTGCATATGCATATGAATTCCGGAAAGCGAAAGAACGTTTTCAGAAACTAACGTATAGCCGAGAAGAAGGACTAAGAAATCCTCTAAAAAGAGAGAAAACGCTTAAGTCAAGATTTGAATTGCACCCTTCTTCTGCCGGCCTGCGCCCGTGATCAAGGTCTGGTTGGCAGCTGGCCTTTTGTCTCTGTTGGGCCAGAGTGTGAACGGCCTGCCCTGCAGGGCAGAGTGTGTGGCAGCTTCATTTTGCCTGCAGGTTCCATCGGAATGGAGTGCGGGAGCGACCAGCGTACCGGCACGGGAGCCAGCCGTCCGTGAGGCGTCCAGGCTTGCTAGGTTGAGGGGAGGCAAAGGAGGAGGGATGGGCCTGTGGGAATCCCACGAGAGCCTGGGTGAGATTCCCTGCGAGGGCTTGAACAGGGGGCGCTGCGGGTTGCTTAAAGGCAGCGGCAAGCAGCTTGAGTGCCGTCTACGGCCATACTACCCTGAAAGCGCCCGATCCCGTCTGATCTCGGAAGCTAAGCAGGGTCAGGCCTGGTTAGTACTTGGATGGGAGACCGCCTGGGAATACCGGGTGCTGTAGGCTTTTGCCCCCTTTTGCTGCCACTTGAAGACTTTTGGTGCCGCTTGCAGCCTGGCGAACAGAAGGCAACCCTGCTTGCCCCAGCCCCGCCCGTCCCCCTCCCAAGATACTCCTTAGCCGCCCAATCAACCAAAGCTTGAAAGCTAAGTTTTGTGATACCCAGGTAGTCCTTGGCTTACCACCGCAATTCAGCCCTAGGTATCCCTTTGCAGGCAAGGCGGTTGCGAAGAGAGTCGCATCTTTGCCACAGTGGGGACGAGAAGCACTGCCGTCGCCAAGTGAATCATCTGTCGTTAAGCGAGTCTGCTAGCCGCATTGACTTTGCCTGTCGGACGCCCGCTGGGGAGATTACGAAGGACCGTCGCACGACCCTGGGACGGTGCAATTTTCATCGCCCATCCCCGAATTTGGATCGCCCGGGGCCGTGGGGATGCTGCGACGGTCATAGGTGCGACAAACGGTCATGCGGCCCTTTTTACAGTGCCCGTGGGCATTTCTAGGGTGGCTAGGTTAATGGTTTCCAGTCAAGGGCTATCTGTTTATATACGTGCATGCGCCTGCAGGTGTCTCCGCCCGTGCATATGCATATGAATTCCGGAAAGCGAAAGAACGTTTTCAGAAACTAAAACGTATAGCCGAGAAGAAGGACTAAGAAATCCTCTAAAAAGAGAGAAAACGCTTAAGTCAAGATTTGAATTGCACCCTTCTTCTGCCGGCCTGCGCCCGTGATCAAGGTCTGGTTGGCAGCTGGCCTTTTGTCTCTGTTGGGCCAGAGCGTGAACGGCCTGCCCTGCAGGGCAGAGTGTGTGGCAGCTTCATTTTGCCTGCAGGTTCCATCGGAATGGAGTGCGGGAGCGACCAGCGTACCGGCACGGGAGCCAGCCGTCCGTGAGGCGTCCAGGCTTGCTAGGTTGAGGGGAGGCAAAGGAGGAGGGATGGGCCTGTGGGAATCCCACGAGAGCCTGGGTGAGATTCCCTGCGAGGGCTTGAACAGGGGGCGCTGCGGGTTGCTTAAAGGCAGCGGCAAGCAGCTTGAGTGCCGTCTACGGCCATACTACCCTGAAAGCGCCCGATCCCGTCTGATCTCGGAAGCTAAGCAGGGTCAGGCCTGGTTAGTACTTGGATGGGAGACCGCCTGGGAATACCGGGTGCTGTAGGCTTTTGCCCCCTTTTGCTGCCACTTGAAGACTTTTGGTGCCGCTTGCAGCCTGGCGAACAGAAGGCAACCCTGCTTGCCCCAGCCCCGCCCGTCCCCCTCCCAAGATACTCCTTAGCCGCCCAATCAACCAAAGCTTGAAAGCTAAGTTTTGTGATACCCAGGTAGTCCTTGGCTTACCACCGCAATTCAGCCCTAGGTATCCCTTTGCAGGCAAGGCGGTTGCGAAGAGAGTCGCATCTTTGCCACAGTGGGGATGAGAAGCACTGCCGTCGCCAAGTGAATCATCTGTCGTTAAGCGAGTCTGCTAGCCGCATTGACTTTGCCTGTCGGACGCCCGCTGGGGAGATTACGAAGGACCGTCGCACGACCCTGGGACGGTGCAATTTTCATCGCCCATCCCCGAATTTGGATCGCCCGGGGCCGTGGGGATGCTGCGACGGTCATAGGTGCGACAAACGGTCATGCGGCCCTTTTTACAGTGCCCGTGGGCATTTCTAGGGTGGCTAGGTTAATGGTTTCCAGTCAAGGGCTATCTGTTTATATACGTGCATGCGCCTGCAGGTGTCTCCGCCCGTGCATATGCATATGAATTCCGGAAAGCGAAAGAACGTTTTCAGAAACTAAAACGTATAGCCGAGAAGAAGGACTAAGAAATCCTCTAAAAAGAGAGAAAACGCTTAAGTCAAGATTTGAATTGCACCCTTCTTCTGCCGGCCTGCGCCCGTGATCAAGGTCTGGTTGGCAGCTGGCCTTTTGTCTCTGTTGGGCCAGAGCGTGAACGGCCTGCCCTGCAGGGCAGAGTGTGTGGCAGCTTCATTTTGCCTGCAGGTTCCATCGGAATGGAGTGCGGGAGCGACCAGCGTACCGGCACGGGAGCCAGCCGTCCGTGAGGCGTCCAGGCTTGCTAGGTTGAGGGGAGGCAAAGGAGGAGGGATGGGCCTGTGGGAATCCCACGAGAGCCTGGGTGAGATTCCCTGCGAGGGCTTGAACAGGGGGCGCTGCGGGTTGCTTAAAGGCAGCGGCAAGCAGCTTGAGTGCCGTCTACGGCCATACTACCCTGAAAGCGCCCGATCCCGTCTGATCTCGGAAGCTAAGCAGGGTCAGGCCTGGTTAGTACTTGGATGGGAGACCGCCTGGGAATACCGGGTGCTGTAGGCTTTTGCCCCCTTTTGCTGCCACTTGAAGACTTTTGGTGCCGCTTGCAGCCTGGCGAACAGAAGGCAACCCTGCTTGCCCCAGCCCCGCCCGTCCCCCTCCCAAGATACTCCTTAGCCGCCCAATCAACCAAAGCTTGAAAGCTAAGTTTTGTGATACCCAGGTAGTCCTTGGCTTACCACCGCAATTCAGCCCTAGGTATCCCTTTGCAGGCAAGGCGGTTGCGAAGAGAGTCGCATCTTTGCCACAGTGGGGACGAGAAGCACTGCCGTCGCCAAGTGAATCATCTGTCGTTAAGCGAGTCTGCTAGCCGCATTGACTTTGCCTGTCGGACGCCCGCTGGGGAGATTACGAAGGACCGTCGCACGACCCTGGGACGGTGCAATTTTCATCGCCCATCCCCGAATTTGGATCGCCCGGGGCCGTGGGGATGCTGCGACGGTCATAGGTGCGACAAACGGTCATGCGGCCCTTTTTACAGTGCCCGTGGGCATTTCTAGGGTGGCTAGGTTAATGGTTTCCAGTCAAGGGCTATCTGTTTATATACGTGCATGCGCCTGCAGGTGTCTCCGCCCGTGCATATGCATATGAATTCCGGAAAGCGAAAGAACGTTTTCAGAAACTAAAACGTATAGCCGAGAAGAAGGACTAAGAAATCCTCTAAAAAGAGAGAAAACGCTTAAGTCAAGATTTGAATTGCACCCTTCTTCTGCCGGCCTGCGCCCGTGATCAAGGTCTGGTTGGCAGCTGGCCTTTTGTCTCTGTTGGGCCAGAGCGTGAACGGCCTGCCCTGCAGGGCAGAGTGTGTGGCAGCTTCATTTTGCCTGCAGGTTCCATCGGAATGGAGTGCGGGAGCGACCAGCGTACCGGCACGGGAGCCAGCCGTCCGTGAGGCGTCCAGGCTTGCTAGGTTGAGGGGAGGCAAAGGAGGAGGGATGGGCCTGTGGGAATCCCACGAGAGCCTGGGTGAGATTCCCTGCGAGGGCTTGAACAGGGGGCGCTGTGGGTTGCTTAAAGGCAGCGGCAAGCAGCTTGAGTGCCGTCTACGGCCATACTACCCTGAAAGCGCCCGATCCCGTCTGATCTCGGAAGCTAAGCAGGGTCAGGCCTGGTTAGTACTTGGATGGGAGACCGCCTGGGAATACCGGGTGCTGTAGGCTTTTGCCCCCTTTTGCTGCCACTTGAAGACTTTTGGTGCCGCTTGCAGCCTGGCGAACAGAAGGCAACCCTGCTTGCCCCAGCCCCGCCCGTCCCCCTCCCAAGATACTCCTTAGCCGCCCAATCAACCAAAGCTTGAAAGCTAAGTTTTGTGATACCCAGGTAGTCCTTGGCTTACCACCGCAATTCAGCCCTAGGTATCCCTTTGCAGGCAAGGCGGTTGCGAAGAGAGTCGCATCTTTGCCACAGTGGGGACGAGAAGCACTGCCGTCGCCAAGTGAATCATCTGTCGTTAAGCGAGTCTGCTAGCCGCATTGACTTTGCCTGTCGGACGCCCGCTGGGGAGATTACGAAGGACCGTCGCACGACCCTGGGACGGTGCAATTTTCATCGCCCATCCCCGAATTTGGATCGCCCGAGGCCGTGGGGATGCTGCGACGGTCATAGGTGCGACAAACGGTCATGCGGCCCTTTTTACAGTGCCCGTGGGCATTTCTAGGGTGGCTAGGTTAATGGTTTCCAGTCAAGGGCTATCTGTTTATATACGTGCATGCGCCTGCAGGTGTCTCCGCCCGTGCATATGCATATGAATTCCGGAAAGCGAAAGAACGTTTTCAGAAACTAAAACGTATAGCCGAGAAGAAGGACTAAGAAATCCTCTAAAAAGAGAGAAAACGCTTAAGTCAAGATTTGAATTGCACCCTTCTTCTGCCGGCCTGCGCCCGTGATCAAGGTCTGGTTGGCAGCTGGCCTTTTGTCTCTGTTGGGCCAGAGCGTGAACGGCCTGCCCTGCAGGGCAGAGTGTGTGGCAGCTTCATTTTGCCTGCAGGTTCCATCGGAATGGAGTGCGGGAGCGACCAGCGTACCGGCACGGGAGCCAGCCGTCCGTGAGGCGTCCAGGCTTGCTAGGTTGAGGGGAGGCAAAGGAGGAGGGATGGGCCTGTGGGAATCCCACGAGAGCCTGGGTGAGATTCCCTGCGAGGGCTTGAACAGGGGGCGCTGCGGGTTGCTTAAAGGCAGCGGCAAGCAGCTTGAGTGCTGTCTACGGCCATACTACCCTGAAAGCGCCCGATCCCGTCTGATCTCGGAAGCTAAGCAGGGTCAGGCCTGGTTAGTACTTGGATGGGAGACCGCCTGGGAATACCGGGTGCTGTAGGCTTTTGCCCCCTTTTGCTGCCACTTGAAGACTTTTGGTGCCGCTTGCAGCCTGGCGAACAGAAGGCAACCCTGCTTGCCCCAGCCCCGCCCGTCCCCCTCCCAAGATACTCCTTAGCCGCCCAATCAACCAAAGCTTGAAAGCTAAGTTTTGTGATACCCAGGTAGTCCTTGGCTTACCACCGCAATTCAGCCCTAGGTATCCCTTTGCAGGCAAGGCGGTTGCGAAGAGAGTCGCATCTTTGCCACAGTGGGGACGAGAAGCACTGCCGTCGCCAAGTGAATCATCTGTCGTTAAGCGAGTCTGCTAGCCGCATTGACTTTGCCTGTCGGACGCCCGCTGGGGAGATTACGAAGGACCGTCGCACGACCCTGGGACGGTGCAATTTTCATCGCCCATCCCCGAATTTGGATCGCCCGGGGCCGTGGGGATGCTGCGACGGTCATAGGTGCGACAAACGGTCATGCGGCCCTTTTTACAGTGCCCGTGGGCATTTCTAGGGTGGCTAGGTTAATGGTTTCCAGTCAAGGGCTATCTGTTTATATACGTGCATGCGCCTGCAGGTGTCTCCGCCCGTGCATATGCATATGAATTCCGGAAAGCGAAAGAACGTTTTCAGAAACTAAAACGTATAGCCGAGAAGAAGGACTAAGAAATCCTCTAAAAAGAGAGAAAACGCTTAAGTCAAGATTTGAATTGCACCCTTCTTCTGCCGGCCTGCGCCCGTGATCAAGGTCTGGTTGGCAGCTGGCCTTTTGTCTCTGTTGGGCCAGAGCGTGAACGGCCTGCCCTGCAGGGCAGAGTGTGTGGCAGCTTCATTTTGCCTGCAGGTTCCATCGGAATGGAGTGCGGGAGCGACCAGCGTACCGGCACGGGAGCCAGCCGTCCGTGAGGCGTCCAGGCTTGCTAGGTTGAGGGGAGGCAAAGGAGGAGGGATGGGCCTGTGGGAATCCCACGAGAGCCTGGGTGAGATTCCCTGCGAGGGCTTGAACAGGGGGCGCTGCGGGTTGCTTAAAGGCAGCGGCAAGCAGCTTGAGTGCCGTCTACGGCCATACTACCCTGAAAGCGCCCGATCCCGTCTGATCTCGGAAGCTAAGCAGGGTCAGGCCTGGTTAGTACTTGGATGGGAGACCGCCTGGGAATACCGGGTGCTGTAGGCTTTTGCCCCCTTTTGCTGCCACTTGAAGACTTTTGGTGCCGCTTGCAGCCTGGCGAACAGAAGGCAACCCTGCTTGCCCCAGCCCCGCCCGTCCCCCTCCCAAGATACTCCTTAGCCGCCCAATCAACCAAAGCTTGAAAGCTAAGTTTTGTGATACCCAGGTAGTCCTTGGCTTACCACCGCAATTCAGCCCTAGGTATCCCTTTGCAGGCAAGGCGGTTGCGAAGAGAGTCGCATCTTTGCCACAGTGGGGACGAGAAGCACTGCCGTCGCCAAGTGAATCATCTGTCGTTAAGCGAGTCTGCTAGCCGCATTGACTTTGCCTGTCGGACGCCCGCTGGGGAGATTACGAAGGACCGTCGCACGACCCTGGGACGGTGCAATTTTCATCGCCCATCCCCGAATTTGGATCGCCCGGGGCCGTGGGGATGCTGCGACGGTCATAGGTGCGACAAACGGTCATGCGGCCCTTTTTACAGTGCCCGTGGGCATTTCTAGGGTGGCTAGGTTAATGGTTTCCAGTCAAGGGCTATCTGTTTATATACGTGCATGCGCCTGCAGGTGTCTCCGCCCGTGCATATGCATATGAATTCCGGAAAGCGAAAGAACGTTTTCAGAAACTAAAACGTATAGCCGAGAAGAAGGACTAAGAAATCCTCTAAAAAGAGAGAAAACGCTTAAGTCAAGATTTGAATTGCACCCTTCTTCTGCCGGCCTGCGCCCGTGATCAAGGTCTGGTTGGCAGCTGGCCTTTTGTCTCTGTTGGGCCAGAGCGTGAACGGCCTGCCCTGCAGGGCAGAGTGTGTGGCAGCTTCATTTTGCCTGCAGGTTCCATCGGAATGGAGTGCGGGAGCGACCAGCGTACCGGCACGGGAGCCAGCCGTCCGTGAGGCGTCCAGGCTTGCTAGGTTGAGGGGAGGCAAAGGAGGAGGGATGGGCCTGTGGGAATCCCACGAGAGCCTGGGTGAGATTCCCTGCGAGGGCTTGAACAGGGGGCGCTGCGGGTTGCTTAAAGGCAGCGGCAAGCAGCTTGAGTGCCGTCTACGGCCATACTACCCTGAAAGCGCCCGATCCCGTCTGATCTCGGAAGCTAAGCAGGGTCAGGCCTGGTTAGTACTTGGATGGGAGACCGCCTGGGAATACCGGGTGCTGTAGGCTTTTGCCCCCTTTTGCTGCCACTTGAAGACTTTTGGTGCCGCTTGCAGCCTGGCGAACAGAAGGCAACCCTGCTTGCCCCAGCCCCGCCCGTCCCCCTCCCAAGATACTCCTTAGCCGCCCAATCAACCAAAGCTTGAAAGCTAAGTTTTGTGATACCCAGGTAGTCCTTGGCTTACCACCGCAATTCAGCCCTAGGTATCCCTTTGCAGGCAAGGCGGTTGCGAAGAGAGTCGCATCTTTGCCACAGTGGGGACGAGAAGCACTGCCGTCGCCAAGTGAATCATCTGTCGTTAAGCGAGTCTGCTAGCCGCATTGACTTTGCCTGTCGGACGCCCGCTGGGGAGATTACGAAGGACCGTCGCACGACCCTGGGACGGTGCAATTTTCATCGCCCATCCCCGAATTTGGATCGCCCGGGGCCGTGGGGATGCTGCGACGGTCATAGGTGCGACAAACGGTCATGCGGCCCTTTTTACAGTGCCCGTGGGCATTTCTAGGGTGGCTAGGTTAATGGTTTCCAGTCAAGGGCTATCTGTTTATATACGTGCATGCGCCTGCAGGTGTCTCCGCCCGTGCATATGCATATGAATTCCGGAAAGCGAAAGAACGTTTTCAGAAACTAAAACGTATAGCCGAGAAGAAGGACTAAGAAATCCTCTAAAAAGAGAGAAAACGCTTAAGTCAAGATTTGAATTGCACCCTTCTTCTGCCGGCCTGCGCCCGTGATCAAGGTCTGGTTGGCAGCTGGCCTTTTGTCTCTGTTGGGCCAGAGCGTGAACGGCCTGCCCTGCAGGGCAGAGTGTGTGGCAGCTTCATTTTGCCTGCAGGTTCCATCGGAATGGAGTGCGGGAGCGACCAGCGTACCGGCACGGGAGCCAGCCGTCCGTGAGGCGTCCAGGCTTGCTAGGTTGAGGGGAGGCAAAGGAGGAGGGATGGGCCTGTGGGAATCCCACGAGAGCCTGGGTGAGATTCCCTGCGAGGGTTTGAACAGGGGGCGCTGCGGGTTCCTTAAAGGCAGCGGCAAGCAGCTTGAGTGCCGTCTACGGCCATACTACCCTGAAAGCGCCCGATCCCGTCTGATCTCGGAAGCTAAGCAGGGTCAGGCCTGGTTAGTACTTGGATGGGAGACCGCCTGGGAATACCGGGTGCTGTAGGCTTTTGCCCCCTTTTGCTGCCACTTGAAGACTTTTGGTGCCGCTTGCAGCCTGGCGAACAGAAGGCAACCCTGCTTGCCCCAGCCCCGCCCGTCCCCCTCCCAAGATACTCCTTAGCCGCCCAATCAACCAAAGCTTGAAAGCTAAGTTTTGTGATACCCAGGTAGTCCTTGGCTTACCACCGCAATTCAGCCCTAGGTATCCCTTTGCAGGCAAGGCGGTTGCGAAGAGAGTCGCATCTTTGCCACAGTGGGGACGAGAAGCACTGCCGTCGCCAAGTGAATCATCTGTCGTTAAGCGAGTCTGCTAGCCGCATTGACTTTGCCTGTCGGACGCCCGCTGGGGAGATTACGAAGGACCGTCGCACGACCCTGGGACGGTGCAATTTTCATCGCCCATCCCCGAATTTGGATCGCCCGGGGCCGTGGGGATGCTGCGACGGTCATAGGTGCGACAAACGGTCATGCGGCCCTTTTTACAGTGCCCGTGGGCATTTCTAGGGTGGCTAGGTTAATGGTTTCCAGTCAAGGGCTATCTGTTTATATACGTGCATGCGCCTGCAGGTGTCTCCGCCCGTGCATATGCATATGAATTCCGGAAAGCGAAAGAACGTTTTCAGAAACTAAAACGTATAGCCGAGAAGAAGGACTAAGAAATCCTCTAAAAAGAGAGAAAACGCTTAAGTCAAGATTTGAATTGCACCCTTCTTCTGCCGGCCTGCGCCCGTGATCAAGGTCTGGTTGGCAGCTGGCCTTTTGTCTCTGTTGGGCCAGAGCGTGAACGGCCTGCCCTGCAGGGCAGAGTGTGTGGCAGCTTCATTTTGCCTGCAGGTTCCATCGGAATGGAGTGCGGGAGCGACCAGCGTACCGGCACGGGAGCCAGCCGTCCGTGAGGCGTCCAGGCTTGCTAGGTTGAGGGGAGGCAAAGGAGGAGGGATGGGCCTGTGGGAATCCCACGAGAGCCTGGGTGAGATTCCCTGCGAGGGCTTGAACAGGGGGCGCTGCGGGTTGCTTAAAGGCAGCGGCAAGCAGCTTGAGTGCCGTCTATGGCCATACTACCCTGAAAGCGCCCGATCCCGTCTGATCTCGGAAGCTAAGCAGGGTCAGGCCTGGTTAGTACTTGGATGGGAGACCGCCTGGGAATACCGGGTGCTGTAGGCTTTTGCCCCCTTTTGCTGCCACTTGAAGACTTTTGGTGCCGCTTGCAGCCTGGCGAACAGAAGGCAACCCTGCTTGCCCCAGCCCCGCCCGTCCCCCTCCCAAGATACTCCTTAGCCGCCCAATCAACCAAAGCTTGAAAGCTAAGTTTTGTGATACCCAGGTAGTCCTTGGCTTACCACCGCAATTCAGCCCTAGGTATCCCTTTGCAGGCAAGGCGGTTGCGAAGAGAGTCGCATCTTTGCCACAGTGGGGACGAGAAGCACTGCCGTCGCCAAGTGAATCATCTGTCGTTAAGCGAGTCTGCTAGCCGCATTGACTTTGCCTGTCGGACGCCCGCTGGGGAGATTACGAAGGACCGTCGCACGACCCTGGGACGGTGCAATTTTCATCGCCCATCCCCGAATTTGGATCGCCCGGGGCCGTGGGGATGCTGCGACGGTCATAGGTGCGACAAACGGTCATGCGGCCCTTTTTACAGTGCCCGTGGGCATTTCTAGGGTGGCTAGGTTAATGGTTTCCAGTCAAGGGCTATCTGTTTATATACGTGCATGCGCCTGCAGGTG